>CM035305.1:2594293-3118142 GCA_002900995.3 Ganoderma boninense
GCTGGTGGGCGACAGACACAGTCCTGGGAGGCCGACGTCAATGAAGGCCTTGCGAGCGTTCGAGATCCTCTGCCGAAACGCTGCCCCTTCGGACAGTACATCATGGCGATCTGCCTATCCGCCGCAAGCAGAGGGCGAATTGCGAGCGGGGAGGCAGCACTGGGTGGGCGATCGTGGGTTGACCGGCGGGAGTATGAGATCCGAATGCTAACCTTGATTGCGACACGGAACTGACGGCCTTCGACCCCGACGCCCGCATGCAGACGTGTGGGTACAGCGTGCCATATCTGCAGCAGGACCGGGACTCCAGACAGGGGAGTGCATGGCGTTGCACGTCGCGGCAAGACCGAGTTTTTGGAGAAGCAGGTGGTTCTGATTCGGGATTCGCGACAGGGGCCGCTGGACGAGCACGGAGGAACGCCGCTAGGCTGGGCGCGCTGGAGAGCCGATCTCGTACAAGGACCACGATCGGCCGGCTTCACACGCGAAACAGTCGGGATACGTGAAGAACGATCAGTCGGACTCGGGATTTGGACAAACAAGGGGTGAGTGAGTGAATAGGAGCGCGGCTGTAGAGTGGTTGTAGAGACGATGCATTTGTCCACTGAACTGGAGATATTAGACAATTGAACATGAACGTGGAGCGGCATCTAATGGTGGTGTGGTGCCTGCTCGAAGCGGAGGCCGCTGGAAAGAAATGAAGAGTCAGCGACGCATGGAGAGCCAAAGGGCGGCAAGGAGCGCACCAGTAGCTGTGGATTGGGAAGTGACGCAAGGGAGCAGGAAGCGATTAAGCTCTGAATTGGTGGAGAAGGGTGCTGAACGGAAACATACCCGCACGCCCGAGGACCTGGCTTGTCCTGTTACAGAAGATATTGAACGTGGTGGTGATGGATGCATGAGCCAAAGAGACTTACCAAGTTGATGAAGATCTTGGGGTGGCCGAGAGGGCCTCCTCCTGAACCAAGAATGAAGAAGCGCCGATAAGAGAGATGTGGAAGGACGTACCACCGTCGCAAACGGCCTTGCGGCCATGGACAACACGGATAGGCTCCTTGTTGATCATCTCCATGGCGCTGAGGGGGCTAGGCTGGAGCTCCATGATAGTCTGCTCGAAACGTGGGCTGGAGTGCTGCTGGGGGCGGGGCCGCTGACTGGTCGACCATGTGTTGGCAAAATTGGGCGACTGGGGGACGGCAGTAGCAGGAGTTGTGGCTTCGTGAGCAGGGACAGGCGTGGAGGAAGATGAGAGGCGGGTGAGGGGACGAGCGAGCCCTTGGAGGGCGCGGCGAGCAAGCATGGCGGTCGACGCAGAGTTGGGCGGGACCCGATTTGGAAGGCAGGTCGGGTGGGCAGGGGGCGTGGGAATAATGGCCGGCAGGGACCGGGGGAGGGCTGGGCCGGTGGGCGGGCGGTGGTGATTGGCAGGTGACGTCACGCGTAGACGGATTCTCGAGAGGCTGCAGTGCAATTGGCATGGACAGTCCTCGAACATTCGCCTCCCTTGGGGCGCGCTCGAGGCAGGTCCCCTCCCTTCCAGCTGTCCACAGACAGCCCTCACTACTGCATATATGAACCCCCCAGTCCCAACTCTCATTTTCACAGCACCTACCCTCTAGATACCCCCCGTCCCATTCTCCTCCAACCATGAACAACCTCAACTTCACCGACAAGACTCAGGAGTCCCTCCAAGCAGCCATTCAGCTCGCAAAGGACTATGCAAATGCACAAGGTAACTCGCGGCACTATCTGCCAAATATCTCACAGTATTGACCTTGATTTCTTCAGTCCATCCCGCACACATCGCCTTCGCCCTCCTCAACGAGGCCCAGGGTGATGCAACAGGGGCATCTTCCCCTTCCCATTCTCTCTTCAGTTCGGTTATTGACAAAGCCGGCGGAGATTCCGTAAGTAGATCATTTTATTTTTGACTCTCGAGACACGAAGCTAACGTCCGCTCCAGACAACAGTTCGGAGAGGCATCCAAAAACTCATCGTCCGGCTGCCCACTCAGTCACCACCACCCGATGAGACCTCTCTCAGCTCGGGCGCTGCCAAGGTCATTCGCGAAGCCGATTCGTTGAGGAAGAACATGCACGATTCCTATATCGCTCAGGATCACATCCTCCTCGCCCTCATCAAGGACTCTTCCATCGCGCCTGTTCTCAAAGAGGCAGGTCTCACCGAAAACGTCCTCAAGACCGCCATTGAGCAGATCCGGGGCAACCGCCGCGTAGACTCCAAAAACGCGGAGCAAGGCTTCGACGCCTTGAACAAATATGCTACCGATCTCACCGCTCTCGCTGAGGAAGGAAAGCTCGATCCTGTCATTGGCCGCGATAACGAGATTCGTCGTGTCGTTCGTATCCTTTGCCGCAGGTAAGCCGACTCGAGATTGCTTCATTGTCTAAATAGTGTTTAATTACCGACCCACAGGACCAAGAACAATCCAATTCTCATTGGAGAGCCTGGTGTAGGGAAGTCTGCTATAGCCGAGGGCCTCGCACAGCGTATCGTCAACCGTGACGTGCCGGCTTCGCTCATCGCGCGACTCTACTCTCTCGATATGGGTGCGCTCATGGCGGGCGCCAAGTTCCGAGGCGAGTACGAGGAGCGTATCAAGTCCGTCCTGAACGAAGTCGAGAAGGCCTCGGAGGAAGGGACTGGCGTTATCCTCTTCATCGACGAGTTCCATCTCATAATGGCCGGTGGAGGTGGAGGTGGCGGTGGCGGCATGGACGCGGCGAACCTCTTCAAACCCCTCCTTGCCCGCGGGAAGCTCCGCTGTATTGGTGCGACGACGCTCAAGGAGTACAGGACGTATGTCGAGAAGGACCCTGCTCTCGAACGACGATTCGCGCAGGTCGTCGTGAACGAGCCCACCGTGCCGGAGACCATCTCCATTCTCCGTGGCATTCGAGAGAAGTACGAAGTCCACCACGGCGTGCGCATCCTCGACGGTGCCCTCATCTCGGCTGCGCAACTAGCCCACCGCTACCTCACTACACGACGACTTCCAGATTCTGCCATTGACTTGGTCGACGAGGCGTGCGCAAGGTTAGTTGTTTGTACTTCGAATTCTTCCACAGACGAACTAATTTCCGCTTGCAGTGTTCGCGTGACCCGCGAAACCGCCCCAGAGGCAATCGATCAGCTTCAACGCCGCAAACTCGAGCTTGAGGTTGAGATCCATGCCCTCGAGCGCGAGAAGGACGAGGCCTCGAAGGAGCGCCTCGTCAACGCCCGCAAGGCGATCGCCGACGTCGAGGATCAGCTGCGGCCGCTTCAAGCCGCCTACGAAGCTGAGAAGCAGCGCGGAGATGAGATCCAGAACGTCCGCCGCCGTATCGACGAGCTCAAGGCGAAGGCCGATGAGGCAGAGCGCCGCTACGACCTCGCGACCGCCTCCGACCTCCGCTACTATGCTCTGCCTGACCTGCAGAATCGCCTCAAGGCGCTCGAGTCAAAGAAGGCCGAGGACGACGCAAGAGGCAACGATGACGGCGCGGACGACAGCGTAACCCCTGAGAAGATCGCGGAAATCGTCGCGCGGTGGACGAACATTCCGGTGACTCGGCTCATGAGCACGGAGAAGGAGAAACTGCTGCGCATGGAGCGCATCCTGGCGGAGAATGTCGTCGGCCAGCCCGAGGCGGTGAAGGCGGTCGCGAACGCGATTCGGCTGAGCCGCTCGGGCCTGCGCGACGCGAATAGGCCGATCGCGAGCTTCCTGTTCGCTGGACCATCTGGTACCGGCAAAACGCTGATGAGCAAGACGGTAAGTGGCCTTTCCGTCCTCTGAGTCTTAATTTGACGAAATTGTATGCTAATACGCGGTTCAACAGCTCGCGACGCTCCTCTTCGATTCGCCGGAAGCTATGATTCGTATCGACGGTTCTGAATACTCCGAGAAACACTCGATCGCCCGTCTCATCGGGTCGCCACCAGGTTACGTCGGCCACGACGAGGGCGGGCAGCTCACCGAGTATATCCGCCGCAAGCCGTATTCGATCGTGCTCATCGACGAGATCGAGAAGGCGTCGCGCGAGTTCTACCAGCTCTTCCTGCAGGTGCTCGACGACGGACGGCTCACGGACGGCCAGGGCCGCATCGTCGACTTCCGCAACACCGTCATCATCATGACGAGCAACCTCGGTGCGGCTTTCCTCAACGACATGGGCGAAGGCCCCGTCAAGTCCGCTACCCGCGAACTCGTCATGGGCGCGATCCGCAACCACTTCCCGCCGGAGTTCATTAATCGTATCGATGAGATCGTCATCTTCGTAAGTGTCCTTAGATATCTTTACGGCATGGGGGCTTGGACTAACACATCGTCACAGCGCACGCTCTCCCGCAACAACGTGCTCAAGATCGTCGACATCCGCCTGAAGGAGGTCCAGGACCGCCTTGCAGACCGTAAGATCAGGCTCGACCTCGACAATGCAGCGAAGAACTACTTGATGTCCATTGGGTATTCACCCTCGTACGGCGCCAGGCCGCTCAACCGCGCGATCCAGCAGGAGCTCCTGAACCCGCTCTCCGTCATGATCCTGTCTGAGCGCGTGCGCGACGGCGAGCTCGTGAAGGTGCAGTTCGACGGGCCACACAACCGACTGTTCATCGTGCCGAACCACGAGGGCACGGGCGAGGCGATGGACGTGGATTATCTGGACGACGACGATATCGAGATTGAGGAGATGGACTGAAAAGGCCGCAAAGCGGCGAGGGATGGAATGTACAGTTAGAAAAGAAAAGGGAAAGATTGGACCTCTCTTCTCGGGGTTCTGGAAGGATCGGATCTACTCAGCGGATAGTTGACTTTCTGCATTGCACTGTATCACTAGAGAGCACCCTGTCACTGTATGATAGCAATTGCTTCTTATTTCCTTCTTCTGCGTCTCAGCCCTCGCAAGACTTCCGCAGCAAGTTCTGCGGTGGTTGGATGCTGTCATTCATGGATCTCCAACATTCGAGGGCGACGATACCCGCAGGTGCCGTCCTTCTTCTCATTCTCACAAGTCCTCCTCTTTGACTTGTTCTGGGATAGGATCCCTGTCGTCGACCTTGACTTGCCGAAATTGCGAAGGCTGCGGATGGCTCGCTGGGGTTTTCCAGCGCAAGCGATACTGTAGAAGCGGTCACAACCGTCAAGCAAGCAATATGCCGTGAAAGGCCGAAAACAACTTACCCGACTATTGACCTCGTCGATTGCAATCCCCAACTCCTCAAGGTGCCAACGATGATGCTTATCGACCATATACGCGAACGCATCGCGCGCCCAGACGTCGTTCCCATCCCAACTGACGTTCTTACTCCTCAACCTCCGCTTGTCCTCTTCCGGGATTTCGGGGTGGTCCAGGTCCTCATTGGTCAGGTGAAGGAGGTCGATCAAGTGAAAGCAGCCCTTCCATGGACAAGGCCATATGAGCAGCGAGTTGACGTTCGGTGGATGGAACATTTCCAGGGGAAGGGCTTCAAGGAGGCTGGGATCGGTAGGCGTGCCCGGACGCGAGGGAGGGCTGACAGGGGAACCGAGCGTCGTGGAAGGGGGAGAAAAGTCGGGGTCATAGGTCCGCATCATGGACAGGTCCACTTCTGGCAGCTGTGGGGGATAAAGGTCCGCCCCCGTGGGAGCGACAACACCCGAGGTGCGCCTGGTGTTCTTCTACATGAACAGGTAGTGTGAGCACCATGTCGTGAGTTGGAAAGCAAATGCTGTTACCTTCGTAGGTTTCTTCTTGCGTTTGATGGGATCTGGAGGGAGGGGGAGATCGTCCACGCTCATGTCGTCTTCGATGTCGACCTCGTCCCCGTCCCATACCCCAAAACTTCGACCAGACTCCCTTGCCATCCTTCGCCAATAATCCAGTCGGCGAAGCCACGCCCTCCAAACTTCGACATCGATCCACTTGCCCAAGCTATCCATGCTTTGCTCATGGATCAGCCACTCCGCATGCTCTGCGATGCGCGAATACACTTCCGCTCTTGAGACATGACGCAGAACGTGCTCGCGACCACGCTTCATCCGACCAGGGGTGTTTCGCTCGATGTCGGAGTCCGTCTGGGAAAAGATGGGTCTGTGCAGCCTTGCTGGACCGTGCAACGCTAAATGTTTGCAATAGCGCTCGACGAACCATTTTGGCGTTCGCTTTTCGAGGGGCGTTCTGTTGTTTGCATGGAAGTTGGAGCCTGCGTCAAGAGCAAGGACGGTGCGGAGTATATAATGCAGGCGATAGCGAGAGAGGTACTAAGTCAGCATGATCAGCTTCAAGGGTTGGCATACATCCACGACACATGAACGCTCACACGACGGCTCAATTTGTATGAGCAAATATGCATCGAAGTAATTGCGTACCGCCGAGTGCTGCAGTGTGATCGTTCCTCTGAGGATGTCAGCAACAGATCGTTATACTACGTGAACATACTACGTGGTAATCAGCAACCCCGTTGGAACGTCATTTGCTAGGGAGTATGATTTGGTCTCATTAACCTTGCCTGGGGCTCACGATAGGTAGCACTTACAGAAAAGATAGACAGCTGAATTCGCTTGCGTCCCTTGGATCTTGACCTTCACCTTGAGCTGGCTACTAGGACCATACAGGTTCTTGAGGGTAAGGCCGCTTGTACGTCCACCCGAGTTGGACCTAGGATGAGCTGCGAGGTCACGGTTCCGCAACTCCTCTTCGATTGCGGCGTGGGCCTCGGGGGTAAGCCATGTGAGGCGCTGAATCTCAAGGATCCCGTGAAACCGCACTGGGACCCTCTCGTCCTCGAAAAGCTCCTTGTTGTACTCGGGCTGAAATTTCTCGCATTCATCTAGGCTACGAATTGCGAAGTAGAGGACATGCGGACAGGATTGTATGATAACGTACATACCCTGTGATTCTACCGTTTCCCTCAAGGAGAAGGCACTCCAAAGCTACGACGTTCTTCAATGTTGTATTCGGGACAGTGCTTGTCAACGCTTCTTCTTCCAGGAAGGGCCCAAAGGGTTCCTTGATGAGGTCCAGAAGGGACCTCGACATAGTGGTCACGGTGAGGACAATAGCCGGAGGAGACAAGGTTCATCGTGTGTGAAAGGTTACGTACAGCACGTGCAACCTTCTGAAGCGAGTCCGGTTTAGATCGACGAGATTCCTAGGGTAGACTCCAGCACTGGACGCTGCTGAACGCAATGGCCTCGGGCACATGACCACAGAGAAATTGACAATAGTATGGCCTTGGGACCCACGCGAGAATGCGTGCAGACCGGTCCATTACAGAGCAAGCTACATCTCTTCCTGCTTGATCTCCTCAGCTCTAGGTTGTCTGTCATCAGTCTTCACCAGCCTGAGCTCCTGAGATCGATCATGGCTAGACGAATGTCTCCAGCGGAACAAGTACTGTGTAACATGCACGGTCACCATTGGCCCAAACGCCGTCGACGCCGAAGAATATCACTCACACGACCATCAATCACCTCGACATCGATGCCTGCTTGGTCCAGATGCCAGAAATGGTGCTTGTCCGCCATGTACGCAAACGCGTCCCGCGCCCACACATCCGCGCCATCCCAGCTCGCGACCTGGCCCCGAAAACGCCGCCTATCGTCGTCCGAAATTGCTTGGTGGTCCATGTCTTCGTCCGTCGGGTGGAGAAGGTCGATCGTGTGGAGGCAGTCGTTCCACGGACATGTCCACATGAGCAGCGAGTTGACGTTTGGTGGGTGCCATAGCTCCGGCGGAAGCGAGGCGAGGAGGTTAGGATCGACGGGCGTGCTCGGACGAGAGGGGCTACTGATTGGGGAACCGAGCGTGGTCGAGAGGGGCGAGAAGTCGGGATCGTAGGTTCGCATCATTGTTTCATCCACGTCGACCTCATAATCAGAGACCACCACCGGCGAAGAAGAACCTGAGATGACAATTCGCTTTGAGGCTCTTTTCTGCCAGCAGAAATCGTGGAGTCAATACATAGCAAGACCAAAGACAGGCTTTCTCACCTGAACCGCTCTCCGTCTAGGTGCCCTCTGACTCGCCTGGGGGAGAACACCCCTCGACTTCGCGTCGTCACCCAGAGATACATACTCAGCCTCTGAGACGCCAGGCTGGCCACTTCGTTGACGCATCCTCCTCTGGGAACTCAGATCCGCCAGCCATTCAGCCCAGACACCCTGGTTGAGCCACTTGCTGTGCCGATTCAGGCTGGCCTGGCCCGTAACCCATGTACCATCTTGTTCGAGGCGGAAGCGAATCTCTGCCCGTGATACCTCACGAGGAGCATGTTGACGGCCGGGTTTCAAGCACCCACCGGAGCCGGGTTTGATGTCCGAGTCTGAGTCTGAGTCGTAGTGAATGCGATAGCAACGTTGTTCGTCGGCGTATGCCTTATGCCGCATGTACAACTCCACAAACCACTCGGGTGTTCGATCCGCGAGAGGCGTCCTGTTATCTCGGAAGGATTTTCCTGGACCAGCGTCAAGGGCGAGTAGCTCCTGCAATTCCCGAAAAAGTCTCCAACGGCGAAGATACTGTGCTACATTCAGCTATCGGACATGGTCGACAAACCAGGGGGAGGGGGGCGTACACAACGACTGCGCTCGTAAGTTGCTATGTGCAGCGAGGCGACGTTATATCTGCGATAGTGGCTGGATGTGGGGCGGTCGGGGTTGGATTGGTGTTTGATCAAACTGACTAGCAGTAACCCGTTTGGAACCTGTCTAGCTGTGCCCGACAAACGGTGCGAAATCTCATACATTTGGCGCCAATGCGTTTCGAGCGATGTTGTACGTACATTGCATAAATGAAGCGGGTCCCGACTTTATCGCCTGGATTATGACTTTGACTTTCTTTGAACCACTCGCAAGGGCATGGTACAGGTAGTCAAACGAGTTATCCCTGTGTTGGGCGTGTGGGTCAACGGCGAGGCGAGCACTGTGGTCACGTTTTCGTAGCTCTTTTTTGATAGTATCAATTGCTTGGGTTGTGAGCCATGAAGGGTCGTTGATTTCCAGGATGCCCGTGAACAGGACTTGTCGGTCATCATGGAAACGCTTCTTGTCGTAGCCTGGCTGGCATTGTTCACATTCGTCTAGCCTTCGGGGAAAAGTGGGCTCTCAATGGAAAATTGGAGTTACATTTCACGTACCCAGTGATTACCCCGGGGCCTGCTTCCAACGAGACAGATTCCAAGACGAGCGGGTTCTTCAATGTGGAGCTTGGGACGCGTGAGGTGAGAGCGCCGAGCTCGGTGAATGGCCCGAAAGGCTCGTCGAGCAGGACCGCCAAGGAGAAAGAGGAGCTCCAGTTGGACATTGCAGGTCGCTCGCCCTGGGCTTGCGCACGTTACGGCATCGACGCTGGTGGTTGTCGTCTGCTGCGATGCAAAGGAGGCTGTGGCACGTGGTTTCCCGAAGCGGACAGAGGCATGGGCGGGGCATGTGCCGGCTCCTGCCCGACCAGGAGCTCTGAGACCGACCGTGTCTCAGTCTGTCTCGACGACAACATCCTATACAGGCCCACACCCCGCACTCTCCTTATGGCCGTCGACTCGTCCGACCCCAGTATCTCTATACCCATCGGCATCACTATTGGCCTTCTCGCATCATTCGTCCAATCCCTTGGTCTCACAATCCAGCGCAAGAGCCATGTATTGAATCAAGCCCTCCCTGAGCAGCACCAGAAGGTCGAGCACCGCAGGCCGTACGTCCCCTCCGTCCCGCGCTCATTTCCGCCCCTTACCATCTCATAGTTTGTGGCTTCTCGGCTTTGGTATGTGTGCCTGGTCTCCCATTCGCCCCGGTCACTTCCTCATTCTTCACAGCCATATTCCTCTCCTCAAACCTCTTCGGCTCGGTTTTCCAGATCGCCTCCTTGCCAGTCGTCATTCTTGCCCCCCTCGGCGCAGTCTCCCTCCTTTGGAACGCATTCTTTGCTCGTCTTCTATTAGGCGACGTCTTCTCCCCATGGATGCTCCTTGGTACTCTCCTCATCGCCGGTGGTGCCGTCCTCATCGCTGTCTTCGGTATTGTACCTGAACCCACCCGCTCTCTCGAAGACCTCCTACGCCTTTTCAACCGCCCAGCGTTTATAGCGTACTTCTCTTTGCTCGCTTTCGCGGTTTTGGTCTGGCTGGCGACGGTACGTAATACCAGTCCTGGTGGTCGCGTGCATGCTGAGCTGTTCAACAGGCCCATCTAGTCGAGTATTCCTACCACCGCCGTTACAAGCCCGTGGACATCACTCCTCCTCTCTCCCCCCTTATCGCACCGAACGTTGCCCCTTCCATCTTGACGACGGCTACCACCGCACACCATGCAGTTGACCCCACTTCACCCACCGAGCGCACTCCTCTTATTGACCGCAAACCCCATCCTCGCTCCAAGTCATCCTCTCCCTCCCCTTCGCCTTCTGCAAGCTCCATGATTGTTAGCCCTTTGTCCTATGCCTCAAGATCCCCACGCACGCCCCTCTTCCTCGCTTCTTCCTACGCTTCCATTTCAGGAATACTCTCAGGCATGTGCCTACTCTTCGCCAAGAGCGGCGTAGAGCTACTACTGCTCACCCTTGGCGGCGACAATCAGTTTTGGAGATGGCAGGCATGGGTCTTGCTGCTCGGTCTAATCGTCTTTGCCCTTTTGCAGCTGTGGTATATGCACAAGGGTTTGGTGCTCGCTGACCCCACCCTAGTCTGCCCTTGTGAGTACATACGCCTTCAATGCACGCACATGATGAAACTCAGCCCCTGTAGTGGCATTCTGCTTCTATAATTTGTCGTCGATCGTGAATGGTCTGGTATACTTCGACCAATTCTCGATGCTTTCCACCACACACCTGCTCCTCGTCCTCCTCGGTATTGCCGTGCTTCTTGCCGGAGTATACGTCATCAGCTTCCCACCCGAAGGCGATCGCGGCATCGATATTGGGGCGTGGACCGAAGGCGAACCACCAACAGAGCTCCTCAGCGCAACCGAGAGCGATATCGAAGCAAATGAGGAAGTGTTTGAAGACGAGCCCCTGCCCATGGAAGACGAGATACGCTCGCAGTCTCCACACGCCCGCACACAAACGCAAGCAGGACTGGGCTTGCACGTCATCACCGAGCCCCCACACCCATCCCCGCCCCCCAAGTCTCCCCAACACCTCCGAGCCCGACAGGCTCGTCCTCACGCTCGCATCCACGGCGGCACGGCCGGGAGCAGACCGACTCTGCCTTGCTGGCATCCCCGCCGCGGTGCTCACGGTCAAGCGTAGACGAGCTCCACCATATCATCACAAGCGATTCGCACTCTGGAGCGACGACCGGCCGCCGACGGCGCCGGACGATAGTAGAAGGAAACTCGTCGCTCAATCCGGGCACGCTCATCGGACAGCATCCGCTCTCGCCTAGCGGATCTGGGCTGGGGGGCTTCTCCATTGGGCTCTCGCCACTTAGCCCCGGGTTTTCCATCGTGCCCCGGGAGCGGCGGCGGCGGACGACACCGCTGTCTGTCTCGGGTTCAGGTGCTGGTCTGGGTTTGTCGAACAGCATGCACGGCACCTTCGGGGCCACTGGGGCAAGCTCTACCACGTCGCCGGGGAGTGGGGTCGATGATCACGGTCATAGCCATAGCCATGGCCATAGTCACAGAGGCCGACAAGCTGAGGGTGAGCCACGACTTCCCCCCCGTGCAGCCTCGTGGAAGATGCGGCGCGTCGTGAGCGAAGGGGATGCGGAGAGGCAGAGAAGGCGGACAGTTCCTGCTGGTCGGGAGGGCTTGCCGTACGGCACCGACCGGGATTTGGAGCGGGATGCGGCGCAGGGTGACGATAACGAGGGAGGTGAGGCGCAGGACCAGGATGCACAGACTTACGGCCAGAGTGACCGCCGCGCGAAGGGGAGGTGGAAGTGGCTGCAGACTGTCGTGGAACGCGTCGTTCGCGGCGGGGCGGAGGAAGCGAGATGAGGAGGTGATGCTGGTCATCGCCATAGGATGATTTTTGGATTTTTTTCCACAACAATTACTTACCCTGCACTCATTTGCATAGGACATAGTAAGCACACTGTGGTTCAGCATTCCGCTGCGGACTTTCCACTAATCTCGGACTTGGAAAGTATGCCACTAGACGTTGCCAATTTGACCGGTGTGAAACACGACACCCGGGCATTTCGGGGGGCATGGGTACCGGCGGGGTTGTGGTGAGGGTGAATTTGGTTTGAACCAGGAAATCACCCGAAGAACGCATAAGTATGCATTCACCGTGAGTTGAAGGTTTGGCTGTCCGATCTTCCTCGAACATTCTACAGACATGGCCGCCGGCGGTGATCCAACTCCACGACGCAAAGGCACACCTTGATGTGGGTTGATATACGCGGTTATCATTGCCTCAGATTCCGCCACGCTTGTGGGCCTCACCAGGCCTCACCTGAGAGTACTTAATAGGCCCAGGTTGCGAAGGGTTGCGACCAGTGGCGGAGGCATGAAGGTCTAGAGCTGACCGGTCAGTTCCATGATGAACGGAGGATTTGCCATGTGGCATTGGCATGTGTTGGGTTGGTCTTGGGTTGATCTAGGCCGTTGGCCGCCGGACGACAGGATCGCCGGGCATTGTCGATGCAAAATGAACGAGACATCCCGATAGATCACACGAGCGTCTCGTGGACGAAGCGCGCGAGACGTCGTGACAGGTTTGGGTGGCATCAGATTTATATAATACGTAGGTGGCATGAGAGAACCCGGTCCCTTACTCATAAGCCAACAATCCCCGCCAATCTTGCGTGTGCCATAGTGGTGCATGAGTGCCACTGTTCGAGAGGATGTTTGTTCTGCAATAGAATGCTTACGGTGGGCGGTCAAATGCGCAGCAAGCACTTATTTCGACTGATCAGAAGAGGTTTGGGAAGGTGTGGCCTGTTTCAAGGTGTGGCCGCTGAGCGGATCGTTCTATTAACCGTGTGCGAGTCTAAGCGCCGGATCGGACCCGGGCGCCAACAAGTAGAGATCCCGATCACAGATACGCGAGATGGCTCGCGGTACGGCGCACGTGATCGCGTAGTTTGCTCTCCTCCGACAAGGGAGACGGGTCTTCAGGGCGTCGACAGAGCCTCTCCTCGTCTTACAGCTGACGGCGGACGAACAGAAGACACACGTAGGCATGGGGACGCCTGAAGGGGTCCGAAGACAGGCTGGGATTTGGAACAGGTCGGATATGAGGGGCTGAGAACGGCCAGGGATATCACCCCGCCTATTAATCGCGAACTAGTCTCCCGGTCGCTTAGCGTGCACCAAGGGTCTACAAAACAAACATACTTATGCGGCCTAGGGCGAGGAACGCATGGCTTCTTTCCCCCTTCGAGTTCGTCGCCGACCCATACCAGAAGCGCGCCCTGCTCTCCTCTGCCCTCTCCAACGTTCAAGGCTGTCCCTCTGTCCTTGCCCCACGCTCATTTTCGTTTCATAGTCTTCTCCGCGCGCATCCTAAAACCCGTCCTTATCAACCGCCCCCCTCTCTTTCTCTGTCCGTCTCCAGCTCTGGCTAACGGTCATCACTGTACGCTTCGAGACCATTGACATGCACAGCGCTCGCACCAAGGCCAAACCGCCAATGCAACCCCTCGCCGTGTCTGCCACGCCGGGCCCACCTATTGGCGAGAAAATTACAAAGTCTCAGTCTCGTTTCTCAGAGGAAAACGCGAAAGCGAATCCCACGAGCTCCATCCTGTCCCGCAGGACGACCGTCAAGTCCAACCCCAGTATGCGGTCCGTGTCCATGACGAGCACGCACTCTAACGTGAACGCGAACCCGGGCCCGACATCGCCAGCAAGCCCCATCTCGAGCGCAGGCGGACGGCGGGGCCCGCGAGCGATCCCGGCGCCTGACCCGATCATCACCATCTCGGGCAGCGGAGCGAGTGACAAGGACAAGGACGGCGGCGGCGGTCTCTTCGGATCCGGCCACATCCAGGGTCAGGCCGGCGGTCCCTCGTCCACCCATGGCCATCCCCGCTCCTCCCACGTCCCGTCCACCACCACCGCGTCCTTCCACTCCGCCCTCGACGACGACTTCGAGTACGTCACCGTCGAGCACCCTCCGGACGAGCCCGACCTCGCCCACGCCGTCGTCCCCGCACGCACCGACAAGGCCGCGCGCATCCTCGGCCTCAGGCACCAGAGCATGGAGCCCATCCCTGGCAGCAACAGGAACTCCGTCGCGTCTGCGCGCTCTGCCCCGCCCATCTCGGTCAGTGCCCCACCCCCCACACAGTCGGGCCCGACGCTTCCACTTGCCTCTCTCTATGTAGTCTCTGGACTCCCGAAGAGCCCGCACACATGGACGCTTGCTGACCCCGACTCCGTCATGGGTCTGCACCACAGCGAAGGTGCGGTCGGCCGCTGGTGGCGTCCGGAAGTGTTGGGCAGTACGATCAGCCCTGGCGCGGGCGGAGGCGGGAAGCGCAAGAAGAAGAACAAGGGCGACGAAGCCTCAACCGTGTTCAGTTCATCGGGCCACATGAGCAAGCAGGAGGTCGGGAAGATGCTCTCCAAGGCACTCAAGGTACGTTTCTCCGCGCGTCGTTCGCGATGGCCGCAGCCCAATGCATTGCGGTCGCTTATCACAGCTGACGGTCATCGCAGCTGTCGTTCACGCGCGAGGTGGAAATCATCGCGTCCACTCTCCAGCCCGCGTCGACGGTGCACAACTTCACGTTCATGCTGCCAGCACCCTCTACGCCGCTCGCGCCAAGTCCTTCGACAGATATGCTGCGCGCCTCCGTCCTGACGACGACGACAGACGTCTCGTACGCTTATCCATACGCAGATGATCCCTTTACGCGCCACGCCCGGCCGTCGTCGGCGTACCTTGGCCCCCCCGCCGCGTTCCTGATGCCTAACGGACAGAGCGCAAGTGCGCGTTCGCAGCCCGAGCTCGGGTCCGCACTGAATGGCAGCGGAGCCAGTGGGGGCCAGATCACCTACCATGGTGTCTGCCTGACTGTGTGGTCGCACGCCGATGCGGAGCGGTCAGCGGCCATCCGCCGCACGCTAGAAGCAGGGCGTGCGAGAAAGGAGAGCGCGCAGAGCAGCCTTGTGCGCCCGGGTCCCGGCGTACTGGAAGGGGTGGCGCGTCTGCATCCGACGCGACCAGTGACCCGGCCATCCAGGCACGGCGACGGGCGAAGCTGAGCGCACGGGGGCCGTGGGGCGGGGCGGGGACGGACGGGGAGACGGACCTAGACGCAGAGACGGACGGGGAGGGCGGGGCGGTGAGCGAGAGCGACTACGAGGTTGCGAGCACGGTGGGGCACACGCCGGGGAGAGCACGCTGTTCCTGCCTGGCGACGCGGTGTTCTGGCTGCCGTACGCGCTGAGTGAGTCGGGACGGGCAGTGGACGAGAAGAGAAGTTGCTGACGCTGTTCTAGCTCTGGTGTCGCGCTTCCCGATATACGACCTCATGCGCGACTATCTCACGCTCTCCTGGGCGCGCTTCTCCAAGGACGTCCAGTCCCACACCCTCCAGATCTCCAAGATCCTCTCCCACCCCGCACCCCGCCCCGGCGAGCTCGTCCGCCTCGACGCATCCTCCACCACCCCCGCCCCGGCCACCCATGTCGGCGCGTCAGAGACCAGCTTGGAGGTCGTCGCCCGCTTCCCCGGCGGCCTCGACTTCGGCCGCGGTTTGGTCGACGTCAACTTCACCATGTGGCCGCTCTTCAAGTGCTTGAACATCGACAACATCCTCACTATATGCGAGGTAATTCTGCGGACTCGCTGCCCCTCCGGCAAGTCAATGCGCTAACTCACAGTTCGTGGCAGATTGCACTCGCCCCTACCGGCCGCATCCTCTTCTACTCGCGGCATCCGGCCATGCTAGGCATCGCCGTGCTCACTATCAAGTACTTGGTCGAGCTCCGCGGCTGGAGCGGTGTTGCCTTGGCTGCGGTGCACTCCCGCGATGCAAAAATCTACATTGATGACCCCGGCCCATGGATCATTGGCCTCGCAACGGAGGCCCGATATGCAATCCGCCCGCCGCCGGAGGTTTGCGTCGTCGATCTGTAAGCACCGTTATCTCCGTCCCTCAATCGCGCCGCGGCGACTTTCGTTGTGATGTCCTGACATTTGAAACACAGCGACATCAACTACCTCAACTGTTCCTCGCCTCCGCCCGGCGTCGTGTCGACGAAGCAACAGCGCGACCGCTTCCGACAGAGACTCCTTGCCGCCTTTGAGCCCCACTACCACCCAGACCACTGTGTTCCCAGGTGCGCTGCAACCAATTCTTTGCGCAGTGGCAACGTAGACCCTTACATCCTCCCACAGTGAATTCAAGGAGGCCTTCCCCGCAGGCAGGTTCCGCCCGGTATGCAAGATCCAGGCCAAGCGTGGCGCAGTGTCCACAGCGGTGGCAGACATGGTCAAGCCGCCTGAGTGGTGGCACTCGACGCGCATCATCCAGGCCTTCGACAGCGTCCTTGCGGACAAGATGAAGAAGCCCTCGCTACTCAAGCGTATCAGCTCGTTCGGCACCGTGCGCGCGCCGCCGCGACTCACCGTCGCAGAACAGCACATCCAGTTGTCGATCCGCAAGCGTGCGTCCGCGTTCGTCGACGCGCGCGACGACCTTGAGACGAAGATCGGGCGGCTGTCGCGCCGCCTGAACTTCCTCATGACGGAGTCGGACCTGTGGCGCGATAAGTTCGTCACCTTTGAGCAGTATGCGGAGAAGCTGAGCGTGGAGGCGAGCGACCTGCGTGCAAAGATCAACAAGGAGCAGAAAGAGACGAAGCGCTTGTCGAGCATGATCACCATGACCGCGGCGGAGAAGTCGAAGCTGCAGAGCAGTGAGTGTTCGGTTCTGTTTCTCCCCCTCTTCTCTGCTCGGATGCGGGCACAGGACGCTGATCGGTACCTTCTTCGCGCTCGTGTTTCCCTTCGCGACACTAGAACTATCGGAGACGGAGACTGCGCACAGGTCAGCGCTCGAGGAGTTGGAGACCATGCGGAGCCAGATGGAAAGAATGGAGGAGGAGCGCGCGGAGATGATCGCGGAGGTTGAGGCGCAGATTGAGCGCGCCCTCGCACACATGGCCGTCGACGTCGACGATTCGGACTACGGCGGCTCGCGCCCCAGCAGCCGCCTCTCAACACGCTCTGCCCCAAGCACCAGTGGAGGCGGCGGATACCATTTCCCCGGCGACGTGCGAACGCGCCCACTACGCTCGTTCAGTACCGAGTCGACTCTGGCCGAGTCGTTTGCCAACGGAGATGACTTGATCAAGACTGAGAGAGTGACGGGCACGGTCATGGAAGAGGAGGAGGAGCTAGAGTCGGATGAGCGGTCGAAAGGGACGGAGACGAAGAAGAAGCGGTTCTCAGCGGGCGCAGATGCCGAACAGCACGACGGCATGAAGGCGGTCGATGAGGGCATCAGCCAGAAGAGCGACAAGATCGCGCAGAAGGTGCTCCAGATCCAGCGGAAGGTTTGTCTCAATCTTCCCTTACAGTCTTTTCTGCAAATCATCAGGCTGACTTGTGTGTTGGTAGTTGGAGTCTGCGCTTGCCTCCGACGCGTATCGTCGTTCGCTCGAGAGCCACCATAGCGAGAGCGAGCTGTCGGAGTCCACCAACCGCTATCGCCCCCAGCCTCGCAAGTCGCGCAGGAATAGGAGCATCAGCGATTCACCGGCAGGCACTGGCCGGTCCACCCCACACAGTCGCGCGACCGCCAAGGACGCCAAAGACGCCTCGTATTCGATGTCTGAAAGCGAGACCAAAACTGAGGTAGCTGAGGTCAGGCCCTCCCGCCCACAGGTCCTCACCTCCCAGCAGTCCCTCGACGTACGAAGGATTCCCTCTACAGCTTCCATCAGCGCGATCTCATCCACCGCCAGGACTCCTACGACACCGTCTCTTACACCCGGAGCAAGCGCGGCCACGGACGACGAGGAGACTGACTTCCAGAGCGCGTACTCGACGAGCCCGCGCGGGAGCAACGGCAGTCTGGATAACTTTACCGTGCAGACGTATGATCCAGAAGAGCAGCCCTCGGAGCAGGGCACACCCACCTCTATCTCCATCAAGGGTGCCGATTACCTCGACGAATTCGGGCCCCAGCGTGGTGCGCCCTTCAAGGGCCGCGAGCGCAACTTCAGCACAAGCACGGCGACTAACGCCAAATATCGGCTGAAGTCTCGCACGAGCGAGGACACCGTGGGCGGTCGCGTCTAAGCCGAGCGAGTCGGAGCGTCGTGCTTCACCTTGGAACAAATTTGCACGCTCGAATTGATTTTTCGTTCGCTGTTATTTATCACCTTACTTTATGGTAAATGTCCAGCTTGCTTTCACCCAGCTTGGCAGCCATCGCCCACTGTCGCAGTGCCATTTCCACCGTCCAACACCACCAGCCACCAGTTACCAAACATCATCTCCTGTCTTCTTGTCTTGCGTTATTTGTTGCATTTGTTGACAACTCAGTCCTCACTTTCCTCCGTATATCCATTTACGTTACATCTGGCTGATCATGACTGCATTTCTTTCGACCCCGGATTTGGAGTTGCATTTCGTAGCCATTAGATATAGGGGTCGCCATCCATTTCGTTCTCGTAATTTCGCATACCCTGGCCGCCCGCGTGCAATATCTGTTTTAAGTTACATTGGTACATCTTGAATGGTACATGTTCGGGGTACAGTCTAACATCACGTCAAAATATTGCCTACAAAAGTTTCACATTGTCGAGATCGAGAGCGTCGGTCAGAGGAAAGCGTGTATCCGGGATTGCGGGAGATATGGATGGTGAGTAGGGAGTGAGGGGGCGAGGCGTCTGTCTATGAGTCCATGCGCCGCCTGGCGTTAAATGCCTTGACCACTGACGCGACTTGGGCAAAGAACCACGCTTGGGAGCTCTTGTCGGGTATGAAGACAAACTTGTCGTTCTGCTTGCCGGCCTTGTGCGCGAACTTGATTCCAGTGTCTTCGATGGTCACCCCCTGCACCTGCGTGAAGGTAGCTCCCACTCGAGCTTGAGCTTGTTGGACCAGAAGGAGAGGACCTTTGTCGTCGTCAACAGCACAACATTATCTCCACCAGGAAGGTCTGCATTCATGATGAACAACAGTGCCATGTTTGGCAATCAATGTACTGAACGTACTGATGTGTGCGACGTAGGTCTCGCCACGGAATGCGCCTTGCTCGAGATCTTTCATCCAGTACTGACCCAGAGCTTCTCGCTCAGTGAAGGGCTGACGGAAAAACGGTGAAATATCATTGAACTGGATCAATCAACGACACTTACCACCAGTACGCCATCTGCGGGGACCACACGAGGCTATGATAGGAGAGGCTGTTAGAAGGGGAGTAGGTATTTGGCTACCGAGCGTTTCTTACCAGGCGAACACGGTCTCGAGCGGGGTTATCGAAAACGGTGGTCGTGTTCCGAATACCTGACCGTGGAGTCAATAAGCGAGCTCGAGAATGAATCAGATTGTGTCGCACCCTCGCCGACGTTAGAAGCCAAGTCGAACACTCCGATGACAGGTTTCGTGACAACGCTATCTCAAGTATGATGAGGTATGAACTTTCGGTGACCGCTAGGAACGCACGCACCCGATCAACCCTTTGCCAACCCCCTTGAAGAATCCTTTGGCGCCTTCCGATTCTGCGCCCTCTATTGGTTTCAGCTACGAAGACGTCAATTAATGTGGTGAGGGCATGAGAGTGCAAAACACGTACCACAATACCTTCCATACCACTAACCACGCTACTTGCGAAGGCTTCAGCCCCTGCGGCGACGCCGTAGCTACATGTGTCTGTGTCAGCACTCGGGGCATATAGAAAACATGGTAAAACATGTACATAGCATGTCGAGGCCGGTTTCGTCTCTGATTCATCCGTCTTCGCAGCTGGTACTCGGAGTCGAAGGTCGTCGCAGACAAACCTAAAAGTAGAGATATTAGCTCCTTTGGAACAAAACACCAATGGCTATATTAGCACCTTTCCCAACGCTACTCGTGAACTTCGTGAAACTGTCAGAGAAGCCAAAGACAGTCTTCTTGACGAAGCTCGCGGCCCCCTGAGTGGAAGGTCAAACAGGCAGCTATGGTACGACGAGAGAAGGGCATACCTTAGCGATGCCGATGCCGATGTCCTTGTTCCCATGCATGACAACACCATTAAATGGCTCATAAAAGATGTCTGCCACACCAGAGCTAACGTTCGTGAATAGGCCCACAGGATTTCCGATGAAATCTGCTGAACCGAGAATGCGGTACAGCTGTCGGAGGACTTCCTGGCGATAATGGTGCATGATGCGGTCTTGTAGATCTGGCCAGGTCAGACGCATGTCCTTGATTGCCAGAGCGTTCATCTCCAAAGGCGCGTCATTGACGTTCCCAACCGCCATAGTGATCGCGTTGATAACCACAGCGATAGGGTTGCGCAACAGCAGTCTTGATGATTCCAGTGAGTGGCTTGGCCATATTCCCTGGAGTATTGAAACTTACTGATCTTCGCCACTGACCCGCTCAGTGCGCATGAACGATATTGCCAACTGAATGGGCTGCAACTCGAGAACTTCGAAGTACAACTCTTGTCCATAGCTGATGTCGCGCGGCTCTGGAATGTCTTCCGGATGCTGAAGCAACACACTGTTGGAAATGAGTACCTGCGTTTCTGTGTACATTGTGCAGCCTTACTCTTCCTGAGCCATGTCCCACGATGCGCCCTTGATCTTTGTTAGATCGAACAGTGAGAAGAGGAAATCTTCATCAGCTTCTATTGTCAAGGCTTGCAAAAGGACAGAGCAATATTTGACGAAGAACACGCCATGCTCTGACGGCGAGGTTTAGTCGATATATTCAAAACAAGCATTTGAGCTTACCCTCATCGTTCAACCAGATGAATGAGGCTTGAATTGTAGGAAGCGCAGCGACGCTCTTGGCTTCTTGGGTAATTGGTGTAGGTTGGAGGAGGACAGGGAAGAGTGCGTCGTGCAGTTGGTTGTCGATCTGCAAGCTTCCACAAGACAGAGTGACGGATTGGGCGACAGGGTTACTGGAATATTCGAACTTCAGGGCATTGAGGGAAAGATAAACGACCTCAATGAGGCGCTTGTTGACGAGAGAGACGCCGATGCCATGCAGGTCCAGGGTGACCGTCAGAACAGGTGATACAGTTTCTTGAACAGCTTCAAATGCATCCATGCTGCCACTCATCGAGTCTTGCCGACCCAACGAGGCGGTACTCCGACGCCTTGGTTTGTATAGACTATGTTCCATATTGTAGTTGCTGATTCGCAAGACTTGCTTGGGACCATCAGCCCGAACGTCCAAAGAGACAATGCGTGTTCCGCGATCCGTCTGGGTTTTCTCGTTGGCCTGGTTTGAAAACTGCACGATATGATGGGTAACTCACAGCAGATCGGAAAGGCACGAGATCGCCAATCTCCATGATATCGACTTCTCGACGCGATCCATTTACCGTAAGAACAAGTCTCTTGCCCCTAGCAGCTGGATAATCCCACGCATAGTCGACGGTGGCCATTGGCGAGACGTTGTACGAGGGCGGCGGTTTGGCTCCTGGCCCAGCACTGAGACGAGATTGATCCTGCAAATAGTGTCAGCAGTAACTAGCCTGACGACCTTCGATGCACTTACAGTCTGGTAAAGTGTGAACGGAAGATCACTATCATTCTCGATCCTGAATGGCCACCCCTCCGTTGCCTCGTTCAAGAAGACGAAGATGGTTGGTCCTTCGATTTTGACATCTGCGCGCATCAAGCGTGACTGCTGGCCATTTTCCGATGTAGGAAGGCGGAAATGCACCGTCCCGATGTCCTCCAAGTTGATTGGAGCAGACCTATCTCATAGATCTTGAAACCAATACAGTGAATTCCATGACAGCAACATACCATTGTGCGTTCAAACCGGGAAGGGCTACTGTCATCAACTTGTCGACCTCGACACGCAAGAAATTGAGCGGACGACGTTCCCCAGGGTCCATAGCTGCGCGACCCCGAGGAGCAACACCATGCTCTCGGATTGCGAGTGGTTGCGAGAAGTCGTTCTTGACAATGAATCGAGGTGCAAGGGTGATCACTTTTGTCAGCTTATACTTCCCAGATCCCTCAGTCCACGACAATCCAGTATGGATCTCATCCGATCTGTTCTCTTGATGAAGCATCACCAGTCTGGTTTCAGCCCTCGGAGCATCGAAGCTGACACCCTGTATATGCATTTGTTAAGTATCGCTACATTCACGAGAAAGGAAAAGGAAATTTACTTGTGACCACGTCGAGTCGCCGACCTTGAACGAGAAGTCCTTCCCATTGTCGGTAGGATGCGACAGCACTGAAATGGAATCAGCCTTTGTGACCGACGCCAATCAAGCAGTGATATACTTACTGAAGGGAACTGGTTTTGTAAGGAGATCTGAGATGATATACGTAAATGCAAACATAAATATAGACTGTAGCAACGACTTGCCTGGACGCGTCTCTCCAGCTATATCTGCAGAGGCCCCCATGCGGGTTGCCCGTGATGGGCGGACACCAAATGGGAGACCTGTCTTGTTCAGGATAATGTATGGGCTGTAAACTTGGACTTTGAAGGAACCTCCAGAGTTAGGATAGTGTCTACGAAACCGATCAGAACATGCACTATGCGTCAGGGCAAATACGCATACACGTAGTTCAGTTTCAGGTCCAATTTCCGCCCATGTGCGTCTCTCAGGACCAGCTTGCTTTCGATGTCAAAATCGGAGTGTCCGTCCGTATTGATAATGGCGAAGTCGCTCGGCTTGAAGACTGGGATATATTAGTGTTCGACGCTCGACGCATGCCTACGGTTTTTCTTACCAGTATCCTGAACATGGATATTGAGCAGAATTAAATGCCCAAGCTCCACCGAATGAACGGGCATGATGCCCCCTTTGCGCAAGTAGCTCTTCCAGTTCTGATCGGTGTCTTTGTCGTAGATACGATACTCGAGATTATACGGAAGGAGATTCTCCAACTCGATCGGCGCTCTGAGCTTCAGGGTGATACGAGGAAGTTTGCTACCGGAGAGTGAAGTTAATGCGATAGCATTGACCTCAATGGAGGCTTCTTACCGAGAGGTGATATCATTAGCGTCCGCCTCAGCCCAAGCCTGGAACCGAAAGGCAGCCTCGTTCTGATTGGTATGAGGACAACGGAGGGTGAATGCTCGCTTAGCAATGAGGTCTTCCCATCGAACAGCCGGGGACCACTTGTACCCAAATCCCTCTATATATTGATCCGGGTGAGTTTCCTCGATACCAAGTTCAAGAGGAAGGCCACGTACGATCAGGCTGAATCCTGACACGACAGTGATTAACAGCTTCAAGAGGAAGAGCATAGTCTTGACCAGGGACTAAACCAAACAAGCCGCTACTTCGTCAGAAGCAAGCAGTGATAGCTGCATGTGAGCCCCTCACCGATCTTCTCCACCGCGTATACTGGTTGACCAGTTTCATCCACCAGCGTCAACTCAAGTGGATACAAGGTGTTGTTCTCGACCTTGTATGTGGATCGCAAGATGACCAGCTTCACGTTTCCCTGAACTTTGACTTCGCAGACCAGACGATGCGCATACTTCTCGGTACGAGGGCGCAGGGAGAACGTGTATTCGCCCTCACGGTCTACCGGCACACTGCGGAGGTGTTCCCATTGCTTGCCGGCAATTTGCAAGCCAATGCTGTTGCGTCCGCTCGATGATACATGCTGAAACGGGGAGGATTGTGAATGTCAGAGAGACAACTGAATTTGATGACTCACCTCGCGCATAGTCTTCCAGTCGTCAAACCTCCAGTCAACAGTCTTCCCGTTCGCGATCTGCTTAGCACTTGTCTCCTTGGTGGTGGTACTACCTTCCGTGTCAGGCCATATAAAGAGCGGATAACCTGTCCTGTTCCAAATCCTATACGGTGCGTAGCTTCCTCGAGCACCCTGAAGCAAGCGGTCTCCTTCGGCGCCCAACATCGATGACACTGATAAGACCAGCTCGACGAAGGTCATTGTTACATTCACATTCAGACGTTGGTTAGAGCTGAAGGACATCTTGACGCCGCTGGAGGGAGTTTCTTTCGCTAACTGCAAAAAGTGTCAGTCTCTTATCACCGCTCGGGGTCGTAGATCGATACATACCGATGTCGTGAAGGTCCACGGATCAATGACTATGGGGAGTTAGTAAAAAGGTACCAGATACACATAAGAAGCACGACATACATGGTTCCCAGTGAGAATTAGTGATATTCCAATAACTGATGTGCACAGAGAGTGTGGACGTTGCTTGTAGCTAAGAGGTTAGGGAAGGACGCGTATCAGTAAATGTCGCCTGTTAGTCTAGGGAACCATACTTCTCCGGACCAATCCTTCGCACCAAGGATGAAAGGTTTGACCCTCAAATGCAGGAGCGGCTGCTCGTGAAGGTCACCAATGAGCACTAGTCGAAACCCTTCGAAAGACCCCTTGAACTAACTGTGGTCTTAGCAAATGTATAAGCTGTACTAGGATGCACCAACCTGCTCCTTATTCATCACGACGCGGGCACTACCAACAGGCTGGGGGCGGGAGGTGGTGGGTCTCGATATCTTTCTGGACGTCAATGCCGGTCGAGAAACACTCTCATCGGACTCTAGCTTTTCTTGTGACTGACTCGATTTGCCGTAGAGGTCAATGGCCTTATTGACGATCGTCGTGATGAGTATGATGTCCCTATATGACGCACGGAAAACGATGGGTAACGCCGTGACTTCGATGCTTGTGGAGTGGTGAGCTTCCGATGCCCGACTGTCGAGGGTGAAGGTCAAGTCCAGATCATCGAGAAAGCGGACACTCTCTGTCGGCTTCCCCATCCGCGTGAGCGACATCCCAACATGGCTCACGCTCACCGCGAAGACACCCTAGATGGCATGAGCTTTCGCAGTGGTCTATATCATCTCCAGAGCTTACCTGTTGGGAAACAAGTAGCTGTTTAACAGTCAGACGGATCGCCTGCGATTCGGGGTTCGTGTCGTCCTCCAGGATACTGACGGATACATCATGCAAGTCGACGCGGAAGTCAATCGAACTTGAAGTGGCCGTCACCTGCGTCTCTGGACTAGCGACACCTTGAAGAACCTCTTCTTCACCTTCGTCTGCCTTCGCCGTAAAAGCACTGGTGAAGAAGTCGAGTAGCGCGATAACGGGGTCCACCGCGAAGATCACCTCTGGAGAGTCGATGGTGAGGATAGCAAGGCTATGGCTTTCTAGACCGCCAGACAGAGTGTAGAGAAGCATGACCTGATTCCGTTCATGCTGCGCAGCTGGCATGATCTCGCGGAACTTCGAACTGCCGGGGCGCGTGTTGTTCATTGTCATCGACCGGAGCACCACTTGGGCCTCCAGAGCGCCATCAGACAACGTCTTGAGTCGAAGAGTGTTGTCGTTCAGCGCGAACCTCGCAATGCCATGCTCCTTCACGTTAGCTGGCGTCGTCGCGGAGGCGTCGTATAGATGCAGCTTCACAGCACTGATCGTCACGACGAGGTCCAGAGAAGTGTATGGATGAGCTTCGCCTGTCGAAGGGTGTGCTGACAGTTCAGGACGAAGGTCAACCCGAGATACAGTTTCATAACCAGGTTCAGACGTGGCGCTTCGGGAGCCTTCCTTGGCGCCGGGCGTAGGCACAGGAGAGGGTAGCTGAGGAGACCTGATATCTGCGTCTGAAACGTTCGCGAAGACCTTCGGAATCGATTGCGACAGTGCGATAAGTAGGCAGTACTGGGTCTGTGTCAGGTGAAGGCGAACGTCGGATATCTTGATGGAGACCTAAATACGAACCCATCGCCATTTGTTAGCGTCTCTAGAAGGGGAAATTAATAACGAACTTTACCTGAGTGGCGGGATAGTCAATGCCTTGCGATCGGTCGACGTTGGCTTTCTGTACGACCTCCGCATCGATATTGATGTCGTCGACCATCTTCAGCTCCGCGGGCTCGTCAGGGTAGTAGAGTCGAGAAGCAAGTTGTATGCCATGTAGGCCGGCGGTGATACACCTATCGTCATTCTCGTACTTGTTGTGAGCACTGAACGCTCCCAGACGAAGGATCACAACATCCAGAGTGTGTTGGGCGTCTGATGGAAACACGACAATCGGCGTGTTAACGGAGATATCGAACTTCATGCGGTCGATCTCGGAAGCCCTCTGAACAGCGACTTCTGTCGCCGCATCGTATAGACCCTTTAGCTTAGCCAGCTTCATGAGGAAGGCATATGCATCATGAAGGGCGTGCTCAAGGTAGTGTACCTTCAACGAGCCAGTTTGCAAGGAAAAGGATGACTTGACGCCGGGATAGGACTCGCGCTCAGAGGGATCGTACGTCTGATACGTGAAGTCTGCGAAGTTGTCGCCCTCGATGGATAAGATCTTCTTGAAGTCGGGTGAAGCCGTCTCGACTGGCGAGTCGTCATTCAACGCAAGACTTCCCAGCCTGCCATTGATGCGCATCGTATTTGACCGGAGTAGAATGGCGACATAAGCCGTAGACAAAGACAGCGTCGCAATGTGAACATCGTCATAGATGAGGTGGACTGGGCCATTGTCAGCTGAATATACAGTGGAAATCACGTTACAAGACCGTACCTTGGATACTTGCGAGAGTCAGGAGGACACGGATCTTCTGTGGGGCTACACCACCATTGACCACAATTGCAGCTGGGCTCTCGGCCTCGGGAGAACCCGGAGAAGCCGCAACCTCGACCTGACCAGCGTTCTGTGGGACGAATGTGGTCATAATGAAATCGTAGACCGTGACGACTGGCTCTGGGGCAGCCCGGAATAAGAATGTCGAGATCTTGATGTCGACGTTCTGGTCGATACCCTCATACACCGGCTGGAACTCGGGTGAAACTTGTTGGACGCGGGTATATTTCACGATGAGCAGATCTTCGTCGGTAGGTCCCGTAATGGAGGACATGAACTCGAGCGGGTCCTTTCCAACCTGGTTGATGTGTATTGAGGCTGACCTATTTTGAGGTAATTATTCATTTTTACAACTACTCGAACGGGTGCGACCGACCTGAGGTTGACACCGACTTTCATGACATACTGCTCCATGGCGAACCCAAGACCAAACCCTTGGAAAGCAACGTTCCCAAGGGGCTTCTCAGAGCCATCTTGAGCGGACTTGAACAAGGATGCCCGGAGCGTGTCGACTTTGAAGTCAATCTCGACCACATGCTGATGGAGTGCGGGGTTCTGTTATTCAGGTTAGAATTATGTCGGAAAGTCACGGCATGAGGAACAAAACGTGCCGTCGGAGTTCCTGGGTCCGTTTCGAAGAACTCGTCATCGTCAACCTCGTGTTCAGGTTCAGCGTGGCCTTGCTGTGACCGTGGTGTGCCCACTTGGCTCTCCTCCTCCTCGCTCTCTAGCGCATATTCTTCAGCAGACGCGCCGAAGAAACCAGTTGGTATCTTGAATGCGCCCGAAGCACGCCGCTGTGCAAAGGATTGGCGCTGGGCGGGATATGCTCGGGGTTCTTCCTCATCGTCGAAGTGGGGTATCGCGACGTCGATGAGCCGCATAAGGGACTTGTACTTCGTGTCCGACATATTGACTTGAAGCGTCGGAAGGTGACCGGAAACCTTGAAGCGGGCCAGAGTGTACGCAGTCGGAACAATTGAGTTCTGGACCTGGAGGTCAAAGTTTGTCCGTTCCAGAAGATGCAAATTGTCGCGCTCGTCCGACCGCAGGGCCTTGAGGCAGGAGTCGAGATCGTCCCCAATGAGGAACTACGTACAACGCATCAAAGTTAAAGCGAATCGGACGTTGAAGGGAGTTCTCGCTATACCTGGGCCGCTTCCAACTGAACCTTTAGGCGATCATACATCATCGACTCGAGATGCTTGTAGTCAGCATCCGTATACTGTTTTTTGCGCTTGGCTTGAATCTGGCGAATGGCCTCCTTGCTCGCGAGCTCGCTGGTGATTGATATGTGGCCGGCATCCACAACCAAGTGCTTGCCGCGCGTGGTCGTGACGCTGCACAAGACGGCACCATTAGCAACTACATGTTTAGGAGTGTTATCCTCAGCACACTCACTCCTCTGGGACGATAATGATCGGCGCATTGAGATCCATTTGTACATCCACAGTCTTGTGTGCCTGCAAAGCGTACTCCAGACCTATCCTCGTCTCCTTCTGGAGGGTCTCGAAAGTTTGGCTGGCCACATCCTGGAAAACCTTTTCAGCATGCAACGGGTGTCACAAACGCCGTTACGTACCAGAAGCGCTTCAACGGACTCCAGCTGACTGGCGGGCGGTTTGAAGAATCTGTAAACAGCCTCAACGTATCCCTTATGGTAGACGATCTCCATGTACCGCATGCGGACTGTGAGCGCATTGTCCGCACGACCATCCAGAGGGTTCCTTTCGAACTTCAGGAAGAAAAATGGGTCTGGCAGCCCGGGTATACCGTGCTCTCTGTCCTCCACTGGCAGCGTCTTCACGATCTGGCTCTGGCTCCGCTTCTCCTGCACATGCACGATGAGGGGATACGCAGTGCTTGCTGTGGTGCCATCTCGAACAGCAAAACCGCCCAAGGAAAGAGAGGTCTCGAAGTTATCGGGGCGCTGCAGGAACGTGGCCTGGAAGATGTCGAAGACGACCGAAATGACGTCGTTGTTCTTGCCGTGTGGGTCTGTCTTCAACGCGAACGAGCCGCGGTTAAGCTGCGCTTTCACGCGTGCCTTGAGAGCATCACGAGGAGTGTCCAATGACTCGGCCAGAGCGGCCTTCTCGTCGAAGTCCAGCGCCTCATAGAGCTCTCTCCGCTGCTCCTCTGTCATCTCGCCGGTGAACGCGGGCTCCTCGGTACTGGGACCAAGGTTGTCGCTAGAGGAAGCGCCCCACAACCACGATGACCACGAGTTCTGCTTCTGTGGCTGCTTCCGCTTCCGCTCTTCCTCGAGCTGCCTGCGTGTCGCCATGTCCTTCCGGAGCTGCGAACGGGCGATTGAACGGTAGAAGCGGAGATCTTCATAGGAGAGCTTCCTCTCCAAGGCTTCCAGCATGCCGACCTCCTGCATGCACGTCAGGAGCGATGCCAGGAATAGCCGGGCCTGTCCTTACCGAGGGAGACAAAGAGCCGAGCTGCTTCTTCTTGAATAGTTCAACATACCGCTGACGATCGTCCCGTCGCTCCACGAAGTAAGCCCACGTCCATTTCCGCTTGCGCTCCCGAACTTCATCCAGAATAGCAGTGGTGGCGAACCGCAACAAAGCCTTGGGACGGTTCCCCTGGAGCTCACCGGCAGACGGGCGGTATTTTTGGTACTGTGTGAAGTCATAGCATCTATTTTTCGGTCGTGTGCACAGGCTAAAGCTTACCTGGTGCTGCCGGATGTAGAAATGGTACATGTCGACGAGTGAAATCGCATCTCGGTACTGGTTGTCGTCTAGAAGTACGCCGATCTCGTCAAACGAGAGTTGTACGTCAAATCGTGGTGTCTCCTTGTCCGGTTTGTGGTTCATGGTGATCTGCGCGACCGCGTCGTATCAAGAGACATGACAACAGAACGGATATCCGTACCTTCCCTTCTCCCGAAACCGGCTTCAAAATGAACTGGTGGGGTGCGGTCCGACTGCCTTTGGAGATCTGTACTAGATTAAGTATTGCACCCCAGAACGGGCCGTCAGCTAGTGCTTACCAGAGCTGTGAACTTCTCGACGAATTCTCGGTACGAGAGTCCGGCAAGGCTTTGACAGTCAGTATCGAAGTACACGGCTAGAGACTCTAGCCGCGCAAGCTGAATTAGAACGAGTTTAGTTGAACATCAAGCATGCTGGTGCGATTCATTAAAGCCTCACCTTGTGAACGGTTCCCGCCTTGCTATCAATGAAAGCAGGCTGCCAAAGCTCGTTCACTGAAACTGCGGTGAATCCCGCAAGTGTCACGCCGGCAGCGAATGGGTGCTGAAGAAAGCGAGGCTCAACATGAGGTTGTATACAATAGCGTAGTTGCATTCACATACGCCTGGGACGCTGAGCTTGTCTTCGTACCGGATGTGGATGTTCCTCACGGTGACCTGCAAGTTGTTGATAATTTTAGTTACCAGAGACGCAATTAGACCTTGCGACTGGGGATTATCTATGATCGTCTCAGAATAGTATCTTCCTTGAAGCGCACGTCCGAGCAGCATGCTAACCTTGAGACATGTCAGACTGGGTTCGGACGCTCAAGAGCTCTGCGTTCTCCAGGCGTTCAAACTTGGCAGCCTGAGCACGGAGTTGCTCCTCCTCTGGGTCATAGGTAGATTCGGATGAGGGCACGACAAGTAGGTACACATCCTCAACCAGGACCTCCACGGGCTGGTTCCCCAAGTTCATCCAGTGAAGCGAGAGGGACAGCTTCCCCAAGTGACCTACATCCCGTTCAGAGCAGAAGCAAATGACGGAAGAGCAATAACGCACCATCAATGACGTCTACAGGTAGCCTGAACTTGTCCAGAGCTCCCTTTTTCAATCGCAGCTTGCTTAGAGTGATTTGGCCTGGAGCACGAACATTGAACGCGACGTTGGGGTTGGGAATGAGAGCACGGACCTTGTCCGATACCATAATTGACTTGGTTCATGTCCAAATTTTCGACATACGGGGCCAGCACGCGGTTGAACAACTGCCATTTGGGTTAGGAAACGGGTAGTTAGGCGAGGACGGGTTCACGCACGATGTTCAACACCTCCTTCCCGGGGTCTGACCACCAGACCATGTTCGAACGGATATATTACACGTCACTTCAGCAGCAGAGGTATATGACACAGAATCGGGCGGTTGGGGATGTGGTTGTGGGAGGTAACAAGAAGCAGCGGACTGTTCTGCTGTGGTGCGCGAGCTCGGAGTGTGGGCGAGGTCTGTGTGTACGTCATGCTCCTCTTTGGGAGTAGGCGAGGCCGTGGGAACATCGGGCGCACCTGTCGCATTCCGGGCGGAGTCCAGAAGCCGCGTCCGCTGCTTACAGAACCCCTCCCGGATTTGTTCCGGATTCGGTTATGTCATCAAGAATATGAATATGTGCGAGACGATCTGCTCACGGACATTTTGCCTACCGCGGGCCGCATCCGCATCTCAGTATTGTTATCTCTTCCCTCCAGTCCCCTTCAGGCTGCGCGGCGTCGCACGGCGCTCCGTCCTCGTTGGTCCTCCACTTCAGTCTGGTCATGGCAGCCCAGTCGTGGGCGAGCTCCGTCCAGCTGCCAGCCTCGTGACGGCCTGATACACCGAGGCTGTGGAATGGCTGGCACGGTAACGCGCAGGACATGCTGTGGTGTGTTCTTGCAACCGAGAGCATGCCCCTCGGCCTACCGATCACACCTCCAGGCATTCCCTCCTCCGGTATTCCCCGCGAAGGCTACACCGACGAATACATACATTTACCCTTCTGCATCTTCCAGACCCTCCCCACCCCCACCCCCTCATCCCATTTAACGTCTCCCCTCACCCCACCTCTCCACACTGCCTCTCCCCACTTTCCCCGCTCCATCATGATGTCTGTTATGGCCCCCGCTGTTCACATCCCCATGCACCTTGACACCGTCTGCCCATCCCCAGACGTCGAATTCAACGAGGTCCGTCCACTGTCCTTGTCATCTTGCGTGAGGAACGTTGGCCGATACTTCTCCCATAGCTGGGCAATCTGGATGATGCGGTGGAACCCTTCGCTCAGTATGTATCAGCTTCTATACGCCCATAGCCGTTCGTGTCTGACATCGTGGCAACACCAGGCTGATCAGGAAAACCGGACACTCCGTACGGTTGCACTGCACGATCCCCACCGGCTGCCATTCATCCTCCACCTGTGCGTTCTCCTTGTCCACCAGGTCACACGACACAGTCATGCTCATCGTGAGTGCGTAGGTGCCGACCTTCACGACCTCCATGACTTGCGCACACGCTCCTTGATGTTCGTGCACAACCTCGTGGAGTCGCTCCGTTCGTCCGGCGTAAGTCCCCTCTACCTTCCCATGCTACGACTCGAAGCTAAAGCGCAAAATTCCACCCTAGATTCCTGCTTCTTACCGGCTCCAGCCGGCGAACTGTGCGATGTGCCTCGTCTGTGCACTCCCTTCTGGCTTGGATGCTTCCAAAGTCAGGGCAGCAGCCTTGGCCGCCGTGCAAAACGCCAAGCTCGATCTAAAGTAAGAGCCCCTACTTAAGTCCGGATACATTAGACCGCTCATGGTCTTACACAGGGAGAAGGCGCTGCTAGCCGACCTTCATGACGGCTATGCTCTTGTCATTACGTGACTCCACTATCCTTCTTCTGCCGTCTCATCTCTCATGCATCGCCAACTTGTATCTATTACTACGGTTTTCTCTGGATTTTGGGCCGGAAGCTCTAATGCGGACTCGTTATCAAGCTCAATAAGAATCTTTACAGCCGACCTTGTGCGTCCTCCTGAAACCTTTGCACTAGGTGGTGCTCGCTTTATGCGCCAAGTGCATCGCCGTGACCTGTGACCATGTTTTCACCGCCCTGTCTCCGGGCCAGTAGCTTTGGGTTCGATGGTGGCTGCGAATGTCGTGAATTTTGGCGGCTTGAAGGTAGAAGGCCAGGAGTGTTTCATGTCTAGCAATGGCGTTTGCTGTGAGATGTTAGAGGTTAATTATGTGAGTAAACCTTGACTTGCGACTGGCTGGCGTTCATCCTTCAAATCGACTGTCTCCGCTGCGCAATTGAATGAGTACTTATATCAGTATTTCGAGTGTTAATACTGCCTAGCTTTCCGAACTTGCATGCGGGAACCTCGAAGTCCCAGTGCTCGTGCGAGTTGCGTCCACTGTAAATGTGAGTTTCCAACTTCTGAGCTTGGATCACGTACTTGCTGTGACGAGATGTGGTCCACATAAGGCACGCAGCGGCACGTTGTGGTCACCCACGAGGCGGCGCGGAAGCAAGGATTGTCTTGTGATTTCCAGACCGTTCTCAAGTGTTTTCACAGTCACCTACACGCTCTCACCGTCGAACGGTTCGTTGTGGGGTGTCAAAAAGGGCGTCCTGGATGCGCCTGAGGGGCGTCGCCGGGGCCGAGCACGGGAAAACGGAGGGGGCCACGTACGGGCGATCGGGAGAACAGATGCCGGGTGATGCCGGACGCGCTCGCACGCGCTTGTTTGCCTAAAAAGTCGGGCCGAGAGTGTTGGCACCTCCTCCCCTCGTCGACCACGTCCTCCATGGCTCCTCTCGCGGATTTCTTGCTCGCTACCCTCCCGCTCAAGTCCCTCGGTGTTCCATACGAGTGGACTCACTATGTGCCCGGAAAGACGCCATTGTCGACGCCGCGCGAGGTGTTCCCGACCCTCGCTGCGTACCTCGTCATCATCTTCGGTATTCAGGCTTGGAGGAAAAACAGGCCACCACTCAAGCTCCAGTTCCTCTTCCGTATCCATAACGCCTTCCTGACCTCTGGGAGCTTTCTACTTGTCGCGCTTATGATGGAGGAGGTTCTGCCCTTGGTGTACAAGAACGGGGTGTTCTGGGGCCTTTGCAACGTCAAGATGTGGTCAGAAGTGAGCGGTGCACCATTTCTCCCGCGTTTGACGCGTATTTATACGAAACACAGAGACTCGAATTCTACTACATGATCAACTACTACTTCAAGTATATCGAACTCATAGACACCGTCTTCCTCGCCTCCAAGAAGAAGCCCCTCAGTATGTGACATGGCCAGACAGTGACAGGAGTTATACACTAACCGCTCGGTTGGGGCCGGTTCTATCCGCGTAGCGTTTCTGCACGTCTTCCATCACTCCGCGACTGCGTTACTATGCTATGTCCAACTTAACGGCAAGACTAGTGTTGTGAGTGTTGTGTTCTGGTCACTGCGGGGCTGCAACTGCTGATGTTCGGTTTGCAGCAATGGGTGCCTATTGCCATCAACCTCACGGTCCATGTGATCATGTGTAAGCGTCAATTTCAACATTTTTCTACGGAAGCTCGTGGGGACATGCGCTCATTAAAATGATCTCCAACTAGATTACTACTACTTTGCTACGGCTGGCGGTGCTAGGATCTGGGTACGTATATACATCTCTCTCAGCCACCTGTTGCAGACTTCTAATATGCTTCGCAGTGGAAGAAGTACCTCACGACCTTCCAGATTGTACAGTTCGTCATTGACCTGTTTGTTGTGTACTTCGCAAGTGAGTCCGAGGTCTTTCCCTCCCTGAGAGCAGCGTTGAATGAGTTTTCGTACCAGCCTATTCCTACTATGCCGCCAACTACTTCCCTACTCTGCCGACTTTTGGGTCTTGTGCTGGGACAGAGTCTGCTGCAGTCTTCGGATGTGCCTTGCTCTCGAGCTACCTTATCCTCTTCATCCAGTTCTATATGCAGACTTACAAGAAGCCTGCCGGCAAGAAGCCCATGGTCAACGGAAAGGCGAAGTGGTATTGCGAACGGGTTAGTGTTGTCATACCATCACCAAGGCGCGTGCATTGAACTGAACATGTTTGGTGTTTCGTAGTCACAAAACCGAGTAATTGCCTCCTCTATTAACTTATTGGTCGCAACCTCCCCATCCCCCTTTCGACGTTGCGGGCATGTTGATACCCTAAAGCCACAACGTCACTCACTGTACTGGCCCTGATTACAACCCTCCCTGCCCCTCCATCCTCTCGACTTACAGTAGATCATGCATATTTGTATTCCAGTGGGCCATGCGGCGACGAATCACACGGAGCGTCGTGACGAGGAATGATGTTCATGTTGTGCGCTTGCTGCTAGTCGTGTTGCCAGTTCAAATTTTCAAACACCACGTCCGTGCGTTTCGGGCGTCCTCGTCCTACTATGGACACCACGTCCGTGAGTGGCGTGTCAGGCGTCGTCGTCCTACAAGGGTAGCTCGAGAGAAAAGCCGAAGTTCGACTGAGGAGAGGAACACTGTATCGCATTTTCGAAATTCGCTGAGTTACAAATTTGGCAGGTGCTGCCTTCAAATATGTGCGATCCCTATAGCAGTTGCTCGAGTATATGGTCATGGTCAGCAGAAAAAGCACACTTGATCAGTTGGTGATGCTACTACTCATGTATTAGGGACCCAGGTCAGGCGTGCGACCTATGCGGGCGCCTTGCCTTAAGTTATGACCTCCGGGCGCCATGTATCTGTCAGCGCCTTTAGATGGATGGCTCGGGACTCGGGGCGTGGGCTGACCGAACCAGACCGAACCGAAGAGGCCGGCGTCCTCGCAGCGCCGAGCGCCAAGCCTGAGCGGGCACCAGGGAGCGCGCCACCGAGGGCATCGAGGCGACTTGTGTGCGCACGACGAGCATTGTACGATTGCCATGTTTTGAGGCCAATCGGTCTCACCAGTCTTCCCTTCCTTCCCTTCCCTTTCGCCTTCCATCATCCAATTTGCCCATCTTTATCACGAGCTGTGCCTATATCCATCATTCCGCTGGCTGGCCCTGAGGCCTGATCTTATACCTGCCTGAGCCATCTGGAACGTATCCCCTTTCCTGCCTTGCTCAAGACCCCCCTTGTTGCGCCCTTCTACGCCCTCAGGACCGCTGGCCGACGTGCTGAAGTGACAAGGGTGCGCCGCTCCGTAGTACGCGCGAGGTTCGGTCCTTAGCTCTGTCGCGTCTACCGCCATTCCTTCATCTCCAACTTTCCGACATTCGCGCGACGGAGGATGGACAAGGAGTTCTACGTCTCCGTGGACCTGTATGTTTCGGCAAAGGCAGCCTCAGCCTTGAGAAAGGTACTGCCCCTGGATCTCGCTTGTGACTTGATTGCTCAGTCTCCTGTTTAGCCGCCCACTAAGAAGGGCTCCGAGAAACGCGACAGCGCACGCGTCGTTCCAGCGAACGGAGACACCTCCCAGAAGAAAGTGAAAGGTACTTTGAGTCTGAACAAGTATGTTAGCTGATGAGCGCGCTGATTTGTTGTGTTGCTCCAGAGAAATCAAGCTGGCTCAGTCTTGCTCGCAGTCCGGGTGGTGCAGGGCAATGGAGGCCTGCCAGGTGTAAACTAGTTGAGGAAGAGGAAGGGTGCTTGCTGAATATTTATGTGGACGTGAGTCTTCCCCGCCTACTCTCTGGGTCCGTATATGCGCCAACATGCCACAGGACACCATTTTATACCGATCTATCTACATGTATTTGTTGAACCACACGGACATCCGGCTGGCCCACCGCTCCTTGTTTGACAGGGGGAATTGCATTGCCATCTTCACTGTCGCGTAAGTGAACGCAAGCTTGTAACCCTCCCGCCTCGGCTTATCCATACCTGTACATAGCGGCCAAGTTCGCGGGGCCGCCCCCACGACGGAGCCGCTTTACATCCAGTTCGAAGACGAGGACATGGCCCATACGTGGCTTGCACTCCTTCGATCGTACGCAATGCCAGAGGTCTACGGCCGCTGGCTGTCACCAGAAGACGGTGGTCTCTACAGGATGTGGCGCCAGGTGGACCTCAGCTGCCTCCAGGGTCGTAACCTCGGCGTGACGCGCCCCCTGTCAGACGACCCCTCAGGCGCGGAGCAGGAGGTGAAGACTGAAACGGACGCAATTGACATGGACGTCTTCTGCGAGATTTTCGTCAACGGGACCATTTGCGGACGCACGACGGTGAAGAAGGGTATCGGCTCGCCGGACTGGCATGAGCGGTTCCAGCTCGCCGACCTACCGCCGTTTGAGAACCTGGAGATCGTCGTTTGGAGGGAGAAAAGGTTGACCCGTCCTGCATCATCGGCAGCGTCGTGATCGTATTGGTGAATTTCCGAAGGGGAGACTCCGTGGAAGGGTGGTTCCCCGTTTTGAACGGCGGGCAGGCATCAAGCACTCAAGCGGGAGAGATGCGGCTGAAGATTCGAGTGGACGAGTTAGTCCGAACCCCACGTCCTGTCATCGAGATTGGACTTGGCTAACGATGTTTCCAGGGAGATCATCTTGCCCTATCACGCGTACCATCGGATGCTGCGGGTATGTCGCCTGTCATATCGTGGTTTAAAGTTGTGTTCGCTGATGTGAGCGCATTTGTCGGGCCTCTTAGACGCTACATTCGCGCAATCACCTAGATTGGATGCGTGAACTGGAAGCGCGGCTCAAGATGAAGAACGTCAACCGAGATATTATGTCTATTGCCATCGCCAAGAATGTTCTGTTGGACAACATCATGGAATTAGCGGACCGAGAAGTGGATGGCACTTTGACTTGTAAGTGCAAGGGCATGCTCCCTGTACGTGGGCTGACTTGACTATATGCGTCGTCTTTCAGCCCATAACACATTATTGTAAGTCGTCGACAGGACACGTCCTATGATTCGAATCGCTGAAACGTAATCCCAGCCGAGGCAATACGGTCTTCACGAAGACCGTCGAACTATATATGTCATGGTACGGTATGGCATTCCTCGAGGCGAGCGTGGGCCCATCTATTAGGCGTCTTTGTGCGGAAAAGGTTGCCATCGAAGTCGATCCTGTGCGCATAGGGAAAGAGCGGAAGAGCCATCGAGAAGAATGTGGAGCTCCTTGTTGCCTGGTGCCAAGAGTTTTGGGAACGAATATACGATGCCAGGCGACAGTGCCCTCCGTAAGCAATCCGTTCTGAAGGTGAATGCCACTGAACATGGCTTGTTTCAGAGAACTCCGGAAGCTGTTCGAGCACATCCGTCGTTTGGTGGAGCGCAGTTATCGGGTTAGGGATGACAGCAATCGGGAGCTCCCGTGGCAGAGTGTCTCGGCCTTCTGCTTTTTGCGCTTTATAGTCCCTGCTATCCTGCACCCGCACCTGTTCGGGCTCTTACCAGGCATGCATTTCCATTTGTACCGCTGGATCCACCTCTGATCAACTATCCATTACAAGGTCTTCCTGACGTTGCTGTTCAGCGGAGTCTCACGCTGGTTGCGAAAGTGATCCAGAGCCTTGCCAACCTCAATCCAGTAAGTAGAGGCAGTTTCGAGGAGGAACTACTTTCTCACACCGTTTTCCAGACTGTGCAAAAGGAGGAGTTCATGCGTGGTGTAAAGGAGTTCCTCACCAACAGTCTACAAGCCATGATAGACTACATCATCATCGTTTCCACACCAGAGAGTAAGGGACCCTCTACTCCCCTTTCCACAGACAAACATGAGCGACTACGAGTCATCCATGCCTTACGACAACGAATTGCTACCGCTCCTGTCCTCCACCGCGAAGCAATACCCCTCCTTCCCCACTTGCTAGATGTACCCCGACATCTGGCAGTGATCACCTCCGTTGTCGTTCGGTTTTCCAGGACACAGAACTTCCATCTGGCACAGCAGATAAATTCTGAAGACAAATGTTTCTCGGAGTTTTGTGGTCGCTGTCTTGAAGTGGAGGAGCAAGCCCTGGCGCGCGTCAGCAAACTTGCCGCCAAGCCTCGGCGACTACACTCCGAACCAGCTATCAACGTGCCAGTCTCTCCTGCACCAACAAGCCCCTTGCCCATCAGTCCCATTCCTATATCGCCGTCTTCTACCTGGAAACTGCCCACGCGTGAACGCAAGTTGTCGGCGTCCTTCATGTCGCCGATAAAGCGATCGCGAGGACGGAAGTCGAGCCGTCCTTCTACCGCTCCATCCAGCTCGGATCGGGGATCTGAACACAGCTCCCGACAGTCCTTTAGCTCGGGTTCATTCGCAGAATCTCGTTCGGCCACTTATCCCCATCCTCCGATGCCCCTGCCGTCGTCTTTGCCGCTGCTGCCCGTGCCATCACCCGCATTCGACGATCGTCCCCAGAAACAACCGACTCTCGGTCACCATCCACGTTCAACTTCTACGGATTCCCCGCTGGCGAGGAAACCTATATCGGGGCCATTGCTGTCGCCCATGTCAGATAATTCGGCCGACGACGATGCCGGGAAGAGGCGCAGAAATATCTTCCGGTCTATCTTGACTCGAAGATAGTCTGTCGCTGCTCCCTCAGCTTTCAACTGTTCTTGTTTAAAGTGTTCTCGGTGTGTTTCTTATTTTATTATGCATTAGGCGTTCATATCTTGTACACCGTATACCATCCAGTAGATAAGTCCATGCTACATACAAAGCGAGAGCATCACGGAAACGACGACATAGTGCGGCGTGGTCAGCTAGTGCGCTTCTCTGCAGCTCCAGACGCATCGGCCATAAGCGGCTTCTGTACGAGCTTCTGAGCCTCAGAGGCGACGTCCTCTGATGTACTGCGGATCGTTATGCGGGAGAGCTGGTAACAAAAACGGGGGTAAGGGGCTGGATCAAGCGAAACACAGCACGAGGAACGAACCTTGGCTTCTCTGTTTGGCTCTAGGCGTAGGAGGCACCCGACCTTCCCATCCACAGCTGTATGCAAGATGGCCGCACCGACGACGTTACTCGGGTTAGGATCGACGCCCTCCAAGACCTGGAACCCGTGTCCGGACACGATTTGCCGCTGTTTCGTCAGGTCGATGTGACCCGTGGCGTCCAGCGTAATTGGGAAGATGCTCTGAGACTCGCGGGGTGCACCCCCGATGAGCTTCCAGCGCTCGAAGAAGTCGGTTGAACCGAGCTTCACACCCTCAAGAAACTTGGTCACCACGATTGGGAGTCGGACGGCGATGGTCTGGTGTGCGCCGGCAAGGAAAGAGACGACAAGAATGGGTGGTGTCTTGAAGATCTTCTTGCACTCCACCTGCACGACCTGCTGGATCTGGGTGCGTGGTGCGAGCGTGCTCGGGGCGATCTTCACGAACGATGCTGTGAGGGACTGCGACTCATCGTTGTGCAGCGTGGTCGTAAAAGAGGTGAGGGGCGCAGACATCTTGTTTCCCACGTACACTGCGACCTGGCCGAGGGGCCCGTGATATCGCGATTTGACACCGATCTGGATTTGTACATCCTCGTAGAGGACGCCTTCCGCGCTGTACAGCAACTTGTCGAACCAGCGCTCAACATTAGGTCCAGCAGTGAGGTGTGGGATACCCTTCGCAGACAATGAAGTCGTAGGTTCGGTTGCTGTGGGAGAACTGGAAAGATCGAGACCGAGAAGAGAGTTTGCGATGTCTGTTGAAATGTCGCCCGTAGCCGCAGTCGATGAGGACCCATTCGTATCCACCTTTGTGGGCTTGCGGAGAAGTTTTGACGCTGATCGGTCTAGGTTCGACTCCTTGCCACCGATTGTCCATGTCCGTTGGTCAGAGGTGTCGCCATGCTTCTTGTTGAGACGGCTGAGGAGTGTGCTTTCGCGTGGAGGGAAGGGTGGGATCTCCTCGCAAACATTCTGTAGCAGCTCATCCTCTTCTGGTCGCTGTGAAAGGGCAAAGAATTCGCAAGCTCGCTGTTGCAAGTCAACGTCAAGAACATAGCGATAGCGCTCGAAAACGTTGACGAGCTGGGATTTAATCTCGGGGAAGACGTTGACCCATTTGATGTAAGTGCACAGAAGGAGAGCGCGGGTCGGCGCCATGCAGAACTGCGATTTGGAGTGCAGAGCCTGGAACTGCTCAATGGGGCTGTAGCCGGGCTCGTTGGCGATGAGGTGTCCGTATTCGCCGAGGATATAGCCTGGAGAATGTCTTAGAGGATGTTAAGAGATTGACTTGACGCCTGTACTCACCGCCGACTTTCACCAGACTTTCGTGGGATGACGGCGACTTCAAGTACTCGAAGACAACCTTCGCAGCATAAGCCTGTAGGTCCTCCGTGTTTGTGACAATCTGCACCACACGGTACCAGACTTCCTCGCCAACGTGATCGCCTGCTGCACTGAGCAGCTCCAGAATGGTGTCGACATACCACTTGTACGTATTGGCGTAACGTTCCGTTAGGATCGCAATTTTGAGCACCATCTCCTCCCGCAACCCGTAGTCGGCGATCTTCAAATATCGCAAAAGTTCGCCCACAATAAGTTCTGAGTTGTCTGTGTCGCACATGCTGTATAGCAAGTCCAACGCACGTCGTCGGACAGAGATATCCTTGTCGCGAAGTGACAGGATGATCGTGCCTTGATGCTTCTTGATGGCCTCCAAGTTGTCAGTGCGAGCAGCTAGATGGGCCATCGTATCCAATCCAAGGTATCGGACGTTGGTTTCCTTGGAGGAGATGAACCTAGCTAGCAGGACTGCAGCGGTGTTGACCAGCGGAGAGTTCGTGTCGATGTGGATAGCAAGACTGATAGCCTCGAAGAGAACGGCATGCTGAGCGTTGTTGTGCTGAACATTCCTTGACGGTTCGTTGCAGTTGTTCATAACAGTTTGCAGGACCTCCTGAAGCATTGTCTGTAGTGTAGGATCCTCTAGCGTTATAGTGAGATGAGGACGCTCACACGCGCGATACAGGAAGGCAATCGTACCTGGTGGAGGGTAGTACTGCAGAAGTCGAAGTAGCTTGACTTGTAGCCAAGGTATTGGGACCTTGTAGTACCCATATGTCGCTGAATATTCGTGCTCTACGATGAGCTGAATAAGGACTATCAGTACGCGGAACAACCTGACCATGAGCGATACATACGCGGTTCAGCCTGTCAACGGCTTTCTGGTAGCACACAGCGAATGCGTCCAAATGATCTTGAGCGAGTGCCATGACCAAACTTGTGACACTCAAGACTACGCCCTGTCTACGCGTAAGTCGGGACACACTCCTTACGTTAAACAAGCTCACAAGGTCAGGATCGTCCATAATTGACACTATACGCAACGCCCATTCCTTCGCAGGAATGACGTCAGGGTGTTTCCGATACAGCCGGAGCAAAGTGAGGGCTGCCTTCTTCCTCACAAAGTTCTCTGACGTCCTGATACACCGTTCAACGAGTGACCTAATCAGGCACATGGTAGACTTACGGGGAAATCAATAGACGATGCACGTCCTCGGCAAGTGCTTCCGCCATTTCTTGTCCGCCGACATTGGCGATGGCATGAAGTGCTAAACAATTGTGGATTTCATTGTTGTCGTTGAGGTCTTTCCGAATCGAGTTCACAACCAGCCGAAGGAAGTCGGAATTCTCGTGCATTAGAAGTGTGACGGCAAGGTAGCCCTACGAAGCCGCTCAGTATAGAGAGCTGCGGGCCGCCACACAGAGGGTACTCACAATCTGCTTCTCACTATACTTCGAGCTTGATATGAGGTTGACGGCCTCCATATGACCGATATCGACCTTGTATCCGAGGATGTAGGTGAAGATGACTTTGGCGACATATCTATACGGCAGTAATGGCGCGAGTGCGTAAGCAGATCATAGATGAACCTCCGATGTAATGGTCTCACTTCTTCTTCTGGTACCCATCGAGGTTACCATCTGGGAGTCGTTAGTCCACGCGCAACACCACGATACAGAGAGCGTACCTTTGAACCGCTTGCGGATATTTGCCATCTCCTTATTTATCCTCTTCTCCTCCAACTCCCTGACGCGTGCACCGCGTATATCCGCGATGAACTGGATGCATCGCGTGAAGGCGGACTGTGCTGTGGTTAAGAATGAAACGTACCTGCGTCAGGCCTCGCATATTAGTAGCCATGGTGGTATATTAGGCGTGGGGGGTAACCAGGTGTCGTGAGTTGTCTTAGCAGCGAGTTTGTGCAGCAAATGAAAGCAGCGGTTTAACAGATAGCCAGATTCGTTAGAGTAGAAGGGATCAGTAGAGCAAGGAGCTCACGCGCAGGCGCAAGACTGTTGGGAGCAGGAGTGAGGCAGGCAGGGTGGGTGGCAGCAGACTGAGACTGCAGTCGACGCGCACCCAAGCCACTTCCCCATACATCCCTGTCACGTGCCCTCCCTGCGTAGCTTAGCGCCCGCGGTCCAAGCTAAACAACAGCGCGACGCATACCATCCTCCGGTTATGAATGAGTAATGAAAGGTTCCCATTATTCCACTAATTGTGCGAATCGACAACTGCTATATATTGCTACGATGACGAAACAACATTCCTCTAGCTCGATTCCAACAGGAATCGTCTAATGCCTGGAGAGCCGACTCGGCGTGCTCGGCCTCGACGAGTAAGCCGACGCGATGTTGTACGGTGTAGAGTACCCCGATCGATTGCCGCTGTACGGGGTGTACGGAAGGCGGACAGAGGCCAGCGATGGTGAGTCCATTGGCGTGCCAGGACGCGAATTGGACTGTGACTGCATTGCGACGCGGTAGGTGCTGTAGTGGTTCAGGATGCGGACGACATCCATCGTCATCAAGTCAAGCTCCTTCATCTCCGTGTCCGTCAACGGCACATTCGTGAGGTCATCGTCTTCCTCGTCGCCGGACTCATCTTCTCGACCCTCCGTGTACGTGAGAGGTTTCCTGTTCTGGTGCGCTTTGCGCTGCCGGCTGGCCATGATGCCCTGGAAAACACGAAGCATGCAATCCTCCATCATGACCTTCAGGCGCTCGAGGTCGTCCAAAACATCTGTACGGCCGACGACTGGGAGCCAATCGTCGCATTCCAAACCGCGCGATGTGACGGAGATGCGGTATGCGCCGAATAGCACGTAGGTCAAGGGATCCAAGCGTGTCGTCGCAACCAGGTACTTCTCGGCATTTGCGCTCGTGGAGATGTTCTGACGTTTTTCGGCGTACGCAACGATCTGTTTCTCAATATGGGGGCTGCCGTCGTTGGGCATCTCACGTTTCCGATGGTTGACACTCGACGGATGGATGATCACAGTCTTCGAAGCCAACATCAGTTCCAGCTGAAGACGACAACACCCAGTGATCTACTCACCTTTTCTACTGCAGTGCGGTAGGTCCTTTCGCTGGTACGAATGGCGAACTTCGGTTGACAAGCGATCGCGATGAGTGCGGCAAGAAGGGGAAGCGAGTCGCCGTTTTCGTTGAGCTGGTTCGGGACCGGAGGGAGGTCTCGCGACCGCGCTCCAGGGGGAACATACGGTAACCGTCCACCGGCGGATATGTCAATGACGCCGACGTCGTACAGCGCCTTCAGTAGGTGGTCCTTCACCTTGGCGATATTGAGCAGAGTCGGCTTCGAAAGGAAGTTGTCCTGACAGAATCGATTCGCAGACACAAACAAGTTCTGGCTCTGGAGCGCCCACCACTCCTTGTATGCGCGCAACGCGGCAAGGATGTCAGACCGGAAGCTGTCGGGGGTCCACGAATTCTTCCTGGCCTGAGCCTCCTGTTTGACATGTATGGGCGCGACGAACGGCTCGCGGGAACCCATGATAGCCGCAAGGGTGAGTGCGGAGTCCAGGCAGCGGAAGAAGGAACCGAATAGGACGAGCCGACCGAGGCGTGGGTCAACGGGGAGCTGGAGAAGGACGCTTCCAAGAGAGGTGAGGTTGTTATTAGTATCAAGTGCGCCAACCATATGCAAGGACTGGATTGCGGCCTCAATGCGCTCGGGAGCAGGAGGTTCGATAGTCTCTGCGAGGACCTGTTCGATCGTCATATTTGGGAAATTGAGCGCCTTGACATGCATGACGACGTTCTCGAGGTCGACACGCTTCATCTCTACTGTCTGGTGCGGATGCAACTCCTCAGAGTGCCTCTGACTAAGAATACCGAAATACTCTCCAGGCCGGTGGCGACCTGCACGACCCGCACGCTGGTTAAGATTAGATGAGCCAACCCATGCCGAAACGAGATTCGAGATGTGGCGCGACGGGTCGTAGCGTTGCTCCTTGATGCGTGCTGTATCGACAACATACACAACATCAGGGATCGTGACAGAGGTTTCCGCAATGTTGGTAGAAAGGATGATGCGACGAACGCCCGGTGGGGGAGGATCGAAGATAGCCTGCTGCTCAGCGACGGGGATGGTGGAGTGAAGGAGGTGGATGCTGAATCTGCTGGAATCGCCGAAGTCGAATCCTAGTGATCTTGACCTGTCGGCTTCAAGAAGGCATCTCCGGACAGCGCTGATGTCGTCCCATCCTGGCAAGAATACAAGGACGTGGCCATCATCCGACTTCTTGAGGACATGCGCGATAGTTAGAGCGATGAGGGGTGTGGGTAATTCGAGGTCGTCTGTGTCGCGAGAGTGCTCCTTCAAAACGGGGGTTGAGGTGCGGGAGGAAGGTAGTGAGGCAGGGATGCCTGGAGCGTCGGGGCCCAACTCTTGAGTCATGTACTTCCTCACCGCCTCTTCACGGAAGACCCACGATGTCTGCGGATCCGAGGCCAAGAGAGGGACAAAATCGTCAAGGAAGTGTTTTTGGACAGGATAAGCGCGACCAGGGATCTCGACGACACCTGCAGGTTGACGCTGCTCGTCCGGGAAGTAGTTCCTGAAGAGCGCTGAGTCGATGGTGGCGCTCATGAGCACAATTTTGATCGGCTTTTTCTGCGCACGACGTTCTGCCAGTAGCCGCTTGAGGACGACGAGCATCAGGTCGATATCAACGTCGCGCTCGTGCACCTCGTCCACGATGATGTGCGTCACATCGTCCATACTCCTCCGTGAAGAAGTCTCCATAAGCGCCGTCTGCATCTTGCGTAGAAAGACACCAGTGGTGCAGTAGGTGATGGAACCGTGGTCCTCGGGGAGTTTCGACTCGAATCGAACCTGATACCCAACCGAACCCTCCCTGCCACATACCTCACCTCGCTCCTTTGCAACACGTTCTGCGACACTGATCGCCGCAATACGGCGAGGCTGGGTACAGATAATGTTACATTTGGCGCCGTCCCCTCGATCGATCCATTGGTCCAGGATGAGCTGCGGGATTTGTGTCGTTTTGCCCGAACCAGTGGCTGCCATGCAAATGGTGACGTCGTGATCGTCAACGTGTTTGAGAAGCTCCTCTGAGAGCGAGAAGACGGGGAGGGACGCGCGGGTGTTACGCATGGGTTCCATGGAGGGGTTCGTCAAGTATGTCTCACGGCGGTTGCGGAGTCGGGCAGACTTCTCGGCAAGATAGGCAGTGGATGCGGGGGCGCGACGGTATGATGGGCCACCTTGATGCTGTTGTGAGTCCTGTGCGTCGCCGCTAGAACGTATGGTAGGCCGATTGCGATAGAGTGTGCTCCGCTTGATGTCGTCTTTCAAGTTCTCAATCTTGTCCTCCAGTAATTCATCCGCTTGGAAGAGGACGGAAGAAGCCATACCGAGATCCTTGCCAGCCTTGACATCCTTTAAGAAGTCCTGCCAGATGTTTGCGTCACATTTCTCCAGGTACTGCACGACATCGGTGTAACACCTGGTCATGGCCTCCTTCTTGCTCTGACCCTTGCCGAATCCAATGCGACGTTCGCCTACGATCATATCAGCCTGCCATGGACCGCGAGTAGATTGAGCGTAGACGATATCCGGTTTCGCGAAACGGAAACGTCGGCAGTAGTAATCCATGAAGTGGCGCGCTCGCTCGTAGGAGACCGACGAGCCGTCTGACAAGACGGTCTCGACTGGAGACGCCTCTTCCTTGACCTTTTCTTTCCGTTTTTCGAACTTCAAGCCCAAACACAGCTGTAAGCACATGGTCACTCGCAAAAGCGATGTACATACCGCTCCAATCGCATCCAGTTGGTACAACGCAGAGAGAGCAGCCAAAGTTTCTGCGCTTTTACGGTTTGGATGGTCGCCAGTACCGATTATGTCGCCATCTTCATGTTTTACCGCGATAGAGCATCTAAACAGCAGATCCCCACTCAGATAGGTGTCATCGAGGCAACCCGTCGCAGGATTCACCTCCATATTGGCTGATCTCCGCCACCTTCGACCAGACCTTGAAGCGCCGTGAACTCCATTTGACCACCGCTGGTAGCCATGATATAGTTGTTGAGAGGAGACTTTGGATTGGTTTCGTGGATCTGTTTGAGGACCTTCACCTTATAGGTGCTGGTGATGTACTGCTCGTTGTGTAAGGGACCAGGGAGGGGAGGGGCTCTGTTATCCTTCCTCTTCTTCCCGCCTCCCCCTCGTCCACCCCCTGATGCATTGTTCTTGTGGGCCTTGGCGAGCAGCGAGGAGGATGCCCCTCGGGCAGAACGAGGATGCACGCGTTCAGGATGGGACATGGAAGCTGCACTGGATGATGCTCGGTGAGGATGCTCGGCTTTGTGGATTTTTGCGGGGGGCTCCTCGGCGGAGGGAGAGTCCGAAGTACGCTTGGGGGAAGCAGAGGACTCCTTGGCGGCAGGAATCGAGTGCGAGTGAAGGCGGGACAACGAAGCAGGTGACGCGAGCGGCGAAGATTGGTGGAATGGCATGAGAGAAAGGCCGCGCCTGAGTCTTGACGAGAAGGCAAGGCGCATAAGGATATGAACGGGACAGACGAATCTGCCACAGCGACGGTAAATGCAGGGGGAATTGACGGGAACGCCGAACGAACCTAAAGCGTCGTCTTCCAAGCCCACCCTTCGCTACGGCGTGAGCAATGCCGACGCGCGGCTTTTGGAGGTTGCGGGATGGCAGGGAGGGGATGAGGCGGCTTGTGCAAGACGCAACGAGCTGACTGCGATGCGTGGTCCCAGTCAAGCCCTCTCGGTGGCAAGCGCCCTCACCTCGCGTAAGTACGGCTCGAGCTAGTCCAGAGCCGCCCATCCGATGTCGGCGCTTGACGTCAGTAACGACCGGCACCAGGCCCACGCATCCTCGGCGAGATGGGGATCCTCTGTGCATTATCGACGTCGACGACTAACGAGGTATACACGGTTTACAGTAGCGACAACACAAGCACCGCATCTATTACCAGTCTAATGATCATGGACAGATGCCGGCCACGCTGCTGCAGCGGACTCGATGCCTTGCAAGTACTTCAGCTTTATGGCCGCCACACGAAGACCCGACCAGTCTTTCGACCCGACCAGTTGTTCTATCTCCTGCAATGTCTCCTCTATTTTACCTAGAAACGAAGTAAGCGGATGATGCATACGCAAAAGGCTGGCGAATGCACCTTGGTTTTCCGACCGGATCATGGCTACCTCTTCTTCCGACTCCGCGCTGGCAAGGCCCTCTCGCGCCTCCATAACCTCCATGAGAAGTTCCATGTCTTCCAGCTTGTCTGTCTCCTCCCGTCCAAAACCCTCGTGAACGAGGATGTATTCGGCTCTTCTCAGTGGGTTCGATAGGTGATAGAGGGCTTCATTGACGCGTGCAGACATCGCAGCTGCAATCACCCGGTGCTCCTACAGCTCAAAGAGTAAGAGCCCGTTCAAGTTTATTCGGACAACATACACACCTCTGGCTTTCCTACCCAACGATCTGGATGCACAACTGCCTGAGCAGCTCGGAACTGATCCTTGAGCTGACGAGGATCGACCATGAATGGGTTGGGTTCATATGGTGTCCCAAGCATTTCGTGATATGTCATAGACTCCGGTATTGGTGCGATGTAAAAACATTTCGGACAAACAGGAAGCGAGGAGGGCAAGGGAGTTGAGCATGAGGGACATCGTTTCAATGTGTCGGGGCGGCTGGTGAGAGTTCGCTTGCAGGCCACGAAATGTGGTAGGGCATATGATCGAAGACGAGGCAACGGGTGAGGTCCTGCGCGTTGTTGCGGCACTCGACGGATTTGTGGGGAGAGGGACGCAAGCGTGCGAGCAGGAATGCGGAACATGGACGCAAAGAACCACAAAGCATATGACGTCATGTGATCCTGCCAGGCGATATATACCCCAACCCTAACCATAACAGCCACGACTCTCCTCTCAGCCATGTCCGACTCGGTCTCTTCCTTTCCTTCCTCCCCAGCTGGCCCGTCTTCTTTACCGCCTACACAATCTCTGACCACACCTCTACCTGGTGCACTGCAGCGCGACGACTATGCAGCCGCAAATCAAGCCAGAGAACGTTTGAACAAGCGGGGGCTGCTACCCAGCGTCTCGCTCCAATTGCCCCATCTCCACCGCTCAAGGACCAAGTCGCAGGACTCTTCGATTCGCCGCTCTTATATTCAAGGAGAAGCAGGAAGACTCACTTCTGAAACCGCTGCTGCACTCAATGTGGTGAATCTCGTCGAGAATGTATCCCTGGAAGATGACGAGAATTACGACAGAGATGTCTATAGATGGGCGGTTTTGTACGAGAACCAGCGAGGGTACGTAACTGGCATCACACCTATCCTAGAGCGTTCCACCAAACACACTCCGTCCCAGAGCCATGGTTTTTTCTACGGCGTACTATTCGCCACTTACTCTCCTACCACTGGATCCGCCTCCGTTCACGATCCCCACTGCAGCGCGGTCTCCTCGAAAGAATCAACCCACCGTTACCTTAGAGGACTATCCACTCCCTGATGGCTCATGGAAGTGGGTCTCAAGGGCCTGGATGATCGACATGCGTGGCGACGGCGAGGTGCAATACGACGGCTTCGAATACGCACGCTCCTTCCGAAGCAAGAAGTGGGGCCCTGATACCGGATTCATGAGCAATCGCGGGCTCGTGCGACGCCGAAGATGGATACGTCTCATGATGCGCCCTGCCCAGGCCATGCATGATACCGAGAGTTTCCTTGAACACACCGGTAAAATTTCAGTCGTCCCGGAAATGGAACATCACGAAGAGGGGGCCACACGGCCACCGTCTGTCATGTTCACCGTCTCCGATGACAGTGAGGACTCCGGACTATGGAGAGGGGACGAGGGTGATTGGCGTCGATGCCACTCTGTCCTCCGCCATCTTTCTAGGGACGGGAGAAAACTCGAGGTTTGGGCACATTGGCTAGGGGTTCACGAGGAGCCGGCGGTAGTCGCTTGTGCGTCGCCATTAATTCCAGTGGTTTCTCCTTTCTTGGTCCCCCTACCTAGGGCTGCGGAGAGCAGTGCAAGTGGGGAGCAGGTTTCGCCAAACGCGCCCTCGAAGGACGATGTGGCATCGACAAGTTCCTCGAGTAGGCGAGGCGACAAGTTATCCGCAGATGCGGGTGTCCGTCTAACGCAGGCACCCAAGGAATATGTCGCTACTGTCGTCCGATGTCATGTGAGCGCTCGTCAATGTGTGCGCGCTGCTATCCAGATGCTGATCCATGCCTCTCGCTGCAGGGTTCAGACATCTTGGATCTGTTCGTATACCCGGAATCACGCGCGAAGTTTCTGTCTCTCCTTGGACGGGCGGCCTGTTGCCGGAACTGCGATCTGGTCTGGGTGCTTCAGATAGCGTCCAAATTTTGGATTTCTGGAGTTACATCAAGGATTTTGGAAATGTGGAGTCTCCTCTTCCGTAGTAACGAACGCCACGTTGCTCTGCTTCATTTCCAATGTTATATCCGTGTGGCAATAAACGGATTCTATTGCTTTAATGAGCTGTCTTTGGAGATGGCCATGATTTTCATTTTCTGGTGTGGGTGATGGAAAAGTACTAAGTAGTAGTGCATGGGAACGGACGAACGACGAGGGTTGCCTAATTGAGGGCGCGTCCTGGGAGCGACGGCATGTGATATGGGGGAAGCGCGTTGGTGGGGGTTGGCGTGACTTTGCAGCCAGAGTCCGACGCTCGATGTGCCATGGCCCCTTGTTCCCTGCCGACACCGCGCTACCCCTTCCTGACACCCCACCATGAAGCCTGTGAGCCTCCGAACGCGGATCCACGATGCCCCTCACGACCTTGCGGACTTCCTCCACGCTCTCCCGGACGACCACCCCCTCCAGATCGGGCTCAGGACATATTCCCTTGCGCTCTCCCTCGCGCTCGGTCCTGCCCTCCTCCCCTTCTTGACGTCGCGAAAAGCCCGCGCCCACGGCTTTAAACGCGTCTGGTACATCCTCAAGCGAGAGCTCTCCGTCAATGCTTTCGCCATGTCTATTACAGTCGGTGTGGCCGGCGGCGCCGCTATCCGCAGCGTATGGGATACGCTGGAGCAGTGGTCGAAAGAAAGGGGGGACACCCCGCCAGAGAGCGCCCTTGCCAAGGTGCGGGCAGCGTTGTCCTTGGTCAAGGATGGTCAAAGGACGTTCCTCTCGAATGTCATTTCCTCCTCCCTCGCCATCGCCCTCCTGCACTCGCGCCGGAGACACGCAACCTCGGCATGGGTCGGGAGACCCTCACCGACTTTCGACCTTTCCCTGGTGCTTCTGGTGCGGGCAATGGATTCGGTGGTGCAGTTGGCTCTCTTCAAACCGTCAACAGCTAGCGAACGCCATCTTCCCGCCGCCGTCAAGGACGAGAAAAGGGCGACTCGTCGCAAGTGGTCAACTAGATTAGATGCGCTGGTATTTTGGGCGTGTAGTGCCAGGTGTGTCTGTCCCCGGCCCGATAACCTTCCCTTCAAAATCAAACCGAAAATGAAATACACGTAGGATTATGTGGTGCTTCTTCTATGAACCTGATAGGTATGCGCACAACATCTTCCTGCGTGAAATGGAGCTGAGCCTGTTTCAGATTGCCTCACTCGTACAACAAATGGTGTGCCTTCTCTCACAGAGTTGGCATTTAGAATCATGTTGACGTCGAAGCTACAGGATCATGACGCTAGCCAACATAGACCCCCGCATCCTGGCAGCTTTGCGGGCCATCCGTTCTGGGCACTTCTCATATAGCAAGGGATTTTCCAATCCCCCCGATCTTACATCATCCCTATCCGTAGACCTTGGATACCCAGCCGCTTGGGGTGACCCGAGCAAATTACCTGCGTACGGGGGGCCAGCAGCTGACAAGGTGTGGAAGGACCTCGCGGTCCACAACCGGCATGGTATTGGTGGCTTGCCCTGTGAAATCGTCCATGGTGGCGTTACCGGTAACAGCTGCACTGCCAACGCGGCGATTCGTGGGCTTCACGCTTTCGCAGAAGCCACCGCGATATACCTACCCGTAGGCATTCTTGCCAGTTTTTGTGGCAAATACTAATACTGACACGACAATCATCAGGTCCATGTTCTGCCGATTCTCCTCACTCGTCCTCGCAAGCTACTCGAAGGCCCGAAGCTGCTCGAAACACTGTTCAACGTGGGGCGGAGCGCCAGCTTCCTCTCAACATTTGTTTCGGCCGTGTGGTACGGTGTCTGCTTCACGCGCACCTTAGCACTTGCGCGCTTTTTCCCGAACATCCCGCACGACGTTTGGGACGGCCCTCTCGGTTGTACGTTCGTGGGTAGCCTGCTTTGTGGCGCAAGCATCTGGATCGAGCGCGGTCGGAGACGCGGAGAGATGGCCCTTTACGTGCTTCCCCGAGCTATCCGGGCATGTATATCCGACCGTTGGGCCAAGAGCGGCATGAAGAGCGTGCGTTGGGCTGAACGGTAAGTCCATGTCGTAGTCACTAGGATGACGGCGACTGACTTCAATGATGAATAGGCTAGTCTTTATCTTATCCCTATCTACGCTTCTAACGGCCGCTATTCACCGCCCGGACATCTTGCGAGGTTTGTCGAAGTGGACCTTGGGGTTCGTTGTCAAGGGACCCAACGCTGGGTTCTGGAAACGGCGGCGACTCGGTTTGTCGGCACCCCCTACCCCTATTTCATCCACCCGAGCGCCCTCACCACCGAGCGAGAGCAATAAGAACGGACTTACCCCGTAGCGATCTCATAGAACATACCCCCTTGGTTGTTCATTCGCAATATACTACTAGACACATACCCTGTAACTAAGCCCTCCATAAATGTAGAGTATGGTCGTAAAACGAACAGCTCGCTACTAATGTTGCATCCCCTTTTCTCCCCCTCGCAAACGACCAATCCACGCCGTACGCAAGGGATGCGTGCTTGTCGAATCGCTTCAGGACCTCTCCTGGGCAGGAGGCACTCTCAGGTGCGTTTCCACCGAAGTCGAACCGAACAACCTTGAACCCCTCGTGCATGCATGCGACCAGGAGGTCCGCGTTGCGCGTCTCAGAAGGATGCCATTTGACTCTCCATGCGCCGCCACCAACATCGACTTGTGTTAGAGGCGTGAAGGGCTTGCGAGTGTCGAAAAGTCGGACAGTACTGTCGTAGCTTCCAACTGCAAGTATGTGGTCCATGTGGGGATGGCTCTGGATCGCTGTCACCCCCGCGTCGAATCTGAGTATGTTACTGGTAAGACGAGTGACAGTGGCCTCGAAGAGACATGGCATACCGTTTATTCGTGAAAATGGGCTGTGCGCCACCCTGCCGGACGTCCCAGCCCTTCATTTTGAGATCATCTCCACCTAGGACCGCGCGGATCGGTCAAGGCCCAACCACGATGTGAGAAAGAGGCTGACCGGAATATACGACGTTCGTATCCCAGTAGTCCCACGCAGCTATCCACGGTTCGTAATCGTGCGCATGCCAAGAATCGGCCTGGACAAGCCCGTCGTTCCCAGGACGAAGGAGGGCGAGAGATCCATTGGAAAGGGAGACGATCATGTCCCCTAGGCCGCTGGGAAGAACAAGTCGGAAGAGACTCGGGATGACAAACGAGCGACGTACGCTGTCGAATCTCTCCAATTTGACCAGTCGAGAGACAGACATAGTCTGTCTGACGATACGCATGATAAAGACTGCACTTGACGGAGCCGTGACTAGGAATGGTGAGGTTGAGATGAAATGCAGCAAAATGAAGAACCTGCACCTCTTCGTTGTTCAGCTCGTGGAGGGTAATATGGCCCTCCGAGTCTGCGATGGCTAGGAGCGGGGAAATCGAGCTCGCTCCGTGACACCTGTCAGTGCTCACTTCAGTTTTATCGAGGAGCTAACCAAAGAATTATCACCCGCCATTTCATGTCCAGTATGGCCGGAAGCTCCGTTTCGTGTAAGGGAGTACTGCTCTGCAGGATAATTCTTAGCCATCCTCAATGGACAGAGACTTCCACCCACAATTGATCATCATCTTGTACACGGAAGAGGAGACATTTGCCTCTCCTGGTTTGTGGTTCTGAGGCTGAGGCTGAGGGATCTTCAAAAGTATCTTCTACATCCTTTTGTACAGCTGTTGCCGCAGCTGTTTCAAGAACACTGGGGTCTTGAGATTGCTCAAGCTTATACGTCCCGCAGACAAAGATGTCTTGCGCCGAGGGATGAGGACAGAACTCCGCAGAGTCTGCGGGCCATATTGTGTCGAAGCCAGGCATTCTAAAAACTGGAACTGGTTAGCAAGAGGCCACCAGTTCAGAGAACGAATATGCACACCTGGGCCGAAGCTAAAGAGAGAATGAATGTATGAGCGAGGGCAGCTTCCGAAGCTGGGAAAATTGGTCATTCCAAGGGGCTGGCCCGGACGGGCAGGGCGCCGTCAGGCGCCCGAAGTTGCCCAGGGGTCGACCAATCGCCGCGCCGTAGGCGCGCTCACTTCTCGACCACCAACTGTACTCGTTTTCATCTGCTCTCTCCTCGTCTCTCCTCACAAGTATCCCATTCAACGTCGTCAAAATGCAGTTTTTTTTACTTCAAAGTCCTGAGAGCTCGCGGAGGCGCGCGCGCCGCCGCGGTCATCCCTTTCCTCAACTTCAATGTCAAGACCACTTTGCCCGCTCGCGCCGGCCTCCACTTGATGTTCAAGGCTGCGCACCTATCGCGCCTCGATAAGGAGGCATATATGCACATGTAAGTGTGTTTTTGTAGCACATTGTGTCCCTGAACTATGCATCAGTACGGGTTTAACCCCTGTCGGAGGTGCTTTCACACTTGAGATGCTCATTTCTCCTCCAGTTCTTATCCGTTTCCCTCAGTTTTGGGCTCATTAGAAAGGTACAATTTAATGCTTTTAGACGAGTGCATATTCGTTCGAATGCGTTGATTCGTCTCCCAACATTGTTGTATTTCCTCTCTTACACCATCTTAAAACATTAATGTCGCTTATACGCTCTCTGTCTCTCATAGTACTTCGTCGTGTACAAGCAAATATATTCCATGCCCCAGAGCGTCGCTTTTGGGCTACATGACCTGTTTGGTACTGCGTGCGCGGTCATCCTGCGTGCTTGTGAGTCGCAGGCCTTTCGTTTTTGGGCGCTTACAGCCGTCTAGGGTTGGGGTTGGATTGGTCCTTTTGGTCTGGGGGACCAATGTCCGGGCGCTTGGGACCAATACCAATCCCCCCTTGGAATGTGGAAGTTGCCCGAAGCTGTCGCAGCAGGCTTGAGCGTGACAGATCTCGGAGATCTCTGAGCGATAAAAAGCGAGCGCATGTGTGACGTCACGGCAGCGTGGCATGGGCGTTTGATGCTCAGCAGCGTTGAACGTTGAACGTTGAACGGCCACTGCGGCACTGCGACTCTGGAGCGCATGTTTGCCTCCCTCGGACGGCCCCAACGATCGTAGATGGAGAATTTCTGCGGACAGGGAAACGTTTATTGAGCTCTTATTTGACCTTCCTGTGGTCGACAAATGGGGTATTCGGGGTAAATTCCTACACAATCTGCACCTGGACAACGCTAACCACAGCACTACACCATCCAGACTCGTGAGATGGACCAACGCTCCCACTGCGGGACTCGAGCTTATTGCGCAAAACATTGTCAAGAATCACCAGGTGCCTGCCCCTTATCGACAACCTCGCGCGAGCCCTTGACTGATTTCTCCCTTCCTAGGGTGTATACAAAGGCAGATGGCTGCTCCACATGAAGTCCTTCCGTTCCATCATGGGATCCGTACCGGGCTTCCAAGTTCCCGTAGAGCGCTCCATGTGTACGCTCACCATGGATGGTAGGTTCACCCTCCTCACCCTGATCATAATCATGTCCTCCAGGACACGATTGATTCCTCCCCACAGACAATGTCTTCTGCGTCATCGAGGACCCTGCGGCGCCGATGCGCGCAGACTACCTCCAGCAGGCGGCCGAATATGCACGCGCCCACCCGGGTATGACTCTGACGCCGCCCACTCACTTCCGCCACACATTCCCCACGCTGAGCCCGCCCGCGGCCCTCGAGCAACTTCTCACCCAGCTTCGCGCGCGTTGGGTGTCCGTCCGCCAGACCGGGTCCTCCACCGCCGCTGCGGGACCTTCGGGGCAGAAAGGCGTTGGCATGGGCACTGGGCCGCATGTTACTGTGGATGGCCATGTGTATGCTATCGGAAGTGACTGGCTAGTGCGGGCAGGAAACGTGCACCTGGCTGGCGGTGCCGTGAAGGGGATGCTACTAGAGGTATGTATGCACTGACTGGCTTTTGAACACCGCAGTAACCTGATTTCCATTGGGAATAGGTGGAATACATGCCCTTACCTGTAATGGAGGCGGCGCTAGACATGCCGCCTGTTCTTGCCAACCTACTCTTGTCGGTGTTACCAAACGTACCGGATCCGAAACTCGCGGCTATAACTCTGGCGTGGGTTCTCATCTCTCAACGTCTGCTTTTTCGCTGATTTCCGTTGACCTTAGCGAGTGGCAATGGGAAGAGCTCCAGTGGGATACAGAAGAGGATCTGGAATGGGAGGCTGCAAGAAAGAACCAGGAACAAGCAGCTGAGGAGGACATCTACGCATCAGAGGAGGACCAGCCTTCCTCGTGCAAGGGGGATTGGATTGGGATGGACAGAGATCGCCGTTCTGCGTACCTCATCATTCAAACTTTGAAGCAAGAGAACTTGCTCTGACCTTTCTTGTGTATTGCTGTGTAAAAGATCTAGAGACATGCGTGCATTGCAATGAAGGTGTTATACGTTCGCCATCCCTCTACAAGACACGGGCATTGTTTGAACTGCGGGAAACGTTGCCACTAAGACTCCGATTGCAACACAGCACGGACGAGCTCCTTTGTTTTCGCTTCCATCTCCCCGAAAATCTTCAGCGCGTCTGCCAGCTTGCGCGTCGTCTCCGCATCGGCAGCAATCGCATCCTTCAGCGCGGCGGCTCCATTGTCCAGGTAGTTGATCGACTTTACATCCGGATCTGTCCGGGCATAGATTGCGTGGGTCAGCTTCGCGTGCAACGTAGAGGAAGGCGCAGACGTCTGGCTCCGCAGACCTTACCTTGGGACGCAATTTTTGAGAGGTCAGTGCTCTCTTGGGACAGCTCCTCCGATCCATCTGCAGCCGCAAGCTGGTCTAGCACTGTGCCAGAAAGCGTGAGGTGGTCGGGGCCGAGTGACACTAATGCGACGACCTGCCGTGCAGTTTGGGATCAGTTCGTTGATACTCCTTCACTCAGACCACTGACCTCTTTCGCGGTTACGATGCTGTAAAACGAACAAGGGCGACCAGTAGTCAGCGATGGTGAATGAGGAAGAGCACAACTACGAGGACGAGCATCCGCGCAGGAGCAAAAGACTCGCCATCTCCCGCAGGAGTGGAGCTTTGCCCCACTATGTCGAAGGCTTACCTTGCAGGCATCACGAGCGTGCTGGCCCCGATCTCCTTGTACAGGCGCACAATGGACTTGATTACCAGCGCGGCAGGGTGCTCGTTCGCGGTATCGGCGTACTCTTTCCACACACCGGGCTCGAAGTGCACCCGCAACTCTAGTGGGACAGCTCAAAATTACAGATCAGCCACGCGTACAAGTGGGGTACGCACCGTTGAAGTAGGGCGCGATGTACAAACAGCCTGCTTGATGGGCGGCGATCGCCTGGGGCACGGAGAAAAGACAGGTGGATAGGGTCCGGATGCCGAGGCGTTCGAGATACTGGCACGCGATGGTGGATTCAGGCGTGGCCGGGATCTTGATGCAAACCCGGGATCTGCTCAGGAGCAGGGGATGCGGATCATAAAAAGAAATAGTAGTAAATATGCAGGAAAATGGCCTTCGAGATGAAGGCGAATAGCGCACTTAGGAATCCCATTCGCCTCAAAGACCGAGACAAGCTTTTTGGCGTGCTGAATGGTAGCCTCGGTGTTGTAGGCAGTTGATGGAGAAGTTTGAGCGTGGACACGGCCAGTCAAGTACGGGTAAACCTCCTTTGCCAGCAAGACTGTCTGTGTTGCACTATGAGTTCTGGGGGGGATGTCGTTGTTAAAGAGTATGACGCACAAGGAGATCAATAGTATCGGATACTTGTGTCTCAATGTCTAGCTCAGCCTCGGTGGATCGGATCTGAGCACAGGCTTTCTGAAAGAGGTCTGATCGCTCTGGCCTGACAGCTTCGCCATGAACGATAGCCTGATTGGATGTCATATCGCAGAACTTGGGGCCACCCTCGATGGTGTGGCGTGCCGCAACATCCGGGTCCATCGAATCAACATCGACGACGACCTTGGAGCGAACGCGGGAGAGGAGAGTTGCGGATGCCATAGGGTCGTGGATCTTGGGGGATGGGTGGAGCACTTGAATGGCCGAGGGGGGAGAGACTGAGGTGAGGTGAGGTGAGGTGAGGTGAGTGAGGCAGGGGGGAGAGAGGCGCATATAGGATGCCCCATTGCCTCAAGCTTCAAGCATCGGGCCAGGCACGCGTCGAGCTCTCCGACAAGCGTTGGTCGCATGACAAAATTCACGGCTTCCGGCTCTTGGCTCGGTCCCTCGCACCTCCCGGCCCATCGTCCCGTTCGCCGTCCTCGGGGGCCTCGATAGTGATCGGCCTGAATGCTGTCTATCATGTGCCCGTCGGTTGCATCCTCGCCTAGGTGTGTTCCCTTCCCTGGTGCATACACACCGGGCCTATCCAATTGGACGGCAGTGCCGCACCCAGATCCTAGATGCCTCTAAACAACAACAGAGCACGCCCATGGCTAGACCGCATTCGTATTGTAAGCTGTGGAATATGACCGTGTTATTCGCAGTTGGTGGCCTGTACATATCCACAACATAAGCACACACTGAGAAGCGTAACGTCCGTTCTTCGCCTTGTACTCTCTAATATTGCAATCGCATAGTCCTCTCCGATTGCCCAATGGCGAATGCGAGCCTTTATACAGTTTGGTAGGCTCCAGGTGCAGCCTGGGGCGGAGCAGGTTGTGGCATAGGTTGGGGAGGAGGCACGCTGAGGGAGGGCTTGGGGTTCGGGGCAGGGTCCTCGACGTTCTGGTAGCCATCCCTTCCACCAAAGCTGGAGGTGAATCCGCCAGGCATGGACCATACTGCGAAAAGCGCCAGGTCATGCGCAACAACAAAAGCGGTTTGCGGATGTGCTCACCTGTGGCGCCGGAAAGGTCATTTCCGCGGATGTTCAAGCCGGAGAACGATCCACCACGTTGGCGGAGGGCGGTCACAAAAGCGAAAATAGTGGGAGAAGCTACATGTTGGGCGGGCTGGAGTTTGCCTAGGTGCAAGTGGCTGGTACGTGGAAGAGTACACACCTTGAGGATGAGGAGGAGGACGGTCACGAGCCTCGCGAACCAATTCTGGGAATTGTTTGACATCCAGATGACGTCGAAAAGCATGGACCCGGCAAGAAGGTAGGTAAACTGGAAAACATCCCGCGCAGCGTGTGAGCGGGAGGGACAGTCGGTCTGCATAATGGTAGCATGGAGAATACCAACGGTCTGCAAGGATTGGATCGCTTCCGAGCTCTCCTGGGCGAGGACTCCGAAGAGGAAGATGGGCAAGTTGTATACCGGCGCGGAAAACACGCTGGTCACGAAGGACATGGCCTAGAGTGGAAAGGCAACGCGAGAATGAAAGGAAGCGTGGAATGAGAGTGGGAACGCGGGCTTTAGGGTAGAGACATACCGTGCCCACGATGACGAGTTTCGAAGGATCGAGGGCTTGCACGAAGTCGGCCATGGTCGGTCTGTTCGGCGGCAAGCTCTAGGGGATGTGTGCGTGGTGAGGCCTTGAGGACAAGCCAGGGCCTTCGGATGCGGTGACTGCATGCGCAGTTTGCATGTCTCTAGCGCCCGTCCGCATCGGCGTGGCCAGCGTCGGCCCGTGCCCGGACCGGCGCCGCACCACCCTCCGGATGCGAGTCCGAGACCACAACGATTGACAACTTTCAGTCCACCTTATTCTTATTGTGTACTACACGCACGGTTATGCTCATACTTTGGCCACTCAAGCATACGCAAAAACAACTAGGTGACTTATAAGGCTACAGGAGTAACGGCACGCGAATCGCGATCCGAGTCCGAGTATGCTACGATGCTACAGTCACTCAAGTCAGCGTCCTCAAATTCGAGTTCTGTCCCATTGTCCGACCCGCTATCCTCCACGGTCCATCCATTTTCCATCTCTTCAATAAGGTCGTGAATAGTCGTCAGAGCGTCCGCCTTGCTCTCCAACTTCTTCCGCTCATACATCCACGGACAGTCCAACGACTCGCATTGCACCACTTCTGCGGAGGCGGTCCCGCAACACGAACCACAGACCAGATGCACGTCCTTCATCTGTGCTTCCGTCTTCTGTACACGAGCCAAGAGCCCGCTCATTGTTGATGCATAATCGGAGCGGCAAACCTCGCACAGCACTGAGACGACCGTCGACTATGAGTAAGAGCCATCCGGAAACAGTCATGCTGCGTGACCGCTTACCGTCAGGTGTGAACATCCCGCAAATCAAGCAATGCAAGCTGGTGAAGTGATCATCGATGTTGAGGGCGTTCGCGACCATGACACTTCTTCTGTTCTTCCTCGGAGAGAGGGTGATGTCGGGCTGGTCTGCACGTAGACTCTTCGGCATGTCGTCGAACCAACTCCGCACGTCCGCACCGACGAGATTGAATATTCGCTCCAATGGAGGGATCAGGACACGGGAGATGTAGTACGCCGCATCCAACCGTCTATGACTGAGTGACTGCGATCAGCTTGTACGCTCATCGAGGTGCTGGAGATGGAGTGCCACCTATCCCTGAACAGCTCATACGGTGCTATGGCTCGGTCCACGAGCCTCGCTCCAGGCTCACCCCGAGCGATCACATACGGTATGCGTTCACCATACTGTGGCTCGTCGTTGGGATCCTCAAGCATCCGGCGGGCGGCGACGGTCACACCAGGCGGAGGCGGTACCTTGTCACTGAAGCGAATTGCCAATAAATGGGAGCACTCGAAGAGCAAGCCGGATCAACAAACCTATATGTGCCCATCTTGACTTCTTTCGCGAAGATGAAGTCCTGCACCGAAACCTTGTTCTCCATGATGCGACCCCACGTTCGACAGCAATAATCCTTAATTTCGCTAAGGTCTTGAGTCCGGAAAAGGATCCTGCAACGACAATCAAAAGAAGCACGTAAAGGATTGTCGCGGTGCTGACTTCAAGCAGGTTTCCGTCATCTTCTGTTGCGCAGGGACACCGTCGCGTCGTACGGTCTCGATACCCTTGGCGTCGAAGGCGGGCTCCTTGTCGTCGGGATTCTCGAATTTGAACCCCACGTACCGCTTCTTCGCCATGAGGACACACGGGAGATAGACCTGGGTCATGAAACTCGATATTTACGCAGACTGTGTTTGAGGATCGACGGACCTTCTCGAACTTGAGCTTGACTGGAGCGGGGTTCATCGACGTGATCGTATCCGCCATATCTTGACCGATGCGGAAAGCTTGCTCCTTCGTTTTTCCCGGGAGATAAATGAACAGGGAGTCCGTGTCACCGTATACAACCTTCGCGCCCCACTTCTTGGTTGAATCAATCGTGCGGATGGCCTGATACGTACGTCCGGGTTCAGGGCACATAACGTAAAATTCAATTGTGGAGGCCGTGGACCCACCTTCTCCAAAGTCTCTCGGCCGCTCTGGACGATGCTATCCGCAATCTCGACCGCAGGCATGCGACCGGAGAATGTTGCGCTCGTGTAGCCGTATGTGACGTTGGCGATAAATTTGAGTCCGAGCTGGCGAGCATCGAGAATCCTGCGGAGAGCCTATGGCAAGTGAGCAATTCGTCTAAGACGTCACAGGTACTGCCTTCACCTTGTCATTTTGGACACTCTTCATCGCCTGCTTGACCATGACTCTCGTGTCCAACAGCTCCGTTAACATGCGTCCCAGCACCCCTTGCGTACTGTAGGCTTGACGTACATCAACCCGTTTGGCGCGACTGAAGGAGAAAGCTGAGAGAAAATTCCTGAATTGCGTCCATGAGCTATAACTTACCGTTGATATAATCTTGTAGGGTATCGAGGATGCCTGCAGGCTGGCGTAGGTCGGTAACGCCGAACTTGTAGGTCCCTTTAAAGTCAGTGATACGTCCGAGACAAGTAGAATAGCAATAATTATAGGCGATCATGATGGAGGGGTACAGTGATTGGAAGTCTAGAACTACAAGCGGGCTGCTGTAAAAGGCGGAAAGCGGTTCCATAATTAGCGGCATGCACTCAGCAGCATTTTGCTTGCCAACCTGATAGCGCGCGCGAAGGTGAGCATACGACCTTAGGGGGCATTGAGGAACTCACATCTTGTTTACTAGGAGATAATAGCACGAAGCATTCGGGCTTGGCAATGCGAAACATGAACGACTCCACTTTGAACTGAGATCCACGACTCAGCACGGAGAAAAAGTCGACACCGAAGACTCTTGCAAACTCTCTATTCCGAGACGTTAAGTCAGCCAAGGATTTGGTGGTGTGTCACTCACGCGTTCTTCGTGACTACTTCAGCCACATCCAACATCTCCAGGACCATTGATGTTCGGCTCGCGAAGTAGCGCACAACCCGATCCGTGTGCTCTGGTACTAGACTGTTGTACCATTCCGTAAGCGTTCGGGGGCTGTACCATGGCGTCCTATGAGAGGCGTCAGAAAATGTAAGTCACAGCGAATGTTCGTACTACAAACCGTCGATGGAGGAGTTGGAATGTGACATGTTCAAAAGTGTAGATGGTGAAGGTGTGTTCCGAGCGCATGATGCGCCACAGGTTCAGAACATGCCGCCCGACCACCTTGAAGGTAGAGGATGTCTTCAAAGCCCATCCATCATATCCGCCAGCGGTCCTTCCTGGGGCTCGCGATATTTGCTCCCCCAGATCCAGCCCTGACCGGAGCATCAGCGGGTAAACCAATATCACTTGGAGTCTATCCCCGATCTCACCATAGCTGCGCCCGCGAGTGCTGAGGTATCCCCATGATGCGGCTTGTACTTCCCACCCAGAGAGGACATCGGGGTCAAGCTCAAGAACCACGTCAATGAGCCTGTTAAGCAACTCCAGTTCGCTGTCGACGAAATCCGCCTGGATGCTTCGTAGCCGACGCGGGCTGAGCTGATCGCTGTCAACGGCGATGATCCCTGATTCGCAAGTGAGGGCCTCTCCAACCTCCCGGTCATGCCGCTGGAAGCAATAAAATACCGCGGCGACCTCGTCATCGTCTGGGTTTGGAACAAGATCGCCCTTCGAAGGTGCTAAGAAAATAGGACATAAATCTCGTGTAGCAGTACGGTAGTGTCAGTCTACCTACGTACCAAAGACTTCCAGGGTCAGACGGTCATGTTCTGCCCCGCGCGTTGTGCCTTGTCGGAGCGCGGTGCGAGCGTGCTTTGCAGCCCGTAGGGATTACGTTGTGTCGGGCCCTCAATCTGTCGAATGGATGTCAAGGAAAGCATGTGTTAACGACAATAAAATGGAACGGACCTGGGAAGAGTCCTTGATACGGACGGTGCGCGCGTCAAGATGCCCCTTCTGCTCCTCAGCCATTTGCGCACCTGTCGCGCTGTCGGGGGCGTGCTGGCATACTCCCAGCCTCTGACTCCGGTCGGATCCAGCGGTTGCGCGGGCTCTCCACTCGAAGACGACGCGGCTTCGCCACTTTCCCAGCCCTCCAAGTTGCCAATGCCTTCGCCACCCTCCAGATGGAAGACAAGACCGGCATATTCGCGGGGCCGTTCGGGCACGTCACCCTCCTTTGAATACCAGGGGCTGCGGTAAAGCTTGCTCGGGATACCGTGCTCATCAGTGCTACCGAGAAGTTCAGCTGAGGTGGGAGGTCGTGTTGCGTAGACGTAGGTGTTCTTGCCATTGTGTAGGGACCGCAACGCAGAAGGTAGCATCATCGGCTGCGAGCTGAGATGAGTTGCCGTAAGGCGTCCGGGTGTGGGGTGTGAGGGGCTAGAGTGAGACGTTATATTCCTGGCCTCGGGCGGTGGAGGTTCAAGCCTCCGTCTCTTCGATGGTCTTAAGTCGACATCAACGGAGATAGTGCTTTCGGGGAGACCGTCGAACACCTCAACGTCTAGCTGTGGCAACACTTCTTCCTCGACCAGGTTGGCATGCAGGGGTTGAAATATCGTCCGAGGAGAGTCTGTCACTGGCGTAGGCCTGGGATCAACCGGCTCCTTCTCCTTCGTGTCCGAAAACGGCCTTTTAACAGGAACCTGGATCGAGGCCGGGGGCGTCTGAGATTTTGTCGGCGTAGCCCAACTTGGAGTGTACCGACGAGCCTTAGAAACAAATGGTGAGGACTCCAGGATGGGAAAGATTGTCTACAATATACCCTAGTTTTGTCTCAGCACGAAGTCTATGTCAATATCGGGATGACTCACTTGGTGGGAGTTCTTGGACCATTCGAGAGGACAGACTGAGAGCGTTCCCTTGACGGTCTAGGTTGCGCACATTTAGTACGCAGTTAGACATTGCTAGACATGAATGTCATACTTCGTGATCTTCGACCAAATATCCTTAAATTGATTGCCCAACGTAGAGGGTGAGGACGGAGCCTCTCCAGAATCTTTGAACGGATCGCTGGGTCTACAATTCCATCACCAATATTCAGTATGTCGCCAACACGATATGCAGGGAAAAGCACCTGTCTTCAACGTCTCCGACCTCTGACTGGAGATCAGGCGGAGGGCCCTCCTCCTCCTCTTCGGGGAACTCTTCCTCTATCTCCGGCTCGAGATATTCATTAGCCTCTGCACCCCACTCAGCCTCTTCATGCTCCATCAGACGAGTCATGTCTTGGCTGGCAAGCATAGTCTCGTCTACGTCCACATCGCTGTAGTCCTCTTCGAGCTGACCATCACGGGATATTCCACTGAGTGGAGGCATCTGCGATGACTGGTATGGATTGACCTCTTCCGTAACAGTCTCGCTTTCTGAGCGATCGTCCTTCGCATCGTCTTGGCTAGCATGAGGCTTCCACGTCTTGTATCGCTCTTCCCAGAGGGCCTCGACGCTCTCGAAAGTGGTCATGACCCACTTCTCCCAGGACATCTTGAGAGGTAGGGCCTCGTGACCGCGCTCGCGCTCAATGCGGTTCCGAATCTCCTCCCACCAGCGCGCCTCCGATACCCAGTCTCCGCCAGGTCCTCGCGAATTCGCGCTGAGGTCCTTCGGGATCTCGGGCGATGGTGCGAGACCCTTGGCTGCACGTCGCTTGCGCTCGTCTTCCCAGAGCTCGCGCACACTCAGGACTAAGGGCTCAGGGGGGAGTTCAGGAGCAGGGATAGTGAGCTTGTGGTGCATCTTCCTTGCGCGAAGCTTGTGGCGGTTAAGGACTTGGGGTGCGGACGCATCCACTTCCAACGGCATCCGCGTTTGGCGGTGATAAGGGGAATCCTTGAACTCACTTAATGTGCGTGCCAGCTCTGAGTCGATGCGTTCGTCCTCGGAGAACTCGTCCCGTCCGCGCTGCCAGACCTCCCCCAGGTCGATCCAGCCACAGCCATACAGACCGAAATCAGACAAGAACTGGAGGATGTAGGAGAGATGGCTTTCGTACACGCGAAAGCGCGTCTTCATGATCGTCCCGGACTGCACGATGGTGACAGCGCGGTTAACGAAAGCAGGGTCGGCGATGTGGACCTTGAGGAAGGGGGAGTAGTTGGAGTGGAAGCCGTAGAAGTGCACGCCTTTGACAAGAACGACAGCGCGGACGAATTGGGACTTGGGCGACTGAGGGTTGCGCTTCATAGAGATAGCAATGGCGTGGTTGAGCGAATGCTTGAGCTTTGTGACATAACGGTTGACTGGAATGCGATTATTCAGGCGTAAGGTTTGCAGGAGGATAAGGAGAGACGCACCAATGTCCGGGTTCATTTTCCCCAGATATTCCACGAAGAAATATGGGTATACCTGATGTATGTGCAGGCATGCCTTCAAGCCTACCGACGAGTCGCCATATATACGGATGACAGGCACGCGATGGAGGACCGAGTTATCCAACGGCCCTGGGGGAGCCATGGTGTAGTCAATATGGTTAATCTTGACACGGAGGGGCTGGGGCTGAGAGGACATGTCAAGGTCGTTGCATGGGCCACCAAGAAATAGTATACAAGAGGGGCCAAGAAAGAGTGTGAACAGACGAGCGAGCGGCGGATGCAGGAGCCACCGGCAAGGCCACTCGCTCAGCAGAGCCCGGCCAACCCCGCGCGTCCCGACGCGACTCCGCGCGTTCAGGTCAGGTGCACGCGTGCTGCGAACTGGGTCAAGGCAGGTCAAGGCTCTGGTCAAAACCATTGTGTACATGCATCGAGGTTGATTCAAGTACAATACACTTACAACAACGTCCAAAACAACTTCTCGTGCTGATAATACAAACAAAAACTAGAGCTTAACCTTCAGCACCTGCTGCCCAATCCACTTCTCGCCTCCCTCCAACCTCACGAATCCACGAACATGGCCGGGCTCGACACAGATGTACTTCTCCCTAGACACGACAATGAGACACACTGTTTCCTCGGGCACTGCGGAAAAAACACGTACCACCCCCCCGGTTCCATGTCCCCAATCTTACTGCCAGCCTCCGCCTGCGGGTTCCAGACCACAACGTCCTTCAAGTTCTTCGTCACAACCTCGATTCCGCCAGCACCCCAGAGCACCTCGTATCTCCCAGGTGCATCCTCGTACACAGAATCGGTGAACTTAAGTACGTCGACGCCCTCCCGGGTCTCCTGCTTCGCAGTCGCGCGCGCTTCCTCACTCGCCTCTGTCTTGTCGTAGTATGACAGGCCCAGCAGCGGCGAGACGCGGACATCGTTTGCAGGAGCACGAATGTAATTGTGGAATAATGCCTGGAACTCCATTGCGGAAGTGGTCGAAAGTGCGGTGTTCTGGACGTGCAGATTCGTGCAGAGCTCATGTTCGGCCAAGGTGACTACATAGGCAAGCTCGAATGGATGGGCAAATTGCTCTTTGATGGATGCATTCGGTTCCAGGGCTGCATGGCTTGTGGTGAGCCTTTGAATACATTCGCATGTGCCACAATCACCTACTCAGCCTTACGGAGACGCCAGCCTCGTTATCCATGACTGTGGCGTTGTAAGTCCAGACGTTGTTCCGCGCAAAGCCGTGTTGTGGCAGTTTCGCGTGGTCGGGGTGCGTGGGTGGACCGAAGCATGGAAAGACGACGGGTATGCCTCCCCGCACAGGCTTGCTACCATCAAGCGCGGCCTTTGAGGACGTGAACAGCCGTTCCACCGGTTCGGGGTTGGTGACGCTGCCCGACTTCCACGAGATAACGGTTGCTCCATAAAAGAGTATCTCGGCTGTAGGGCCCTAGGTTGTATTCGGCGTTGAGCTCAATCGATGGAACACAGTTTTGCAGATTTATGATATGTACCTTGGGATGTTTAAGAATGGCCCGATCACTTTGGATATCGACTGGCATGGCTACACAGGTTGTGTGGGCTGGTGGTGGAGTGTACACAGATCTGCAGAGGCGAGAGACAGAGTGGAGAGTGTACGCATGGTGTCGTCTGTGTGGGAGGTGGCTGATAACGTCATCGTGGCTTCTCCGCTCGTTGTCGTTGAATGAAACTTGCCGCTGCGCAGCCCCTCTCCAACTCATCCCTCTCATGTGACGTAGACTGCCTCACCCCCGGTCAATTCCGTGCCCTGCCCTAAACCTTGCGGTGCTAACTACTTAAGCTTTCATCTTGTAGCCCTGCATCCCGTCCCTTTTCCCCCCCTTCTCGTTCCCGCCACGCAGCTGCTCCTCCGTTCTCCTCGGCATGTCGTCTCGCTCCTTTACTCGTCCCGGGACAGGAGTGTACGCTCTTGGTCCTCCCGTCCCTTAGGGGTGCGACTCTTCGGCTCCGGATTCGGCGGGCGCATCGGCGGCCTCGCCGGCCTCGCCTTTACTGTACCGCGCTGGTCCTCGTCAATCGTCGCGTCACACGATCACGCTTGGGGGCCCGGTCTTGCACGATACCCGCTACTCGAGCCACGATACTGGACTACGTCGCACGCGTTCCTGCATGGCACAAAGACTTCGCGCGCATGGCTGTCTCGAGCCGGGGGCACGAGGCGGTTCCTATCGCTATCGGCCTCCCCAGTCCCTTGAAAGAGGGCTGCGAGACGTTCGCCGTGAGGATAGGCAATTGGAATCAACTGCGTTTTGGGTTAACCCATCGAGCTCTGCGGACTCGGGACCACGTGCATTCGCACGGAACAGGACGTGCTATAGCCGTCGAACAATGGCTCCTCGCACAACAGGCGGCTGCCGCCAAGAGCTAGCTCGAGGCTGAGCGCCAAGAATAGATGACCCGTCGCCCGAAAGGACGACGGTGAATACGAACGATCCGTCGCCCGCAAGGACGACGGTGAATACAAGAACGATCCGTCGCCCGCAAGGACGACGGTGAATACAAGAACGATCCGTCGTCATGGTCGACGACGGTGGTACCAGGGTGGACCGCTGTCTCGTTCGACGGCGGTTGACCAAAAGCGAAGATGCCATCGAGGGTAAACGGGACGAAGATCATGTAGATCTCTGTCGCCGGCTAGGCCTGTCCCTTGTAGCTCCACGAGGACGTTCATCGCGTTTATCGGGAGCTTTGTGTGCCTTGACGGCGCGCCTTGGGACGACGGCTTAGGAAGCCCGACATCTGGATGGACGACTACTGGCCGCTTCGACACAAGACGTACGAGGACGACCTTCCAGTCATCTTTCGCGGTCTGAGCATCCTCCTCGGCGGTTGCACGAAGCTTCTCCCAGTGGGTCCCATGTCACGTACGGCGGCATCGTTATCACGATGCTGCTGAGACTCCATGACCGCCGAGCATCGCTCCGGTCTCTGAGCCTTTGTGCTCTCTTATGAGCCAGTGCGCTCCCATCTGAGCCAGAGAGCTCCTGTCAGAGCCATCGCGCTCATCATCGCTGGATCTCCGTCCAACGCGAATTTGTTCCGGGCTCGCAGCCCGATATGTTGCAGCGCCGCGCGCTGGCAGTTCGGAAGGCGTTGGCCTGTTCCCCTTCCTCCCTCGTATGTGGTGTGCCTGCGTCCGCAGGGCACGATCTGGGTAAGTTATAAGTTAGACTGTTTCCGCACTGAGACAAACTGACTTGGTTTTAAACAGACACCGCGCTTGGTCCGCTGGATCCGCTGCCCTCGCTCACACCACCGTAGGGCGTCGCTCCGGTGACGTTCTACAGCGGCGTCGACGTCTTGTCGACTACCAGGGTGTGCTTCGTGCGCGCTCTGTAATGTCCGCATAATTTTTGGAACCCCTTCTTTGTGAAGACGTCGCTCACCCCCTAGCTGTCTCCTCGTGATGCAGATTTGTGGGGTTGAGGAGTAGATACTGGTACTACGTAGCAATATATATATTTGCCCTTGAAACGTCGTATGCTTCAGTGTACACGGCGTGTTAGTGAACCGGGTGTGCAACGGTGATCACTGTGATGCGTGTTTGTTGTGGCCTGTTGTGGGGCAGGATACGGTATAGACGCCCGATAGACGCCCATGTGCGAGGCGGGGATGATAGCGAGTGTCCAAACAAGGTCATCAACGAGGATTTCGTCCATCCATTCCAGTCATTCTGTTCGTACTCTGAGCTCTCTTTCTCCGCTGCCCTCCAGTGCCTCTGCTTGACTCTAGCACCTGCACGTCTCCCGCCCTTTCCTCTTTGCTGATCCGCAACATCTCGCCATAGCCGGACCGTCGCAAGCAACCACAATATGGACCCAAATACATCCCTAGACGACGTCCGTCGCCGCTTTGCCCTCCTATGCTCCAGTTACTCGCTGACAGCGTTGCCGTTTAACGTCTAGATTGCCCCGATTGCCATTCTTATGGATGAGCTGCGGTCAGAGGACGTCCAGCTGCGACTGAACGCAATCCATCGCGTATCGACCATTGCCCTCGCGCTGGGCCCGGACCGTGCGCGCGATGAGCTGATACCCTTCCTGCAAGACTCGGTCGATGACGAGGATGAGGTCCTGCTGGCTCTTGCGGAGGAGTTAGGGAGGAACTTCGAGGAATACATCGGTGGCCCAGAGTACGCGCATGTGCTTTTGGGCCCCCTTGAGAACCTATCTGCTGTTGAGGAGACTCTTGTGCGCGACAAGGTACGATGTCATCCTTGAGTACCCTTCACGGCGGGTTTGGTGCCTGTGCGCCTCCCCGCGGTGCTGACCCATTCTCCGTCGCCCCCAGGCCGCTGAGTCAATCACCAAAATATCTACCGTCCTCAGCCAAGAACAGATTGAGCAATCCTACATCCCCCTAGTACAAAGACTTTCACGCGGCGAGTGGTTCACATCCCGCACATCTTCCTGCGCCCTGTATGCCCCTGCATACGACAAGGTAGCCGTGCCCATCCAGGATGAACTCCGCCGGGCTTTTACCGCACTCTCCTCGGACGACACCCCCATGGTGCGCCGAGCAGCGGCCAAGTGGCTCGCGGTGCGTACCTTCCCCTCGTCCGCATGCTCGATATATGCTGATTACGCTCGATCTATGCGTAGCCCCTGGTGAAGAAGTTCTCGAAGCCACACGTGCTAAGTGACGGACTAGTGATCTACCGGAAGCTCCAGGGCGACGACCAGGATTCCGTTCGCCTCCTCACGGTGGAGGACCTCATCGCGATTGCACAGCAGCTTTCGCCCCCAGAGGTCAAGGAGCAGTTATTGAAGCAGATCCGGCAGACGATGACCGACAAGAGCTGGAGGGTTCGGTACATGGCGGCGAGTCACTTCAACGAGGCAAGGGGTCCTTCGCTTCTTGCATGCTCCACGTTTGAGTGACATATTTCCCAGCTCGCAGAGGTTGTCGGGACGGAACTTGTTCGCGAGGAGCTCATCGGGCATTTCGTGCAGCTTCTCAAGGACAATGAGGCGGAGGTGCGGACGGCGGCTGCAGGCCAAGTTCCAGGTATGCCCCTCTCCATCGCAGTTACGCTATCTCCGAGCATTCCATAACTCTGTACACAGGATTCTCGAAGTTGCTCGAGAAGGAAGTCGTCCTCGCTCGTATTGTTCCTTGTGTCCGGGACCTCTGCCAGGACGTCTCCCAGCACGTCCGCGCCGCCCTTGCCAACCAAATCAGCGGCTTAGCACCGTTGCTTGGCAAGGATGCTACCATTGAGCACCTCCTTCCATTGTTCCTCCACCTGCTCAAAGATGAATTCCCTGAAGTCCGGTTGAACATCATCAGCAAGTTGGAGCTCGTCAACTCCGGTGCGTTGCTGTGTTTCATCTCATTCCTGTTGATGAGCTGGAGATTATTTTTAGTCATTGGAATCGAACTCTTGTCCGAAAGCCTCCTCCCCGCGATTGTGGACTTGGCGGAAGACAAATCCTGGCGCGTCCGCCAGGCTATTATCGAATACATCCCCCTTCTCGCCACGCAACTCGGCAAGCCGTTCTTTGATGAATCTCTCGGTAACCTGTGCATGTCGTGGCTCGGTGATAATGTTTACAGCATCCGCGAAGCGGCCGCTGTTAATCTCAAGAAGCTGACCGAGGTTTTCGGGGTTGATTGGTCGAGAGAGCAGATCGTGCCCAAGGTTGTGGGCATGGGCCAACACCCAAATTATCTCTACCGGATGACCACGGTGCAAGCGATCATGGTTAGTGGCTTCTAACGCACTGTGCAACTCTGATATCTTTGTCTTTCCTGTCAACATAAGCTGATGATCAAAACAGACCATTGCACCCTCTCTCACGATCGAGGTCGTCCGTGATAGCGTTCTCGACATGCTTCTTCAATTGGCTGGGGATCCTATCCCCAACATCCGATTCAATGTGGCCAAAGCCCTCGAGAACATCGCCACCTCGTTCGGCGACACTGCGGTCGGGCGAGAGCTGGTGCAAACCAAAATCGCGCCCGCTCTGGAAGCGCTTAAGAATGACCAGGATGCCGATGTGAGGTTCTTTGCTACGCGGGCGTTGGGGAAGGCACAAGCTTTAGAAGCTTGAGGTGCGTTCCCTTTAGTCCATGTGCGCACTCAGGTAGGCTGATCGGAAAACGGCACCCATATTGACAGTGGAGAAGGCGGACAGGGCTTGATACCTGGTAGTTGTCATCTTCGGACATCCTGCGAATTTCCCTTCGCCGCCTTCCGTTACATTGTTCATACTGTCTCGACCATTTTCTCCGCGTTCCCGAACAAGACGAATGTATATGTAATATGAGAAATTAGAACTGTGGCATTTGGAGTGACTCCGGGCGTGACCTGCCACCCAATGGCCACCAGGGAAGGGAGGCGAGCGGACACACTATAAATGCGCCGCCGACGAGACCGACGGTTCGTTCGCGTACCTTGCAGCCGCGATCGACAACAATGGCGCATCGCACGAGGCTGCAAGATCTTTCCAGCTTCGAGGGTCCTGTGGGGAGCTGTCTCGGGCCCGTGTTGGGCGGGGGGAACACTGTAACGTGGCATCTGACGGTGGCTGGCTGATGCTTGCTGGGGGCGCAGAGCGCCGCCGCAGACGGAGATGTGCGTTGACGGAGATGTGCGTTGCCTCATTTAGCTTCGACGGCGCTGTGGTGGATGCCAGCCTCTCTTGGACCACAGAAGTCTACGCGTCAGTATTGGCCGATGTGGGTGGTCTGAAATGCAGCAGGGCCAGGGCACGGCAGCGAAGCGGGAGGATAGTTTATGATGAGGCGGCTGGGGACCCTCACGACGCGAGTTGTCTGCCCGCGACGTCAGTCGATGTGGGCTGCTTCGAGGCGGTTGCGGGCGCTCCGAGGGCCGTGGATGTGTCATCGCAGCGGCCGACGCTTGTCAGACCCGATTAGTGACGGCCGGAGCACTGGCCGTGGCAGTGTGGTCGTGGTGCAGCGCGCCGGCTTGGTCTCCGTTTGGTCTGCGCAACACTAGGCAACACTGCGGTCTCTCAGTCGTCGCTCCATTTGCTCCCCATTCTGCACACCATCTCGCCGGAACAGATAGGGCTTGATCTGGCTTGATAGACCCATCTTACTCAAACGCCATCACTCCAGCACAACCCTAATCCGTACCGCCGGGACCATGTGAGTTAAACCCGCCAGAGTGGACACGGTGCTTCGGACCTAGCGCGTCGCTACTAGCGAGTGCCCAGAGGCCTTCTTGAGCCTCACTCCGAGTCACACGTTTCGTGTGCCGGTATCGCCAGGTACCAACACCAAGGTCGGATAGCACTCACTCCAGCCTCGTTTCCCTTGACGACTTCCCGGAACTGACTAGAACGTCGTGTTTCGGGTCTAGGAAAACCAATTCGAACGCAGGCATCTCCATCCCACCTCGGAAGCGGCGTGACTGGCAGATTTGCGCGATGCAGCCATGGTCGTCCGCATGATGTTCTTGACGGATACTGATGGCCGGACGAAGAACGATGATATCAATTCTGCCGCACATGTGTGTGAACGGCTTCAAGGCTTCTGGAGGGCTTCCTAAAGAATCTGAGGCACATATTGATTGAGGCCCTATATAACATGGTGCAAGGCTGTCCTTGTCCTCGCTAGCCTGTTGGTTTCTTTCTCCTCCCCATCACCTACCCCTACCCTTCCCGTCCCCGCCCCCGCCTCCGCTCTCGAGGCCCTTCCTTTCTTTTAAAATGACGTTCTTTGCTCGTCTGTTGGTTGTCGCCGCGGTGCTCCCGCTAGCGTTTGCCACATCTCGTGGCTCATCCGGCTCGTCCAGCTGCAAAAGCAGCGAATTCTAGTGAGTTTCCTACCCTGTTGCGTTATAACAGAGCTGACGACCGTGGCGCAGCTGGCAGGACAAGGAATGCTGTCTCCCTTACGGTGGTTCCAAGAACCCTCCGAGCCCCCCGAAGGGCTCGTCCTGCCCCTCGTCTTGGGAGTGGCAGGCTGAGAAGAACTGCTGCGTGCCCCATCAAGCCTCCCCCAACTACCACGCCTACCTGCAGCAACGGCTGGGGCTGGAACAACTCGAAGAAGTGCTGTGAGCAGCCGTCCCCGTCGACCTCGCACCATTCTACCCCCACCCAGCCATCCAAGCCCACGACGACGTCACACCCGGCGACCCCGACTCAGCCCTCCAAGCCCACTTCTTCTGGCACTTGCTCAGGCGGCGAGTGGTTGTACGTAACTCTTTGTTGCGTCTGTGCCTGAGTGTCGCTTAACGTTGTCTGTCAATCCACAGCTGGGAGCCGAAGTCTTGCTGTCTTCCTCACGGTGGTAACCCCAACCCGCCCTCTCCCCCAGCGGTTCCTCGTGCCCGTCGAGCTGGGACTGGCATAGCGGCAAGAAGTGTTGTGTCCCCCACCACCCGAACCAGCCTCCCCCGCAGTGTGGCTCCGGCTGGGGTTGGGATGATGGCTCGAAGTGCTGCTACCCGCATACTTCCACGCGCCCGACGCCCACGCCCTCCAGCAAGCCCGGCCACAACCACGGCTGGAAGCGCAACCACAAGGCGCGCAACGTCTCCCTCTGCCCCAACGACATGACCGCGTGCCCAATCGCCGGCCTCAAGGGCCTCACGGACGACTGGGAGTGCCTCGACACGACCTCGGAGCTCCAGTCCTGCGGTGGTTGCGCGTCGACGGGCGCAGGCCAGGACTGCACGGCGATCGAGGGAGCGTGGAACGTGGGATGCAGCGCGGGCAAATGTGTCGGTACGTGACCTTCTCGAAGAATTCTACGCTAGAGCAAAGCGCTGACGCGGTGTGCGCGCCCGGCAATTTCAGTCCTCACTTGCGCCCAGGGCTACCTCCGCTCGCTCGACAACAAGTCGTGCGTCAAGATCTAAACGCTTCTGAGCGTTATGCGCCACGGGCGTCCGATGTCCGCCCGTCTGTGCGCACGGTGGAATACCGGTTACAGAACTTGAAGACATGCCGCTCATTTTGCATCCCGTTCATTGGACAAGAGGTGCCACTGCACACTGCGCGTCGGATAAGTTAATGGACATTCTAGGTTACGTTCGGACTTGTTAGGACTGCGCGTGAGCGTCAGACCATCGTGGGTGCTTCTTGTGTCGGCGTTGGTCTGCACGCTCCACGATACCGCTACTACTTTTACAACTGATTCGTGACGCTCCCCATGCATGACGCCCTCTTATTTATTCTTTTGTCCTTCATGATTTCGTACTGTATTGAGGGGCGAGGTGGGGAGTGGTTTGGTTTGGTTCTGTGGTGGCACATATGTCTGTTGTCATACTTAGGGGTAGTATGTCCAACGTGATCTCTTCGTTGTCGCTGCCGCACGAGTAGAAGGACGGGCTTGGTGTGTTAGAAGGTGCCATAAGTGTTGTCGTGATGGTGACACGATCCTGCGCGCCATTACTCAGGTGTGGTGAGTATCAGCAGTTTCACGGCCGTGCCTAGCCGTGCCCTCTTGTCTTGTGTTGGTGCATGGAGGCGAGAAGGGGCCGGTGGCTGTGTATGTTGGATTGCGGGGACCAATCGCGACGATGGGTGCCCGAATGGTTAAAGTTCTGTCTGCTGGCGGTGGCCGGAGTATAAGAAGAAAGGTGGTTCGCTTTCAGTCGACCGCCTCCCTTGCCTCCCCCGCCCGGCCTCCGCCATCTCTACCTCACAGTCTCTAGCGTATTGGTCGGTTTCACACGCGCAAGCCGCGTCTCCATCTCTTTCCTCCAGCTGCCCGTCGCTTGTCGCTTGTCGCTCGTCTTTCGGAGCCCACGCGGCCAGCATGCCTGCCATCCCTCGTGTCGTCTTCCTTGGCTTGCAGGTGGTCGCCTTTCTTGTAACTGTCGGCCCAGTCTTGGTTCCGCTTTCCGCGCTGGCCACTCCCGTCCCCTTGCCTGTGCCTATGCCTCTCATGCCCCACATCGCTGACTACGCCTCTCGGACGACACCTGTCAAGGCCTACACTGATGCGGTCCCGGCCTCCGTGGGTAACAACGCCTCGCTTGGTCGACCTGATGCAGACTCAGCAGTCGTGGAAGGCACACCCCCCGGTGTCTCGTCTGGCGTGCGACGCCGAGCAGATCTTTTCACGACATTCGCGACCTACGTCAACATTCTGAGTACGCCCCTGCCATTCGTTTCGCCTTTCTCCCGCTAACCATCCACCAGTCAACCTGTCGACAGCTGGGAATGATACCGCAACTCAACAGCAAGCTGTGGTCGCCACGGCCGCCCTCACAGACACCCTTCGCACTTTTCAGGGCCTCTTAGGCGACCAACAAAAGGGACTTGCGAACTTCGACCCCAACGATCCGCTGGAGGTCATGCTCAAAAATCTGATAAATGCCACCAAGAACGCCCTGGAAGCCATCGACATTCTTGTGTACAGAATTCCCGTCCTAGGGCCTCTGCTGGGACCCAGTGCGTCGTTTCATGACCTAATCTCAAGACATAGAAGCATCCCTTAACTGCCCAGACAGTCGTGTACGAAGTCAAGTGCATCCTTGACGCAATCCTCGATCTCATCGAGAACATCACGGACGGCGTCATCAACGTCATACTCCCGGACCTGCGTGCAGACCTCCAACTAGTCATAGGAGTGGCCGTGACGGTAACTTGCAACACTGGCGCCAGTCCCCAGGAGTTATGTGTCATGGCTCGATAGAGGGTTTCGGTCTGCGAACTGTGATCTAGAGGGACGCATGTTGGTTCTTGACCTTGTATAACACATCGCTGACGGCTGGTCCATAATGCCATGACTTTCTGACCTGCATTCTACCGTCAACAAACGACTCTCTGCGTGCATTGAAGTTCGGCATGGGACCTCAATGCTTGACCTGATGAGAATACTTTCGTGGGTACTTGGCCGATCTATGTACCGAATCGATGGCATGAGGCGTGCGGTCGACGTTTAGGTTTCATGAATGTCTGGCGCCGAAATGACAGGCTAGAGGGAGCAATGTGTACGAAGGATCATGGCCATAAATACATCATTCTTCGTATACCCAGCGTTCTGCCAAAGCTCCGACGAAGGGTATCTGAAAGCGCACCAGACCGTTCCGTGAAGCATCGGTGTATGCTCGCCACCTGCAGCATGTCAATACCTTCAGGGGTGGTGATCGTGAGGAACAAACTTACGCCATAAAGCAGGATGGAATGACAAGACACAGTGTGAAGAAAGTGCGGATGAATGGTGCAAATTGCAGGAGCGAGGCCAATATACGGAGGATTACAAGGGGCGTTGTGAGGAGGGCGGATTGGTAGGCTGGCAGCCTGGTGAGCATTGTCTCGTTCGGAAAATATGGAATCCGGCGTACCGTGGAAGCGGACAAAGTCGTTGTATGTCTCGACGATAAGGAGCGTGAGGGCTGCGCATCGCACGACCAAAACTTAGATCGCAACGCCAACAATAATTGGACTCGCAGCACGCACCGGATAGAGGACCGAGCAGGTACGCAAAGGCTGCGAGAAGGTCCACCCGGAACCCGTGCCGCGTCTCCCACATGTTGTTCTCATTCACCGCTTCCGCATCTTCCAACGCGCCTGCCCCTCCTGCTTGTGAGGTGTTAAAGGTTGGTATGCCACCGGATTGGTAGGACGTGGGTTGCTGTGAGCCTGGAGCCGCTGCTGACGGGAACCACGCTCGTGCGGAACCGTTGGCTGGCGGGCTTGTATAGGAGGGGTCGTCGGGGGGAGGGGTCTACGGAGACATTCGCAGAGGCATTTCAGCGAAGGGATCTGGGGAGCAGAACGGGGAGCTCACGTAGGCGGCAAAGGAGGCAAAGTGCGAGCGGGTGTTACTGCTCATGCTCATGATGGGGTGCAGGATGAGTGCGGAATAAATAGAGCAGTTTAGGCGGAGGAGGGTAAGGTATGGACGTAGTAGTACGTACTTGAGCCTGAGCCTGTCCGCGCAGCCTCACCTCGCAGTCGACCAGCGCGGACCGGCGCACGCGGCAAGCGCCCACTCCAGCCACATCAGTGTTTGGCTGTGCTTGCTGCAGGCGCCTGTACAGCCGCTCTGGGCGATCGGTGTATTGCCCTGTTTGGTCAGCATCCAAGCGGCCACTGCCAAACTTCCACGGCCCAACGACAACAGGCAAAGGACACAAAAGCGGGCAAGCAACCATGGTGAGTCTCATTCCGTTGTACTGCTGGACCCCTGGAGGAACATCGGACGCGGTGAATTCGCGGAGAGAGGGTTGTAGAAGGCTGGATGTGTCGTTTGGCAAACGGATGTACTCGTGCGGCTGATTGACCCTCTGGATAACGGTTGTCTGACGACTCGCTCTCCCCCTCCCCATACTCCTTCTATCCCCTGCCGTTTCCTCATCCAATTTCCTCCAATGCGCTCTATATGCAGGCCGACGCACCGGTAACGATCCGCACTCGCAAGTTCATCACAAACCGTCTCCTGGCACGTCGCCAGTTCATTGTGGACGTCCTCCACCCCAATCGCGCGAACGTCTCCAAGACGGAGCTCTCCGAGAAGCTTGCGCAGATCTACAAGGCCGACAAGGGCCGCGTTGTCACCTTTGGGTTCCGCACGGCCTTTGGTGGTGGCCGGAGCACAGGCTTTGGTCTCATCTACGATGATGAGGCCTCGCAGCGGAAGTTCGAGCCCAAGTACCGGTTGATTCGGGTGCGTGTCCCTCCCTTTTGCATCACAGAGTTCTGTCGCAAACCTGCCATCGCTATCATACAGTCTGGCCTCGCCACAGCACCACCGAAAACCAACCGCAAGCTGCGCAAGGAGCGTAAGAACCGTGCAAAGAAGGTCCGTCTGTCCCTCGCATCGTCTCCTGGCCGATTTGTGACGATCTTCTATATAGCTCCGCGGTACCAAGAAGGCGAAGGCGGCGGAGCCTCCCAAGAAGGGCAAGTAATAGTTAGGCGCATTGTATCATTCTCGGGCTTTCTCGCTCTGCACTTCATGCATATCCGCACGTCGCAAAAGTCGTTCTCAGCAGCTGTATCCTATCACTTATGTCCGCTTTCCCACTTTCACAATGCTCATGAACATTATGCGTATGCGGATATTGCATCTTGGTTGCCTGGGCTTTTGCTATGCCCACTATCGAGGAGCGGAATGGACGGTTTATGAGTTGCATAATGTATGGAGGACGTGCGAGATAGCAGTAGGAGTGCACACTACATGTCGGGTATCATAGCTACGACAAAGGGATATGGTCTACCGACAAACCAGCGCGAAAAAGCGAATGAAGCGAAGAACCCGTTCAGAAACCCAGTTTCTTATGAATAATATCCGGATCCTCCTGGTATTCTTCCGCAGATACCCACATCTACGGCGACATCAGCATAATATGGCTATGTGGATTAAAAATCAATACCTTCTTGAAGGTGTTGAGGCCAGCCAAAATAGAGCCACCAATCCACGTCGAGTACTTGCGTTCAGGAGGGGCGTAGATCTTGATCTTAACGTCTTTCAACGCCAATTTCTTCACTTCGTTCAGAAGACGGTCACCGAAACCTGAAAGACATGAGCCAGCGCGATAACATGGTAGACGGCGCACATACCACGACAAAGAGTGCTGCCACCGCTCAGGACGATGTTTGAAAACAGACTTTTCCTCAAATCCAAGTCTACCCTGTTGATCGAGTCAACGACGACCTGGTGTACACCAGCATACTCCTGGCCGATCAGTTCAGGGTTGAACAAAATCTCTGGTGCGCGGAACCGCTCAGGGCCAAGCTATTGGGTAATGTGGATGTCACGAGGAAGCATAGACATAGTATAACCTGTCGACGTACTTGAACAGTATTCCCATCTGGTAGACGGAACTCTTCACTTCGTCCTAATGAGTCCTTCTCCTCCTTAGCTGGGTTGAGAGCAACGTAACAACATTTCTCCTTAATCGTCCGCACGACCTCGCGTTCCGCAGTGGTGTGTAGGTGGTGACCTGCCTTCCGCAGGAGAAGCTGGAGATGATCTGTGACATCCCTACCTGCTACATCTACCCGCCGGATGGCATGTGGCATGGAGAAGCCTTCAAAAACAGGGACAGCGTGCGTGACGCCATCTCCAGAGTCAAGAACGATGCCTGTTGTGCGGCCAGAAGAATACCTTCGCGCACGCGCAAGCTGAGCCGATCTGTCCAAGGAAACAAGGAAGAAGCTCACAGTGACAATACAGCTTGAACAGAAATATATAGAGCGGGGACGTTGAATGTGTCGAAAAAGATTTGCGCGGCGACATCACGGTTGTGTCGCGGGTTCAGCGGTGCCTCCGTGAGTAGTACTGGGTGCTGTAGCCGCGTGTTGCGTTCAGAATCGCGGAGTCAACAATCCAGAAGAAGGGTCCACGCACCTCTTCGCTCAGGGTTCCCAGCTCCTCTGCGTACACCCAGCTCCATATTCGCTCCATGTCGTCCCAGTCCGTGACAATCCCGTGTTCCATCGGGTACTTGATCTTGAGTAGCCCACGAGCTTCTTGCGCTTTGCGCCCGATAAAGACATCGCCCTCCAACGCGCCTGCCATGACACGGACATGCTTTGGCCGGCCGACACTACAACCGGGAGGAGAATTCAGATGGGCGGCATACGCGTCGCGACCGAGACTGGTGTGAGACGCACAAAGACGGGAAGAAACATTTGGGATGGTCTTGTCCTGCGAATCCAGCTTTGATAGTCCCAGAGCCCTGTAGTTACATAACCACAGGGATAAGAGTCAACGATGTCGGATATTGGTGCCACTGTAATGTAAGGGACGAACATTATCAATTACCACCGGCTGGTTCGTGAGGACATCCTCGAATTCCGTCGCCATCCTAGGTCGAGATCGCCGTCTAGGTTATCGTGTGTTGTAGTATCCAGTGAGCTATTCTTCAGATTAACAGAAACCAGCAGTAGGCTAGGGCACGAGCGGAATGAAACGAACGTCGGCGGGGAGAGGAGAGGAGAGAGACGCGCGTATGGTACGCCTCTGGCGCGCTCTGCGTCCGCATTCTCAGCTCTGCTTCCGACCGCGATCATGTCTGCCGCAACGTCGCGCACAACTTCGCTGTTGTGCTGGTTGTTCCTGCTGCTACTGTACTCGGTTAGTCTTCTCTGCGCCGACCAGTGGAATTGCAGCTAATGCGCGGGGAAGTAGCCGTCTGTCGGTGCCGTCATGGGTCACAAGTGGGAAGCAACTAACTTCTGCAAGTGTGCGCCTTAGGACTCTTCACGCGTTTCTTGCCACGGACTCAAGATTTGCCCCAGGCATCTGTTTTGGCCTGAACTATACCATCCTCCGAATGGATATCCCCGACGACCCAAGCAAACCCTGCCTCTCGTGCACGAAGCAGTGGTGTCTCAATCAAAACCTACCGAAGTGTGCAGGGGCATCCATCGGGGATACAAATCCCGACACGGCAACCGGGAAGGAGGGCGATGTTGAGGCTCGTTGTTTCCGTGCGTATCTTCGACCCTGAATCCTCGTGCCTGCTGGCTAACTTGACGTTTGTTGGATGTGCGACCCGGCCATCTCAGAACGCGACTCTCCGCGCGACCAGCTTGTCGTCACGCTCTTTCTCCTGACGGTTTTTGGCCTTCTCCTGGGTGCGGGTATCAAGGGCCGCATGCTTAAGGCAGGGTTCGACACGAGTTTGCCGTGGAATACGAGCAGAAGATGGTGGGAGGTGCGTTCTTGAGCTCTGTGTCCAGATGCAGGCCAGGCTGACCGATCTGCTCTGTATTCAAGGCGTGGACGCCGCAGAGACGACCTGAAGACATTCGCCTCGGGGAACCAAGCCGGAACCATTCCACCCGAGACAGCCGAGGGGCCTATGTTAGTGTGTCCGACTCTCCACCAAATCCGTGAATATTGAATGCTGGGCGGAGACAAGGAGCACAGGGTCCAATCGGACGTTCTTGGCTTAGCTGTATTATATAGATCGCATACCCTACTTTCATCTGTCGTTCTAATCGCGGCGCCCGAAGAGCGTGTCCACCTCGTCCGTGTCATGGAATTCCTGACTCCGTCGGATGAGACGGGCGGTGTCCGTCGAATTTCCGCGTTCTCTGATTTTTTGCGGAATCTGCATGGTCGCTCCAGCGGCCATGTGCAGGAACTGTACGTGGATACAGAAGGAGGCTGGACTTGATGACGACGACATGGGACGTGTGGAATGCCGTTGGTGCTTGGCCAGTTGCTAGCAAGGGAACGTGAATAATAATTCCAAGCGACTGTTGTGGCACAGCGCGTCAAGCTGCAAATCGTTACTCCGACGTGCTCTCCGACGTGTGTTGGGTGCGCCGGAATGCTTGGCCATGTAGTAAGCTCGGTGCGCCTCAAACACAAACACCCACCGTGTGTCAATGGGCTCGCTCTGTTCAAAGTCCGGGACCGTCACGGGTGGTCATCAAGTGCTGGGTTCTGGACCTTCGGGGTCCGGTACTACCCCAGCTGCATCCTCAAGGCCGGTCGACCCTCGGCGTGCGGCAGCGGAGGCCGCGGAGAGGCGGCAGCGCGAGGTCGGTCATTCCGAGAGGGCATAGCATCGTCAGGACTGATGAGCGTCGAATGTGGCATTTGCAGGCGAACGCGCGGGGGGTCAAGAACACGAATCCGAATGCAGGGCGGCTTGCTTCGAAACTGGAAGCCCAGAAATCCGAGCCTCGCGCGCCAGAGCCGAGCCAGCCCGAGCGACTCGTGGTGAGTGCATGGCCGAAGCCTCTCCTGATCGCTGCTCGTTGCTTACGACAACACCATTCAAAGTGGGACTGAACGATGCTGTTTCAACTCTTGGAGGGGCGGGCGGTGCTTGAACTGTATGTGCACGAGGTTATACCCTGTCGCGATAACGGATGCGGACTCGGAGGGCAGGTAACGACACCAGAACCCCACACGCTGTGGCACTGTGCCGGCTTGCCAGGGGCTTGTGGAAGTTAGATATACACATCGTGCGAAGCTCTGGAGCTATTGTGTAGCCTCTTCTGGTTCTGTAGCGTTCTTCCGGCAACTCATGGATGCAACGCCCGCGAAGACGAGTGCCTACACCACATATTATCCTGGAAGCTCCCGAACACGACTAAGCGCGGCGTGTTGCCACAGTGCCTGTATGCCTGTATGCAATGCGGTCCAAGCCAGCCGGGACTAATTGTCAATGGTGGGGGGTACGAATGGAAAATTGCAATGGCAAAACATCCGGGAGCTACTGGACGTCGGCAGGGACACTGTGACTGAGGTGGAAACGTTGAAAATGGGGCTGTGCGGCTCGTGGGCGCTTGAGAGCGCCATGCACACAAGCGCCCACGACGGTGGCCAGGAAGGTTGCCCTGCTGCTTCACTTCCTCACCGTCTGCCGGACATCCACCTCCTCACCCCCTCCTTCCACCGTCACGCACGCCCGGCACGACGCTGGCCGGCGTTCTGGCTTCTGCGCGACGTCTCATGAATGTACAAGCAGGCATGGGAAGCGGAATGGGAACGCCTCTTGTGGAAGAAGAAGCCATACCCTGACAACTATGTCCCGCGTTCGTTCTTGGCCTCACTCAGCAGGAATCGTGAGTTCGGCCCCCAGCATGCCTATTGCAACCTCCTTCTCACTTTTGCGCATGCGCAGCCAACTTTCAGCCATATACGTATCGGCATCTCGTGATCCTGTCCTGCCCAATAAGCCAGCACATCGCGAGCATCTTCGTCTTCCTCGCCGTCTTCATGAGACTCCGACGACGGCTCCTCGACCCTCGGGCCCTCGTTTGGATATCTGCCGGAGTCTTCTTGACAGGATATACCATTTGGGAGCTGCTGGAGCGCGGTCGTGCCGACAAAGCTGCCAGGGCTACCAATCGTACGTCTCGCGGTACCGCTTCCTTCTGCGCATGTTCCCTGACCCGAAAGTTTGCGGCAGGTGCAAAGACGCTGAAGGCATCCATTCTTGTCTTTCTGGCGCTCATGTCCCTTTCGCCAGTCCTCAAGACTCTGACCGCCGCGACGTCATCCGATTCGATTTGGGCGTTGTCGGCATCCCTCTTCATTCTCAACGCACTCCTCGCGGACTACACAGCCATGAAGGCACGCAGTCAACAGCGTGAGAGGTATGTGAAATCACCGGAATACTCGTGCGGCCCTGGCATTAACTCCGTCCGGCTTCTTACCTTGAGGTTGACCTCAGTCCTCTCTATGAATGCCGCCATCTCATCATCGGTTGTCCTTGCTTCTCGATTATCGGATGATCTTTCCGTATTCGGGTTGATCCTATTTTCTGTCCAGTCCTTTGCACTTTTTCCGATGCTCCGCCGCCGCATGCAAGTATGTCTCACCCTCTTCGTCCGGGGCTCTAGCTGGATTCCTGACATTTCCTGTCCTCGCAGGACGGCGCGAAGACCCTGCAGGTCTTCCTCACGATTCTAATTTCCGGGCTCTCGATTGGGCTCACATATCCCCTCTCAAGCACCGCCGCTTACATCTATTCTACATGCTTTATCTTCGTGACATTCATTGCTCCCGGGGTGCTGGTCTGGGCGCAGAGGTACAAGAAGTGCGTATCGGTCCGCGCAGTAACCTCCTTGTTCAGCTACTGATGACTACGTTTGTCAGTGAAATCCGGGGAACTTGGGATCCGGCAGTGCCTAAAGTCAATCGGCGGTTGTCAGTGACCCGCTAACATTGCGACGACTGCCGATCAACGCTCAACGGGAAGAGGGAGGCAACATCTGTGTTACCATGTTACGTCATCTCCGCATGTGTTTCCCCCGCCGCTAGGGTATAGAGACTTGGTCTGGGCCCGAGGTAGAGCTGACACGGCTCACGGGCGGGTTGATATGCTGCGCTCCAATGGTTTGTGTAACATTGTAAAACTGACCGCCCTGAGGGCTTCCATGTATCAGACGCCCTCTGGTTACCCTGAGCTGAGGATGTGGAGACCAGTTGCGGTCTTGTGGTTCAGCAACAGCCGCCCTGGGCCGTTGGAGGACCTGCGTCGGCGGATACCACCATGGTTCTACTTAGAACGTGGACTTCAGATGGCCCCAGTGGCCGCTGAGTGTCTCACGGTACTTAATCAAGCTTCCGTGTGTGCCCCAGTCCGGTTCACGCGATCATTTTCGGCGGTGCCTATGAAGCTCGCGGGGCTGCGCCGATGCCCAGACGCATTCTTGTGGGCTTTATCCCGTGGACACGCAGGGACCGCCATGGGATGTAATATGTAATATCGTCGCATCTCGGGAGCGATTCGCGTTTGGCCTTATCGCCGACCTCCCGGTCCTCTCTTCCTGCATCTCTCCGCGCCCCACCTCACCACGGGGGCCCACACCGATCGTGCGCTCGTCCCAGTAGCAGCTCGACAGCGATGCTTGCGTTCTTTTGGCAGGACGCCACACTTTGATATCGCGGGGACCTTCCCAATCCGCTCATCTTGCAGTCCGCGCACGGCCGAGGCGTAGTTTGAACTTTGTTGGGTTCTCTGGAGACTTCTTGCGCGCGCCCAGACTGCTGTATGCAATATTCGCCCAGAGTAGTCTGCCAGTCGCGCCATCGAGTGGGAAGCTCCCTGGCGTTTCCTCTGTCTATCTTCGGAGCAAACAGGACATCCGTCCCGCATCTGCGAGTGCCCCCAGGCGGCTGCTCTCGCCCAGTTCCCTCCTTCTCAGTCGCAGGCAGTCGGACCACGGCGCGGCAGGCGGGATGTGGTACAATGTACAGGAGACGAAAGCATAGCTATATTTACATGCAAAGCAGCAAACACTATATTACATGCAATACTATACTACATGAAATATACCTGGAACATGTTTAAAGCCAATAAGTAATCGCGTGCAGTGTGCATGGAGAGGGATGTGAATGTAGAAAGCCAAACGAGAGCGTGGTGGTAGCAGTCATGGCAGTCAGTCGTCTACAGAGTCCCAAAGCCAGAACCAGAGAGCTAGAGCTAGATCACTGAAATGCTGTTTCGAGATGTTAGTACATATGAGTGTGGGAGGGCCTCTCTACTGTATTCATATTCATACTCGATCTTCGATCGTCCCCAGTCGCAATCTCAGCCATCGGTCTCGCGCGCGCGAGCTCGCACGCACCATGTCGACAGCCCACTGTCACTGTCTCCGCGGACTCAAATCCGCAGATCCCCGTCGCTATCGTGCAGTCGAGGCCGTTTTGCAGGATTCGTGACGCCGATGCCCCGCGCGGCGAGGGCTTCCACCGCAGCCTTCGCCGCCCCTTCCGAAGTCTTCTTCGACCGGCCCCGGGTCCTGCGGAGGGCCCCGAACGCTTGCGCTTTGATGACTGCGAGCGTCCCGCAAATCGGCGGCGGTCCTGGCGACGGCGAGCGCGACGTGCGCGACACGGTGCTCGTGCGCGTGCGCGAGCGAGAGGAGTAGGTGTACGAGGACGACTCGCCGTCGCTTTCGCGCTCGTGCGAACCGTTGTCGGTGCGAGAATAGGGCGACGGGGCCTGCACCGGTCGATCGCCCGCAGAAGACGAGGGCGGATTTGCACGCCCGCTCATGCGGAGAATAGACGTGACATCGGCTGTGCCGCCGTGCAGGGTCAGTTCCGGCGCGTGTGGCCGACGGTAGAACTCGGGCCTGTCTGCTAGAGAGGTGCCCTCCGGGAACGTAAACGCATATTGGGCGGGGGCGATCGATGTAGATGACGCGGACGACGGGGTAGATGCGGCTGGAGAGAGAGAGCGGCTTGGCGCGAACATATATGGGGAAGTTGCGAGAGGCGTGAGTGGAACCTTTTGGTCCTCAACTACACCATAACGAGACGGATATGGGATATCGGATGCGGTGAGCGTGGGGGACTCTACAAAGGTGGGAGAATGGGTCGCACTACTGTTATCCATCGAGCCGGGGTCGCTGACGGCCGTGCCCGGGTGCGCCACCCAACCGCCATCACGACTGGTTTCAATAGGGTACGGGGAGTAGGGGTCGTATCGTTGCATCCTCGCGTCGGGGTGTATTGATCGAGGTTCTGAACCATTGCCTGCGATGGAAACGTATCCAAGGGCGGGCGAGCGTTGGGGATAGTCCTGTCCGTTGGGGTTGTGGTAGGAGGCGCCGTTCATAGAGCCTGAGGGATGACTGTTGGAGGGGTAGCGCATGGATTCGTCGGCATAGCTGTTGACAGGACCAGAGGACATGGAAGCGGACATGGTGACAGGAGGGGTTCGGGCGGGAGCATACGAAGTCAAGGGGTAGTCGTCCTGGGGCTCGCGATCGACTTTCTTCTGTTGCTCATACATTCGCAGGAGACTCTCCTTGTGGTCGAGCTCGGTTTTAAGGCGCGCGTTCTCCTGGCGGACCTCCTGAAGCTGGGACTCGGTGTGCCGACATGAGTCCTGGAGCTGTAGGACGACGCTCTCTAGGTTTGTGACTGGACGCGCGAGGGCGGAGGTGAGCTGGAGAGCGCGGGACGGAAGGCGGGCAAGCGCACCTGTCTCCTCGAGCGTTGCGATGTAGTTTGCGCGGCGAGCGCGAAAGGCAGCCTGGGCGTCGGCATTCTTTTTCTTCCTGAGGGCAGCGTCGGAGACGCGAGTAGGGGCGGAGGAGTCGTCAGAGCCAGCTTTAGGGTCGGGAGAGGGCGGCATGGGGCGGCGGGGAGAAAGAGGGCCAGGGAACGGAGAGCTCGAAGAATGGAGTCGGGCCCTGCGAGGATAGGATATGGGATATAAATTCGGATAGCCAGACGAGAACGCGGTGCGGGACCCAGCGGCAGCGCGGCCTACGCACGAGGCACGCCATTTTCCCACTTGTCTTTCCCCTCCCAAATCATCAAAATCCCCATCTTTCGCCCGCCCTTGCCCATCACTCGCCCCAGAGCCTAATCCACATTTCTCCCTCTCAGGTCCGATCCACCGACGCCCCTCCGGGCATCCCCAGCCCACCCAAACGGCACCCCAATCCACAACTACACCCGTGTGACTCACACCGCGCCTATCGTCTCCCTGGTCTCGCCTTCACCCGTGCCCTGGCGCACGTGTCGCCCACACAATCACTCCGCCAACAGCCAACAGCCCTTTGTCCCGACCGTTTGCATCTTCCGCGTTACAGCTCTCCGTTCTGCCAGCCACCAGCTACCGGCCACCAGCCCCGACGACACGCCAGTCCGGCGTGTCCACAACACCCGCAGCCGAGGGCGCGGTCTCAGGCTATCGACAATCACCCTGATCCCTCCGCTACCTCGTCTTCTTCCGCTTCCTCCAGCTCCAAGTCTTCCTCTTCCCCTTCCATATCCAGCACCTCCAAGTTCATTCCGGCCTCGTCCAGAACGCACGACACCCGCCGTCCTGTCCGTCCGTTCACTGCAAGCGTCACGCCCCCCGCAGCGCAGCCAGTCAGTGTCCGTGATTGAGTGATCGGTGCGGGAGCCGAGGGAAGCTTAAAAGGAAAATGTTGTTGAGCCCATTGTTCCATCAACGCCGCCACGGGCCATGGCGACGACTGCGCTGTGCCAGCCCGCCGCGCAAACAGCACTGCGTACCTGTCCGCTCCCCAATCGGTGCAGTACCTCGTCCATCAGCGCCTTCCGAGTCGTGCCGTTTACGTACTCGTGGGACGGGATCGGGTGGTATATTAAGTTGGCGTAGCCGATAGTTGCAATGCGGGCTGTGATTGTGATGAGCAACCGCAACGGAGCCATCCGCGAGGAAGAACACGCACTCTGTGCATCCTTCGGTCTATAGACTATCACGAGCACTTGCGAGTCGAAGAAGTCGAAGTCGAGGAGTTCGAATGGGGCTGCCCTCTCGCTTCCTGCCTCCGTGGCACAACATTCCAACACCGACACCTCAACCGTCGGCACTCCTTTCAGAGCGCCCAAACCCTGTTGCAGCCGTACAATGCACACTAGAGCACGAGAGGAACGTCAGCGATCACCGAACGTGCACGTGGAACAGGCAGGTGTGCTAAGAAGGGGACTCAGTGAGCTCACAGTAGGACCGCCCACCGTCATGCGGCGGCCTGATTGCAAGGAATTGGAGAAAATTGCCCGGCTGCACAATTTGCTCGATGAGAGAAGAGCGGGCACGTTGAAAACTCGTAGTCGCTTACCTTGTCCTCCTCTGGCACCGTCCGTTCTCGTATCACCGCGGCAGAACTCGACGCAGTCCCTTCCGACTGTGGGGTACCAACCGGGGCCATCATCGGGGCGGCCTTGCAGTCGGCCACACGCACTGTCGAGCGGGCCGCGGCCTTGGCCGCCTCGTCGAAGATCGCCCTGCAGCGATCCGCGAGTGTTTGCAGGAGCTTGTCCAAGTTCCGTTCGATATGCGATAGATCGCGGGTTTTTACGTCCTAAATGAATTCGCGGGGAACGCCAAGTACTGAGCTGTCGGCTCCTGAGGTGTGTGAGTCGCGGAGGACTCGGACTTACGTCGTGTACAGTTTGATCCCATTCGTCGAGCGCTCCCAAGGCCTTCGCAATGACAGCGTCGATGGATGCTCTCTCGCTCGGGACCCCAATGCTTTCTCGGTTGATCGACGTAGCGAGGCCTGTGAACCATTTGTCGATTGGACTGGCCGGGAGACTAGACATGAGATATTCGTTGACCTCTAGGATGTCGTGCTGAGGACGCAGGTTGTGATGATCTCCAGCCGCATTAACTCGCGATGTCTCTTGAAATTTCACATTAGAGGGACTAGATCGCGAAAATGCGGACTGCACGTACCGAACCGTAGCCATTTCATGAATTCCTTGAACCGGAGGAGCTCCTTGCGCGCGGTGGCAGCGAGGGAGCTGGAATTGAATATGGCAGCGGCGGTGAGGTTGAGGCAGCCCTCTACGTCAGATGGCTTGAGGTTACACACCGCATATTGCGGTCTGAGGCGGCGTCACAAAAGAAGCATGCGTGTATAAACCCAATCTGCTTACAATGCGGACCAGCCTTGAACTTCTTGCAATAGTAAGTGCAAGCGTTGGCAAGCAGGAGCAACTCGCTTCTCTGCAAGATCCCTTATTCGGACCAGTGCGTCTGTCATGATGGTTTCCCACTTCTGCATGCTCTGGTGTTGCTGGTAAGACAGTGAGTAAAATAACTGATAAGGAGCAAACGCACTCTCTCGCTCATGTGCTCGCCACTGCCGAGGTAATCAAGCAATGCCTCGGAGGATCGACCGGTCGTAAGTAGACACGTGAGATCTAGGAGTGCATAGGCTACCTCGTCTGTGGGGAATGTGGAAGCTTGAGTATGATGTCAGAAGGCTATTGGAGGTCTGAGACTCACGACCGAACTCGTTCTTTTGCCTATCTTCCAGCGACAGAAGCCATTTTGGTCCCAAATCTCGCGCGCTCACGGCTCCATCCGTGCCCCACCACGCCGCCCGCATGTCTCTGACGACACGCATTGTATATGAGACCAGATCGCGAGCCGATGACGACACTCTTGCTACATCCCTTAGATGCCTTCCTGTAAGATACGGCAGTTGTACCACTGAGGGGAGCAATCCGACAGCTGAGTCAACCGCTGGGGTATCAGGGCCTATGTGGGCGAAGAAGTAGTCTCGGAGCTTGTAGAGCGATCTCGGGAAGAACTTGCTCTGTAAGGACACGGCGCCCAGGGGATAACTTCCTTCCAGGAATAAGTGGACGTTGCCTAGATTGTCGGCGACAGCCAGGATGCTGTTGACATTCGTATCGTCAGCTTCGCTTTCCCCTTCAGGAAACGTCTGTTCGGAATCGGGCCTATTCGCCGCGATTGAAGCTGCAGCAAGATCCGAGGGAAGGTGTGGCCAGGTGTCAATACTCGGCGGGATGACGTTGGTTGTCTCAGACGGTTTGCTGCGGACGCCTTGGAAGGCAAAGAGTTCGCTTGATCTGGAACGACTTCAGCGGCGGCGATCGACAAAGTCTTGGCAACGGCGACTCACCCAAGAGGCTTGGTGTCATCCTGTATAGGATCCAATAGCGGGAGACCTTTGAGCACGGCATGAGCGCAACCGGTCTAGACCAACGTTAGCCATTCCAGAGATTGCGGTTGGTACAGGTATCCTGACCAGGTTCTCGCCTCGTTTGAAGATGTCAGGCAGTCCGTTCCCAATCACCTTCTTTTCTTGGAGGAACCACCATATCCCAGTGACTGAAGCCTGGGGATGTAGTGCGATAGGGTGACTGCGTAGCTCTTTCCCATCCTGAATAGAGTGAATCGAGACCGTGGGTGGATTTGAGGCGATGGCAATGCTCTGAACTGGGATTGAGGTGAGAAACAGACGCGAACCCTAGGGAGCACTCGAACTCGTACCATCAGGACTCCAGGCGAGGCCAACCACGTCCGCTTGTTCAGACTTCTTGTCATGGGACGGATGGGGCTTAATTGTATATTCCCACTTCTTCGATCCTTGCATGTTGTACAGTGTTATTTTCCCATGATGTGATTGCGATGTCACGACTAGCAAGTCCTTGTCGGGACACCATGATGTGGATAAGACGCGGGATGTGGATGGCAACTGGATGGTCGCCACAGGAGCAACGGTGGTGGCCATGACACACTATTCGGGGGCTATTTAACGGTTCAATGAAAGAGAGAAAAATCCAAAGAACAAGAAACTGACCCGCTCAGCCTCGTCGTTTGCCACTTGAGGCGACGATTCGCGTCTGGCAAGGAAGGACTCCAGATAAGTATATGGGAGAGCGTTGATATTTGCTACAAGGAGAACTCTGGGACGCTCTGATTAGCGAGGCGGCCTTACGGATGTGGCTGGTTGAGCCTGAGAGAGAGGGTTATATGAAAGCAAAAGCAGCGCATACATTCGACCAAGACCGGGCACTGCGCCACTCGCTTCCAAGTCAACGTCCAGAGCAAGAACGACACTCCAAGCGCCCACACACGCCTCCACCAACCGCGTCTTGTCACGGGACCGTCACGCCCGTCACGCGTCTGTGGCGTTGAGCGTTTAATCTTCCGCCGTCCCGCCTCAAGGCCTTCTCATCCCGTGAGGTCCACGACACGCACTCAGGCTGCATTGGACTGCGGCCTGCCAGATCCTACACTCGGCGGGGTCCTGGCCTTGTTCCAATAACTTCAACAAGGACGAACGCGGTTCCTTCGAGGGCAATTTATCCAACATCCATCCAACTAACGCACCCGATGCATGCAGCCTGTCCATGTACTGTCAGTCAGGCCTGTGTGCACTGCTCGCATGCTTCCGAATGAGTCGGTAACGTCTTAACGAACACTCTTCCTGGGGAACGACGGCGGCAATATTAATGGGAACGAGAATGAGTCTGGTTTGATTGACTCTCCCGTCGGAGTCTCCAAGACAAGCCCGCTCTCCATTACTTCCGCTTGCCACCTTTTTTCTTTCCCATGCCCCCGATTACGTCTCCCTTTTTGGCCCGCACACCCTCCCTTGTTGGTCGCTGTCCCAACTCCTTCTCGAACGCCCCGCTCTTCGGCTTGGTCACGCTCTTCGTGCGCGCTGCCTTCTTCCTTTCCCTCTTTTTTGATGACGTGGCTCGCCGCTCGGGCTCGCCAATCTTGGCGGGCCGAGACGCCTTCTTAGCAGAACGCACCGCAGCCCGGATCGCCCCACTCTCTGCCGCATCGTCTTCCTCCATCGCCATTTTCCTCCGCTTAGCCCGCCTCGAAAGCCCCGCGAACTTGTCCCGTTTGGGCTGATGGGAGCGCTCTGTTAGCGTACTGATCAAGATGGCTTCATTTCACAGACCTTCACTTCGGCTGACTGCTTCCCTTTTCCTTTGTCGCCGGCGTCGAAACCAGCCTCATACTGCTGTTTACTCAACGCTAGAGGATAAAGAGATCATCGAATCGGGCAATGGCGGAGATCAAATAACATGCGGCATCGCCCTCACCTTCAGCCTTGGCCTTCTCTTTCCCGGTCTGGAACCAAGTACGCGCCGGGCGGGAGAAGATTTCCGCTTCATGCTCAATCATGTTCTGACCCTTCTTGAGTTCCATTTCGGCTTGGCGAAGCTGTAATAGCGCACATATATGAACGGCAATTACGGAACGATAAAACGCCGACGCGCTGACCTGTTTCTCCTCCTTCTCCTCCACCAGGATTTCGGAGATCTCCTGTTTGAGCGAGTCCAGCTTCTGAGCCCATTTGCTAACCACTTCCGGCGGGACCTGCCGGTGGCGAATCTGATCCTCCCCGCCGGAGGAATGCTTTATGGCCGCCTTCAGCATCTTACGGTCGGCTTCGCCCACCAACGTGACGGATCTGCCAAACATGTCGGATAAGTGCACTTACGAGTCCAGGTCGGACGACGGACTTACCGTCCTTTCTTGCCCGCACGCGCCGTACGCCCCACACGGTGGAGATACTGCGCTAGCTGGCCCGGCATGTCATAGTTGATGACCGTCTCAATCCCTTTGATATCCAGACCGCGAGACGCCAAGTCTGTAGCCATGAGATAGTCGACGTGGCCGTCGCGGAATTGCTGGAGTGCTCTCAACCGCTAAGGAAACATAGGTCAGCTGTGAGCACTTGGCGCAATACCTGCCGTGTCTCACCTGCTCTTGGCTTAGGTCACCGTGCAGCTCGTCGCACTTCATGTTCAGTAAGCGGAATACAATGCGCATTTGGTGGGCGAGCTTCTTGCTGCGGAAGAAGATGATGACCCGGGACTTGGACGTTCGTTTGCAAAGTGCGACCAACAGCGCCGACCGTTCAGATTCTTTGCCAGCCCGCACACGAACGAACTCCTGCAGGAGCCCGCGTGCCGTCGTGCGCTTTGGGTCAACAAAGAGCCTCACAGGCTTGTTCAACGACATGCGAACAAGCTCGTCAACCGAATCCGTCATGGTAGCCGAAAAGAGCATGGTCTGACGCGAAGTTGGACAAGATTTGATGATCTCCGCGAGCTCGTCTGCAAAACCATCCTCTAGCATTCGGTCGGCCTCGTCCAGGACAAGGATATCCAAGGCATCAAGAGTGAAAGTGGGAGAGTTGCGGATATGGTCGATAAGACGGCCGGGAGTGGCAATAACGACGTCGGGACGTGTTCGCAGGTTCACTTCCTGGGCCTTGACAGAGAGCCCACCTGACATAGGATATAGAGGAATTTGACCAAATGCGCGGAAATGAGTAGCGGACATTCTTACCTACGACCAAAGTGAACCGGATATCCGTGTGTGCTGCAAGCTTCGTTCCAACCTCAAAGCACTGCACACCAAGTTCGCGGGTGGGGACAAGGACAAGACACCGCGTTGCAGCTGCCTTCTTTCCGCGGTCGCGGTACATGAGACGTTCGAGCATGGGGATGATGAACGCGGCCGTCTTCCCTGAGCCTGTGACAGCGTTCCCTACAACGTCTTTTCCGAGAAGCGCAACAGGTATGGTTGCGGCCTGTATAGGCGTGGGCGCGGTAAAGCCTAACGAGGTGAGGGATTTGATGATAGGTCGGGAAAGGTTCATGGAGAGGAAGGATGTGTGGATTCCTGAAGGACCAGTTTCGGAGTCGAAGAAAGCAGCCTTGCGCTCCTTCTCCGCTTGAGTCTCCTGTTCCGACTCGTCGCCAGAGGACGAATTTGCGTCTTCGTCGCTTTCCGCATCGTCCTCCCCTTCCTCGTCTTCGTCCTCATCTTCGTCCTCGTCCTCGTCTAGTCCAGATTCATCGTCCGAGGTCGCTAATGGATCCTCATCCTCATCGTCTGCGGGTAGGTCTCCAAATCCATCCTCAGAACCAGCAGAGCCATCAGAGTCTTCAGATTCGTCCTCCTCTTCAGATTCGTCCCCATCCTCGAGTTCGGAATCTCCCTCTTCGTCCTCTTCATCCTCCACGGGCCGCTTCCGCTTTCCGCCGTAGTTTTCACGAAGTTTCCGACGAGCTATGATGTCGTCCACTGAGATGGGGTCCTTAGCATCGTTGTCAGTAGCCACATGTGACACAAACCACTTCTTCAACGTACCGGCTTGGAGCCCTTTTTGACAAGGTCTTCGACGTCCAGGTGATCGTCAAGAAAGTCATTGTAAGGGTCGCCTGAGAGGTCGAAAGAGAAATCAGGGTTAAGCTCGACGGCCTCCTCTGCAGTCTGAATCTTGGACATGGCGGCGTGCGGAGAGCTCAAATAATTTACGCGCCCATCGCTCCTGCGGTCCGTCTCGGGTCCGGCTTCCCGAGCCAATCAACACCGCTGGCGTCCACTGTCCAAGTTTCAACTTTGTACGTTCAACCAGGTTCAACCCTTCTTGTCGGATCTAGTCCAAACTCGAACGAGGACAAAACTTGCCACCACTCGGAAGCTTGATTACTTGAGAAGACAGCAAATTGTGGAGCTCATGCAGATCACTCCAGGGAATCGTATAGAGAGTGCGCCATACAATTGGTCATATTCAGCATAGCAAACGGCGACAACAATGATACAAAAATCCACGAGTAATGTACTGTCAATAGATATGTGCGGGTGTGGGAAAGCGAGGTATATGTGGAGAGCGACGGTGCGACAAGGCTGTACGATATGAGACCTTTACGTCCAGGTGAAGTTGAGAATCTTGCGAAAGATAGCAGCGTCCTTGTGGTTCAAGTCGCGGGCTGTCACACGGGGACCGCCAGACCTGAGGTTGTCCTCGTACTCAAGGTCAGGGAGCGCTATGCGAGAGCGTTGCATCTATATGATCTCCATCACTATCTGCGGGAATGTCACAGCATGAATAGCGTACCTCGTAGTCCATGAGCATATCCTCTTGGTGGGTGAGGAACAAATCACGGATCTTGGGACGCTCAGCGAACCTGTCGTATTCGCCGCTCTCGCGGCAACCCTTCTGACACTGGTCGATGGTGTCGATAAAACGTGCCATCATGTTGAACTTAGCCCAGTGAATCTTTGATGGGTCGTCATCGTGGTAGTCTGGGTTTCCTTCATGAGCGCGAATGAGATCGGAAAGGTGAATCTCCCTGCAGAACGACGTCAGACTACGAATCTCTTAGTGTTTCGGTGCGAACTCACAACGCGGGTATACATGCTCCCTTGGTGTTCCGCAGCGCCATCCGGTACTTCTGATGAGAGCGCACAGATTGCAAGAGCTGATCCCATTGTTGGAAGTTCTTCCAGTGCTCGCTTGACTTCGTCCGCAGTAGCTCGAGAGACTCGTCTCCCTCAAATGTCGCACTGTTAATACCGGCAATGATGGCCCGAAGTCCAGAGTAGTTGTGCAGGCTCCGCAGCCGGTTGGCGATGTCGATGAACTTCTCGATTTGTCTGGCCCGGCCCTTGGGTCGGTCATGAGAAAGGATTAAGGATACAACCCTGCGATGACGATTTAGTTGGCATGCGATGAAACAGCTAGTTGAGACCACACGCACCATTCACCGAAATGATTCGAGAGAAGATTGTAAACGGTAATCGGGTCTGACTCTGAATCCTTCTTGCCTTGCACTAGCACATGCTGCAGCCAATGCCGTGGCTAGTGGTAAAGAGGCTCAGAAAGATCCATGGATTAAGTGCGTACAGCCTACACACCTCAATGCGCAAGAAGAATTGACATTGTAATCGCGTCATCTCCTGCGCGATGTCGGCAGGATCGTACGTGTGTAATGTCTGGCTTGTGCTCTGGAGTGCACGGAGAATGCCCTTGTACGACAGGCTTGGGAGCTCCTTGGACGACGCTGTTGCCTGTAATGGGATGCTGCCGCCTGAAGAAGCAGAGGGAGGTGCAATGAGGGCCTTCGCAGTTAGCGGCAAGCTAGCCTTTCGCTCGCGCGCAAAACCAGAATTCGATCCTACAGGATTCGAGGATCCATTATCGGCGGGTATGGGGGACGGGCTAGCCGACCGTTGTGAGACAGGTTGGTCCACAAGGAAAGCGTTTTCCTCGTCCGAGACGCTGGACGAATCGGAGTTCTCATCATCGACTTTGAGACCCCAAGACGCGTCCTTGTCTTTAAGACCGGACACTATTTCAAGCAAAGGAAGGAATTCGGCGCCGTAGTGAAGTAAATAGGTCTTGTTAAGAATCGACTTGATCAGGGCGGCTAGTGCGCTTGAAGCGCCTGAAACGGCAAAGTCGGTAGGATATAAATTGATCCAAAGGTCAAGCAATTGGCAGATCCTGCAAGACTAGTCAATGACATTCTGTGGACGAAATGAAAGGCAACAAACCTCATCTGGGCGTAACACGCGAACATGGGATCTCCAGTGGGGTGGTCAAGCGCGCGCATGCGTTTCTGCATAGCAAGTAAAATCGTACGCGGGCTTGCGAAGCGTCGATATGTAAGGAGGAAATGGGAAATAAAGACCGGATCTATAAAACGTGTCACTAGAAGCTTGCATTTGACTAGAACGTTACACACCGTCATCACAAACGGCCATGAATAAGAGCTTGTTGAGTAGGTCCTCCAGACCCATCCAGGGAGGGGCACGGCTGGGCACGCGGCACCCAAGATGAGCAAAAAGAACGACGCTAATATTATGGGGGCAACTCACGATTCCTTCATGGAAAGCTCTCTCGCCCCATCTGACGTTGATATGTCCGTGGCACTCGAGGGACCATCCATAGAGAGACCAGTGATTGCATGTGCTTGAAGTGAGGCGTGGCTACCATTGCGGACCGTGCTATAGACCGTAGTATGGCCTACCCGCTCTTCGCGCTTCGACTTCTCGTGCTCCGAAAGCAGATCACTGGTCGAGCGAGCACGTGTTGGAGACGCAGGGGTGGGTGGCGCTCCGGGAACGGTGGCGAGAGGCATATGATATGCACGGGACGCATTCGAAGTGGATTGGGAAGGCGCATGACCGGATATTCGGTTGTTCGTGGACGCCGGTTGGGATGGGATGGGATTTGAGGAGGACGCTGTCGGGGTGGCGGAAGACGCACGGGATATTTCCCACGGCGGAGGTGAGCCAGATGAGAGCAACGCGGGAGAAGCCGGGTTGACAGGAAAGTTGCCCTCATTATCTACGTATCAAAGACGACACTTCATCAACAACAGTCTCGCAGATCCAGCGCAATGACGGCACATACCTCGTCGGTGGCGGATGGACCGGGTGATCCATCGGAAAGCGTTGCGCATCCTCTCCTTTCCATACTCATCCACATTTGTGACACGGATGAGGCCTGCGTCGTGCGTTTCCGCCAATGCATGAACATCGTTTAGGGAGACTGCGTGTTCCAGCTCCGATTTGCACGCGACTACGACGCAAGGTGCTGGATTGAAGGTGCCTGCATTTGAAGCGTGAGAATACCACCTGCATTCGGCCATGGTATATGAACTTACGAAGGAGGTCCTCAACATGGCCCAGAGAATCTCCATCCGTGACATCAAAGCAAATGACGATACCATCCCAGACCCCTGTGACATCGGTCCAAATGCCGCGGGTATCGTTGAGATTGAAGGGCGATATGTCAGCTTCAAGCACGCGCAGACTGCATTCCGTCTCGCCGGTAAGGTTCGCAGACATCACACCGCGCCGTGTGGTGTCTGAGGATGTGTGAGATGATGGAAATACGCATGGCCAAGGTGGAACAAAACGCACAAGTGAAAGCTCCCTGACCACGTTGAATGTCGACAGTCACCTCCTCAGGGGGCCCGAGATAGCATTGCTTCAACCCCTTGTGAATAACCGTAGACTTGCCGCAACCATGAGGACCGACAACCAAGAGTGTCAACTCGGACGGTGACTGCTAAAGAAGCAATCAGAGGCCCAGCGGCAGAAAGATAAGTCAGGTTGCGGACTGCTCACCTCGGCTGCCTGACCGTGACCCTGGTAGCGGAAGGTCTGTACGTGAGATAGACTCTTGTGCTTGGCGGCGACGCCGGAGAGACTACCGCGAGAGGGGGAGATTGGTGTTGAGGTAGAACTGGACTGCATGGAGGGGACGGACCCCCTTGGCTGGAGGCGCGACGGCATGGGGAGCTCGCCAGGGCGGACGGACTGACGTGACGGCTGTTTGCCCTTGCGCGTGCGCCTTGAGAAGTCTTCTGAGCGCTCCATGTCCGACTCGTCCAGTGAGCCTGGCCCTAGGTCGCGGTCGCCCGGGGACGTGCTGATGCTGGTCCCACGGCTCCGTGATGAGGTAGAGTGGGATGTGACAGTACCACGTCTATCGCGTTCGACCAGGGATGAATGGGAATTGGAAAGGGCTGCGTCGGATTGGCGTGAGGGCGGGGAGGAGCGACGGTCAGCATATGCATCGCCCTGGGAAGCGCGGAAATCGGAGGAAAGGGGGCTGGAAGGCTTGGGCCTTGCGGTAGTCATGCCAGGGAGTTTGGTAGTCACGAACGAATCGACGGATATGGACTTCCTGAGGCCGGTAGAGGTGGACATGACGGGTGCCGCAGGAGGATATAAGTACACCGGAGAAGCATTGCCAGAGGACGAGCTGGGGTGGTCCGGGGATAGGGACGTGTGAGCGGTTAAAAAGGTGTCCTGAGAGGCGTAGGGTGAAGAGTGGTGGGAGGACGGAGAATCGGGCCTTTTCTGGGCGCAGGACTGGTCGAAAAGGTTGGAGGTGTCAGGCATCTGGATGGGAGGGAGGGACGGAATTTTCGGCAGGTCGATAGGAGGGGCTTTGGACGAAGTCATGACGAGATGGTGGCGTTCATGGGGATATGTCGAGAAGACCTCTGGGCGTACTCAGCGGTCCCCTGCGAGCAACGTCAAAAGGAGGAGAGGGCGCAGCGGAGAGAAATGGGAGTCGACCGCCGTCCTCGCGCCCGTCGCCAGAACCGATTCGGAATTGCAACCACTCGCCAGGCCACTCCCCGCGCCCAAAATCATCGTCATGTGACCACCTTCTCCTCCCCTCCCGCCCACTCCGCCGCCTTCCACCACCACCAGCCCGAATGCCACCAATGCCTCTCCAACGCCCCACCCAGTCCAGTCGCCCTCCCTATCAGCCAGGCGGCACCGTCGCCGATCGAAGCTTCACGCCACCGGCTGCATGCACTTCAATGAACCGACCGTGCCGCAGTCCGAACCTTCCTCGCCGTGCAAACACTCAACATTATCTGCCAACAGCGATAGTCGCACATAGCATTCGCCAGATGCTCTACGGAATAGGAGATGCCCTCTTCCAGTGCGCATGTTCTCCGCGTGTCCAACTGCCTGCCTCCCGCCGCACCCATTGCCCACCATGTTGCCCGCAACACTATATACGCATGCCGGGCACACCAACCAAACACCTCCTCTATTGCTCACACTTGCAGGTCCTTTACTTATACCCCTCGCACTCTGACTATGCGCTACCGTCGAGTCGCGATGCGAGCCAACTACCATCCGTTCCTCTTCACCCTCATGACCCTCACCGCGGCCGCGGAACTCGGGCTCACGGCGTTTCTCATCAGCGCTGGAAACGAAGCACGAAGCTGGTCAAGCTCGGGCTACCACTCCCTGTCCGTTCCTGCCCGTCCCGAGTGTCGTCCGCGGCTGACGGAGAGCCATTTGCGTTCCAGCCTCATCCTCCTTTGCTTCTCGTCCGCTTGGACGCTGCTGTTCTCGACGGCATATGTCCTCTGGATGGTTGATGGCGCCGTGCACTTGCTCGCGCAAGTGGCGAGCTCCGTGTTCTGGCTCCTACTCACCTCCATCCTATGGGTGTGTGACATGTGTGCCCTTCCCTTCCCTGACAAAAGGTCCGCTGACCATTCCACAGGGCCTCGGCGCTGGATTCATGCATAATGCTAGAAGCGGCGGCAATTGCGCCGGTCATCCGCCCATTTCCCGGTAAGTGACCGTCCGACTTCGATTGGTCTTCTCTACCTTGGACACGAGCTTAGGGCGTCGCACAGGTGCCGACAGACGCTCACCGTGGAGGCGTTGGGCTGGACAGAATTCAGCTTGTGCTGCGTGACACTCATTGCCACCTTAGTATGGATGCGGTCAGGCCTGGGCAAGAAGAAGCTGACGAGGGACTCTCGAACGTTTGTGTGAGGGTGGATGTTGCTTGGACCATAGAAGCATGGACATCCCCCCCCCCTTTGTTGTACCCAATAATTCTATTCGCGTTCTAATTCAGCTGGACTAGTCGCTCACGCCTAATCAATATTGCGGATTGTTCCTCGCCGCCACTCCTTGCAACACATTGGTTGGCTTCAAGTGCGCCTACTTGAGACAAGATACGCAGGCATCAAAGCAGTCTCCGAACAAAGATCTAACGTGACGAAAATGTGAGATCACTGTTGAATAGGGTCATTACCAGATAGTTTGAGACATCCATCTACCTGTCTGACTGGCGAGCTGGAGGGGCGCATAGGGACTGAGATGAGGGATGACCAAACCTGGCGGTGGCCGCACATCCGCCACAGAAATAGACGCCATGTAGATTGGATCGCCGATCGCGAAGGACAGCGGGAGGTATCTGATTAGATCACTGTCCCCCAGTCCACAACTCTGGTTTTCCCCTCACCGCCAGACCTGTCCTCGTCTGTCCTCGTCTGCTTACCCGACAACTGCGCCGGATCCGTTGTCCGCTGGCTTTTACTCGAGTGTCTTATAACGGCCTCACATCACCCCTATTATTATAGGTGTGGTGTCGTCACCCGTCTCCTACATCATGTCCGCTTCCGGTCCTCCCGCCCAAGCTCCCCTGCTCAGCGATGTGGACGGCGAAAACAGACAAGCCGACGATGCCATAGAAGATGTAGTGGACGAAGGCTGCGACGTTGTCTTGCTCAGCGAGCATCGCCCACAACCTACGCCTGCTCGGGCTTATTTCATTCGGTCGTTGGCGTTGCTCTGTGCATGTTCTCTCAGCATCGGAAGTCACTAGTACGCACCTTTCTCAGCCACCACAGAATTATGACCTTATCGTATTCAGTGCAACATACATCCTCGGCCCCCTTAAATCTCGCCTTTCTAGGGAGATGGGCACCAATAATACCGAATTCTCCCTCCTCATCTCCGCCTTCTCTCTCAACAGTACCTGGACGCCGCTTGTCGGTGGGCTTCTCGCGAGCCGCCTTGGGACAACTTTCACAAGTATCCTAGCCACCGGTGTCATCTTCATAGGTCCGTCGCCCAAACACAGACACGGAGGTGACACGCTCACACGACGGCCACAGGACAAGCCACGCTTCTGGTCGGACACCTCTGGAATAGCGTTCGCATCATGACCCTTGGCATGTTCATATTCGGCCTAGGCGTCAGCCCGCTGGCGGTCGTGCAAGAAACGATCATTGTGCGGTTCTTCAAGTCTCACGGCCTGGGCGTGTCGCTAGCTCTCGGTCTCGTCGCGGGCAAGGGAGCGTCCTTCATCTCTGCGCTCACTTCATACCCGCTTTCACAACGCTTCGGACCCAGCGCCCCATTCTTCGCGTCAGCCACGTTGACCGCCTTCTCGTTTACCGTCAATCTCGTTTATGTATTTGCTTCCAGGTGGTTGGTCCGAGAGTCGGGCACGGAGCTCGAGGCATCGGAGCTCCACGCCGAGGCGCATTCGTGGGCATCGGCTACCTCGGGCATATCGTCCGAGGCGGAGGCTTTGAAAGAGGTAGCCAAAAAGCGGATGGTCAACCTGAGGGACATCACCAAACTTGGTGACGTTTTCTGGGCGTAAGCAGTTCCCAAGGGTTGTCCTTCACGAGGATGGGATTAACATGCGATGTTTTAGCTACATTGGCTTGAACGTCCTATGCGGCATGATTTGGGCGCCGTTTACACACCTTGCTGCGTAAGTATCAACACGTTCTGCCCCGCATGGTGGTTCATGATCGCTTCGACAGTAATATCCTGCAACGGCGGTTTGACCTTTCCGAATCTGACGCTGGTCTGAAGGCATCATACCTCTTATCCGGCAGCATTTTCCTATACCCTATCGTAAGTATGCGTTACGTTCGTGATGGCTTTATAACTGACGGCCTCCTTGTTCCGTAGACCGGCTTCGTCGTGGACAGAGTGAAAAGGCGGAATTTCGTCTTGCGGCTCTTCCTGCTCTCAGGCTTTTTGACTTTATGTTGCTATATCTGGCTCGCACTCCCTCCTTCCACGTCGACGACCCCTATTCCTGGCATCGCCTCGTATGCGCTAGGCAACGGTTTCTCCCCTCGTAAGCATGCGTTTCGTCTGATCGAAAGCCGACAGGCTACTGACGACTGAACAGTACTCCTGGTGATCATGGTGCCGCGCATTGTTCCGCTGAAATACGTATCAACCACACTCGGCGCGCACAAAGCGGTAGGCCTTAGTATTACACTCCTATTGCCCATATCGCACAGGCTGAGCGTTGGGTGTAGCTCGAGCAAACGGGATCGACGATCTTCCAGACTCTTGCCGGCCTGACGCTAGACATCAAGAAGAAGCCGTCAGGGCAAAGTTTGCCAATAAACCAGGACCCCGACGATGTACAGTACCTGCTGAACGCCTTCGTCCTGTTCAATGTTCTGGAAATCCTCGCGATCTTGGGTCTGGCTCACCTGGACCACAGGGAAAAGGAGAGGGCGGCCCGCCGAGCGAGTGGACTCCTGCCCCAGCATCTCGAGGACGAAGAGGAAGAGGATTGTGCAGTGAAACCCAGGAGAGAAGGCGACGAGGATCACTGGCAGGCGGAACCTTCTGAGAGTGGACCTGCGCATTCGAGAAGGGGGAGCAGCTTCTCCCGTGCAGCGCGGCCATCATCGTCGACTCCAGAGCAAAGCATACCCTTACTTGGGAACTCACAAGAGTCGTTGCAGCGCAGCAGGCGATATTCTATGGAAGCAATCGTCCCGGAGATCACAGCCGACCAACCGATAACGGGGAGGGGTCCACGGACTAAGGGCGAAGTCAGGAGAGGAAAAGTGTTCGCGATCGTTTCTGTAATACTAATCGCTTCTGCGTGGGTCCTGTTCATGGGAACGGCGTGGTATCGGTTAAGATCCAAGGAGGAGCGAGGAGGGGATAGGCAGTAGCATCCGTGACTCTCCGCGCATCATGGACTTCTGAATGGATGGCGACAACTGTACGATACTGTTTATAGATGACTATTGTACGAGTATGGCGTGCGTCGTTATACGGAGAGAGTAATATACGCACTAATTGGGAATATACTTGTTGCAAATCATCCGTCTGAGGCGAGCGATTCGTTTACACAGCAAACGGCGGATGTTCTAGGGATTGTCACCAGGTTCAGGCGAACGATTAGCCCGTAGGTGCCATCTACATCTCGAGTTACCACCCTGAATATTGAGAGATGCTATAAGTACTTACGATGGTCAATTTCTTCCTGTACTCCGGTTCGCAGAGTGCGCGAATATCAAAGAGTCTAGAGGGGTATTATGGAATAAGAACGAAAACAACCCTCCAATAGATTTCACATACTTGATGAGGCCCTCCGTCGTCATGGGCTCGTTACTCGGTCCGGTCCCATCCTCCTTCGGCTTCATCCAGCCCGCAACCTCATCGATCATCTCCTGCGATATCGGGCGAGGGCAAAAGCAAACCGCGGGAGCGATCTGCTCATCGACCCAGAATGCACGAACGACGATCCCCTCGCCTTCTGGTTTCAAGAGCCCCTGTCCTTTCCACACCTTGCGCAATTTCTCCGCAAGTTCATCGAGCCCGTCGGGGACGACGCCGTTGGGGATCAGGGCCGCCTTGCCGATCTGGAAGAGCTTTGGGAGCTTCTCGGGCAGCGGTGGGGGCTCTTGACCCTGGATGTAATACTGGATACGCTCTACGGCCATCTTCGTATCGGTCGATTCGACTCGGCAGGAGAGCGCGACGGCGAACTTCTCGGCGTTCTCGGGGTGATGTTCCAGGTCGAGACACTTGATGATGATACCGTCGACGCTGCTCATGAGCTCATCGTCCTGGAGCATTCTCATGGCCACCTTGATAGCAGGAGGTCGGGACACGGCAGATGAGTCTGAGGCTTGCCTACAAATGGGCTTGTGATCTTTCCTGGTGGATCAAGACAGAGATGAGAGTAAGTCTCCCACTCACGATATAGCAGCGTGATCCTCTTACCAGTCGCCTTTCTGGCACTGAGGAGACATGGGAGCATTTCAACGAGTGATCAGACAGGTGTCGGTGCAACAAACCTCCTTGGAGCAGTAGCCCATTACTTTGCACTGTTGGAAGGATGTGCGTCGAGTCAGTCAAAGCGTGCGTGGAGGGCCAGAGAAGACGCACGCCGCCGCACATCTTGATGACGCTATAATCAACCATGGTGCGACAGTACGCGCACTGGTGCTGTCGGATGATCTCCCTCTTGCCCGACATTGCAGACGCGACTTCAGCGACACTGGCAATGCCGTAGCTCCAAGACGCGTCGCACATTCTGGAGTAGCGCTCATATCCGCGCTGCACGTGGCGCAACGGCAGTTCCCGATCGAGCAACGAAGATTGGGCGTTCGCTTGCCAGTGCCCACAGCAGCTCAACGACCCCCCGACTATCCTCAAAACTCAAGAGGTGAGTGCCCAAATCCATCTCATGCTGCCAAAAGGAGGCCATTCATGTTGATGTTGGACGGTGGTAACGAGAGAATGGCGGGAAGAGGGTGGATGGGCGATTTGGCATTTGGATGTGGCTTTGGTCGGCCAGAACGCTGAGTGCAGCTTTCTTCTTTCTCTAGCCCTCAAGATGGGTGCCTACAAGTACATCGGCGAGCTGTACAAAAAGAAGCAATCGGATGTCCTCCGGTTCCTCCTTCGTGTTCGGTGCGTTGCGTTTGCGTCCGTGTCCGTCTTGCGACGATGCTCAAGAAGATATCAGGTGCTGGGAGTACCGCCAGCTGAACGTCATTCACCGCGCTTCCCGCCCCTCCCGCCCCGACAAGGCTCGCCGCCTTGGCTACAAGGCCAAGCAGGGCTACGTTATCTACCGCGTCCGCGTCCGCCGTGGTAACCGCAAGAAGCACGTTCCCAAGGGTATGTGGACCACATCCTCATGCATCTAGAAGGATTCTGAAATTTTGTATAGGTGCTACCTACGGCAAGCCTGTCCGCCAGGGTGTCACCCAACTCAAGCCTCAGCGTGGTTTGAGGAGCGTTGCAGAAGAGCGTGTGGGCAGGAGGTGTGGCAACCTCCGTGTCCTTAACTCGTACTGGATCAACCAGGACGGCGTTTATAAATACTACGAAGTCATCCTCGTTGATCCCAACCACAAGGCGGTGAGTGCATCCTTTCTTTTTCTTGGCCCGTATACGTATGCTGATCTATGTACAGATCCGCCGCGACCCCAGGATCAACTGGATCACCAAGCCCGTCCACAAGCGCCGCGAGGCTCGTGGTCTCACTTCTGTCGGCAAGCAGGTTGGTGATAGCGCTTTTTACACCTCGCAGGCGTTGAAGTATCTTCCATCACACAGAACCGTGGACTCGGCAAGGGCCACCGCTACAACCATACACCAGGCTGGTCGACTTGGAAGAAGCACAACACGCTCAGTCTCCGCCGCTACCGGTGATCTATTGTTGTACTTGTTTTGTCATGCGCTATGTCCCGTCCCAACCATACATATCTCACACTGTGCATTCATGTCCTCTCATGTCGCTATGGATGTATGCCTCGGTGCCGCTCGTCAAAAGAGGTTGTTGCCTTCTGTACTTTCCCTGTCGATTCAGCACGCTGGACATTGTAGCGCGCCCGTTCGTCGACCTCACCGCGCGCTTGCCTTGCGCTCAAGTTATTCTAAGCACACGTACGACGCCGTGGCGCTGCAGGATGGTCAGAGGGTTGCGGCCGCGTCAGCTTGGGAAAATTGCAGAACATGAGGCGGACACGTTGATGCTTATTGGTTGGAGCTCGCGCCGCCGCAGTAACAGACGGGAGTGTCGATGAAGGCTGAGAAGCACGGCCGTGCCAAATCGGACGTTCGAGATATCCTCGGGGCTCTGGTCTCGGTGCCCCGTTCCTGGGTGAGCCCGACTGTGATCCCGGTGTTATCCATTCAAGGGCAACATTGGCGGACATATAGGTACCTGTTATGTCTTTCAGGATGGCTACTGTATCCCGCTCGTAGAAGCGGCAGTCATACCCTGGAACATCCGTATTACCTACTGTTCATCTCCTCCGGATCCACGAGCCTCTCCCAACCCTCGGCTACTGTATATAAGCGGCCCTTCTGGCAGCTGCTCAGTCGTCCGACCAGGAGCCTTTTCTTTCTGCTCGGATCACCATGTTTTCTGCCCTTCCTTTGGCTCTACTGTCCTTGCTCTCTGCTACTGGCTTCGAATCCGCCTCGCCTCATCAGCTTTCTCGGCGCTCCGTCGGGCAGGCCACCTTGCTTTTGCTCTCCTTCTCCCAACATACTGGCCTGGCCTCCGCTTCCTCTCTCCACAGGCGAGCGAACAAGTTACAGACCGACACGAATGGGTCCAGCTTCATATGGACGATACAGGACACGTACGAGGGCAAGACCTTTTTCGAGTGTGTCCATCCCCTCTGGTATCTGTCCGCGCAACTAATTGGTGCGTCGCAGCACTTTCGACTTCTTTACTGGAGAGGATCCTACTCAGTGCGTGCAAATCACTCTGTCCGTATATACTAGTGTGTCCGACTGACTGCTGTTGTTGGTATCAGTGGCATGGTCAAGTGAGCCCCCTTCGTTTCTCATGCACATATTCCCCGTCTTCAATCTCCCGCTCTCAGCTACACCGATCGGGCAACGGCCCTTGCTAACAACCTCGTCTACGTGACGGAGGATGACAAGGTTATTATGAAGGGTGACAACACCACCTCGCTTGCTTCTGGAGTGTACCGCAACAGGTCTGTCCGCGATGCATGTTTTGTAACTACGCATGTTCACGTCCTATGCGTCACCAGTGTACGCATATCTAGCCAGGCGCAATACAATACCGGTGAGCCGAGCATTCGAATCACCATTGCGTGCGATGTGCTTGACATGCCAGTAGGTTTGTTCATTCTCGATTTGAACCACGCACCGTGGGGTTGTGGTGAGTTCGGATTTTAACACAGTGCGACTTGCGTTAAGCGGTGAATAGGCGTATGGCCTGCTTGGTGGACGTTGGGCGGAGGTCAATGGCCTTACGTCAGTCTTTCAATTCATCGTGTGCGGGTCGAGTCTGACGCGAATGCAGACGGGTGAAATTGATATCATTGAAGGCGTGCACGACAATGCACACAACCAAGTGACATGGCACACTGGTCCTAGTAAGTCCCTCCTCCTCTTCAATACTGTGACAGGCTGATTGCGTGTCTCATTTTCAGACTGCTATCTCGACACGAATGTGTCCTTCACCGGCACTCCGGTTGTACGTTCTGGTCGGCCAAGCTGTATGCGCTAATTCTGACCACACACGCCTTGCAGTCCTCAGGGACGAACATTACCTGCGATGGGAACGCAAACGGCAATGCGGGTTGTGGCGTCACCGAATGGAGTAGGGCATCCTATGGTCCAATCTTCGACCAGCAGGGTGGAGGGGTATTTGCCATGAAGTGGGATGATCAAGGCATCGCCGTCTGTGCGTCTGCTCATCACGCTCCGCTATCACCATCGCTCATCCTCATGTTCCATTTAGGGTCATTCTACCGTGCAGCTGTTCCAGCGGACGTCCTCGCGGGTAGCCCCACTCCTTCAACCTGGGGTGAGCCAGTCGCACTGCTTGATCCGAGCAGCTGTGACCCGATCACCAATTTCGTCAACCACTCGATCGTATTCGGTGCGCACGCACTTGTTACCCTTTCATCTCCGTGCGGTCGGCTGATCGGGTTCTTCTCTTTCAGACATAACCTTCTGCGGTGAGGCGAATGAACAAGCTGAACTGGCTCCGGGCGACATTGCTGATTTCATTTCCCGCCTATCTGTTCCACAGGTGATTGGGCAGGCAACTCATATGCCACCTCTGGCTGCCCAGGGACGTGTACGGATCGCCTGATGGATCCGAGCAACTTCGTGGTACGTCGCCGCTGCGTTTTACGTTATACTTGTGTCCCGAGACTGATAGACCTTCTCCGGTCTCATAGAATGCGTCCTGGAACATCAACACCCTGAAGGTGTATCGGAAACAGACCCTCACCGGCCTCGTCAACGGCGCGGAGAGCGAAGTATGTGCACGTGTCCTCTGCAAGGTGACGTGGCTGGCACTTGCACTTCCTATACTTGTGCTCGTGGTCCTGTAGATTGCAAAAGTAGATGTAGTGACCTCCTGACACCTCAACGACCTGAATCACGGTACTTTACCCTCGAATCGGACACGTAGCTGTAGCTTATGTTTCCGACAACGACTTGCTTCATATCGACACGCATTATTACGGACATTTGATGAATAGAAGCTATACAACCCTTTAGATCTGCCGCTCGCGAGCTTGTATCGAATGTAAGAGAGTGTGGCGTATTTGCGGCCAGGGGTGACTAAAGAACAAACATGTGTGGCTGGCATGACGTCCTACAGCTTTATTTTCCATACCTGTGTGTTCACCATCTCCTCTTCTGTGGTTACAGCCCATTCGACTGGCTCGGCGAACGTTGCACGCAAAGGCGTCACGCTGACCCATCCTTTCTCAACAGCCCATCCATCCGTACCGACCGGCACACTCGGAGGCTTGATGAGGCCCGTCATGTCCGGTGCGAACTTGAACACTAATCCTCCGACATCCTTCGCCGTCGCCTGCAGGTCCAGCACGGCCGCACGTGTGCCTTGCGGGTTCTCAGACGGGGAGTCTGGGCCCGCCGCAGAGATTGTCTTCTTCGCCTCAGGGTCGCTTTCCTTGTACGCCTTGAAGAGTCGGCCGTAGGAGTTGCGCCACATGTGCGTCCAGCAGATGGGCAGGCCGGGGTCGCTGAGGAGGCCGTCGACCATGGGAATGTTGACGTTGTACAGGTCAATCTCGCCCGCGCGCAGTCCGCCCTCGTCCTCGCCCCAGTTGTCCCACAGATGACCTGTGATGCGCGCAGCGAGGCGGTGGGCCGGCTCGTGGAAGGTCGCTGGGACGGGGTGCAGGACTGTCCCGTAGGAGAGAGCAATCGAGCGGACTTTGGACAGCGAGGAGGAAAGTGCTGCGCCGATGGTCCCGGATGAGAGCGCAAATGCAGCTGAAAATAAGACCGGCATTGCCTGAGTTCCTGTCATCAGACGGTATCTTCATGGCGAGGTCCTTACCGGAGCTGTTGCGCCCAAGGTTAGGTCCGGATAGCTGAAAATAGCACTTAAGAATTGTAACTCAAAAGTAGGGGCACTTAGTACTGACAAGAAGATCTATGTCCCCGTGGTATAGGTTATGAAGACCAATGTTGGCACACGTCGCGGGGGTCTGGCGAAGGCGACACAATGTGAGTGATTGTCTATCATTATTACAGCAAAGAATACTCACTCCATCCAGAAGAATCCACTCTCCGACCTCGCCTTCCTTCAATGAACGAGAAGTCTCGGATACTTCTCCTTCACCGTCTTTCGGAGATATTCAGGCGTCTGAAGTCCGCAGGGTGCTATTGGTGCATACCGGGATCCCTGGGATAATAATATCGGCCGTTCACAGTCTCCTTGATGTGGTACGCTTTGCCTGCAGTGTATGCAACGTCAAACCCAAGGTATTGGTGGATTTACTTGACCTGAACGACGCACCGATCCAGGACTTCTGCGAGCTCGGGATGACGACCTTGACATCCCAGCCTAGACATATCCCATGAGACGACCCGGGCACTTCTTAGATGTGTTTGAGCATTTACCAAGATCCTGGGTTAGGTGACGGTACAGGCCGAAGATGTACGGCGATTCATGACTTGGCGGGCCGTCGTCGTTCTTCAGCACGCCGTTCGTCAACCCCGGATCGCGCGCATAGACGCAGAGATGAATGTACTTGCAGTCAACAATACTCTTGGTTTACGAGGCTGCGACGACATGGCAGAAAGAGTCCGGCAAGGACAGTTCGAAAGAGAGGGGAGGTCAGAGTGGTCTGGGTGCAAGCCCTCGAGGCCGTAGGTGGAGGGCCACTTTCCCGGCACAACTCGGCCCGGAATCTCAAATGACACCTGCCTCAGGGCGTGCTCTGGGCGCACCAAATCCATCATCCGAACGTGGATTGACTAGTACGACGTGTATCGTCCGAAAGGGTTGATGAGTACAGTACTGCATTCGACAACAATGATCTCAGAATGTCTCCGAAACGACTTCAATGGGTCGATCGCACGCCAAACTCGACTCCTGGTCGCCCGTTGTCTCCGGATTTTAGTGCTGCTTCATAACTCGAGCGCAAGATTCGCCATGCGCAGAACGCCATCCTTGGTCTTGTTTCCTGGATCAGATAATCGGAACTCAGTTGGGTGTTACGGGGGAGGCCTGCTGGCAATACCTACCACCGACAAAGCCGCTTGCGTGGACGAAGATACACCCTTCAACACCGGAAAGTTGGGAAAGATTGTCATCACGGACACCGCGCCACTTCTCTGGAAGTGCTTTTCGGCTTTCGAAGCTCTCCGCAGCGACCGGAACAGCTTGGATACGCCAATTTCCCTCAAACTCGTCTGGATAGAGGACGTAAAGGGGCTTTTCGGCCTCGGGAATCTGGAGGGCTGCCTCGAGCTCAAAAAGGTGATCCTGAGATCTCCTGGTTAGTAGGGGCTAAAATGCATGTACTTTCCAAGAGATCCGCACCTTCCATGGAGCGAACTGTTCGAAGACAACGATGCGGCCATTCTGGTCGACCTGCTTGCGTTCCTTCAGTGCTGCAATGACGAGGTCACGCGCGGGGAGCCAAGCATTGGTGTAGTAGTCGAGCCTATCCAAAAATTCTGTCCCCACCAGGGTAGAGGCCTGCAAAAACTGGGCCTAGGAATGGCGATCTTAGCTTGGCGCGCTTCGAGAATTGGCAAGTATAAACACTTACATTGATAGTCGCCGAATCGGCAGCTTGGTTCCAAGCGGGATTCAAATGCCCGACACGAGCAGATACGTCGGTCCTGATGCGGTATTTGGGCTGGAGATCGGTGGGGTACTGGTTAACCCCGTTGTCGATGGCGTCGATTGCTTCGATGTACTCCTTGTATAATTTGAGCCAGAGTGTGTCGACTTTCGAGTCCTCTTGCGAAACCAGCAGCCGGTTAGCAATGATCTCCTTTCCGAAGTGCCTAAAAACCGAGTTGTCAGATCGCATGCAGGAAGAAGGATATGGGTGGCGAGGGCTGACTTGTAGACAAGCCCAGCAGAGGAGAGTTTAGTGCTGAAGCCGTGCCCGAATACTTCGGCGAAGCCCCTCTGGTGGTGATCAAAGCGCTGCGCCTTCTCATCGTACACACCACCAACATCGACGACGATGTCGCAAGTGTCGAGGATCGCGGGATCTCTAGACCTTTTCAAAGCTGGAGAGTGCACGTTGAGCGTGAGGTGGCGGCTAATTAGAACACAGCCCAAAGCCCACACGTACTGGCCTCGGCATATGTTTTGGTCTGCTTGAGTAGGAAGACGGCGAGGGCCTCGTCGCAATGGAATGTACCACTATGAGTTCCAATGCTCTATGCACTTAGTTTAAGCTAAGTCCACCTAGGAGAGGTGGTGAAACTGAATGGACCTTGGCCTCTACCTTCAATCTTTTGGCTGGGTGTTCCTCGGCGGTAGACATTGTCCTATAGTTCGAATAGGTTTTCGACAGCAGGTGTGTTGAGCTGCGTGGATTGGGGGCGAAGAGATGGTAGGACTCGAGCCAGCGTTGTGGCAGTCTGACTCTGGGAAGGCTGGACACCGATCGAAGCATGAGGAAGGCTCCGACTCTCGCGGAGTTCAGGAGTGGGGCCTTCACCGAGAGACAGGCCTTCCCAGGGGCTCGTAGCGTATCGAGCATTTGCACATCGGCCGATCGAGATCGAAAATGTACGTATGAAAGTCATTATCCATGGTCTATGACAGCGTACGCTATACGCGAAAAAGGAGTGCAAAGAAGAGCGTAGTATGCACTGGAACAGGGACCCGCCGTCCGGGACTGACCAGCGACAGGTGTGTAGTACTCGATAAAGCGTCCATGGGGGTCATACAATTTCCCCGAAGTCCATGCGAGGATGCGAAGTGTCCAGTCACCGAACCCACCAATGTATCGTCATTCGTCACGAATCCTGCCCTGCCTGCACCCTACATCATCACCAGCACCCCGCCCGCTGCGACACCGACGAGGACGGTGAGCAGCATACTTGCTTGGTGCGTAAATGCCGCAGCGATGTAACCGTCGTTGGGACCGAAGACGCCACCTGCACCTGTCGCCCCGGGGCTGGGAGCACCTCCAGAAAGGCCGCCGCCGTTGATGCTTGCGGGGGCAGTGGTTGGAGGTGGGGTGGAACTTGTCGAAGTGGATTTGCTCGATGAGGCTCCCCCGCTTCCACTCTGACCGGAAGGGGCGATTGTACTTGTGATGAGGTTGGTGGAGGTAATTGTGGAAAGGACACGGTTGGTTCCAAGCACGACAGTGGTAAACACAGAGGTGATGACGGTCACGGAAGGGGAAGCGGGTGCGGCGGAGCTCCCGGATGTAGTAGCCTGCGTCGAGCCACTGCCGACGCTATTGGATGCCTGCGTGCTTCCGGACTGAGCGGATTGTCCTGACGTCTGCGAAACAGAGGCCGTCTGGGACGGAGAAAGAGCGGAGGTAAGGAAAAGCGAGGGCAAGAGTCCTGAACGGCGCTACGCACCTGGGCGGCGGCCAAGAAGGGGAGCAGGAAGAGGAGGAGGAGCTGGGAGTACTGCATGGGGTCGGAGGGTAGGGGGAAGGAGCGAGGCAGGTGCAAGCTGGAAGCGGAGGCGTTGCCCGTGCCCAGAGTGAGCCCCGATGGTCGTGGTGCTCGTCAGAGGCGATGGCGGCAATCACCGAGCACCGTCGACCATGCACCCGCGGGCGCCTAGTGGGAGGATACCCGGCACGGACGGGACGACCCCGCATCCGCATCCACATCTGACTAAATTGCTGGGAGCCAATGCCGTCCCCCGCAACACAGCTCCCGGAGGTGCTGCACTGTGTTCTCTTCCCCCATGGCACCCTCGGCCCTCTCACAAAATGTATTCCACGTTCTCCTGCAGTACATCTCGCCCCCGTCACAGTTGACCCAACCGATTCCTCCCCATCTCTTGTCCAGACCCTTGTTGCAACGCCATCACTTCCTTCACCTCTCCCCAGAACACCCCGACGACTACCTCTGTTGGCCCTCCTCACCGGAGAACAAGGCCCGTGTCCTCCACCTTCTCGAGTCCCGTTCTCGCCCATTGGACGACGACCAGCCTTCCGTCTTCCCCATCCAGTACTCCTTCGATGGAGAGTACTTCTTCGCCCACGTCGATCTCTCCACTGACACCGACCACGGTCCTCGAGTCATTCTCCAGTGGGATGAGTCCGCAGAATGGAAGTACCACAACACGGATTTGATGCCTTTCCCCCCTGGCAGTCGAGTCGCCCTCGAAGACGTCCTCATCCCACCTTCCCCTCCCGATCCCGCCTCCCTCCAACCTTTTACCCGGCCGTCCTACCTTCACACATTTGAGGTCAACGATCTGCACGATGACAGCGACGACGACGATTACTGGAATGCATACGGTGCCACGGACATTGGGGACAGCCATTACGCTCAAGGCTCTCCCGCGATTGCCAAGGACGCCGCTTCCTCCGAAGATGCCTATTGGGCGCAGTATGCTTCTGTCCATGGTTAGTTCGCACTTCTCTCGATGCCCGCTCCGGATCCACTCTTGTCCCCGGAGCGTGCAGCTTCCTTGCGCTCCCGACGTGATATGCGACGGGAGCCAGTGCGCGTGCCAAACACAAGTATAACACCATGCTCACAACGTTTGTCAGGAACCGCCGACTCGACGATACCCTCACCCGCCCCTCGTCGGAAACCTCTGCCCGGGCTTCAGCAGCTTGACGGCCACAAGATGGAATCTCCTCTCCCTCTTCCTGTTCCCGTCCGAGTTCCGTACGAATGCGAGGACCCGTACGCGGAGCCGCTGCCAATCCCCCCAGGCATCATCGCACGGAACAACACCCGCTGGGATCCCGCATCCCCAACGACGTTGGCGCACTTGCTATCCACCATTTCTCCCCGGATGAGCCCCTTGGCAAGCCCAGCACCCGACGGCCATTTCAACCTCGCGGACGCCGATCTGGATGAGGAGCTGAGCTCGCCCACCATCGGCGGAAGTGACGACTCTGATCTGTCGTCCTCGCCCGCGCTGGGGTTGGAGGGCACCGATATCGAGGCGGTGACGGCACCGGGAGCTGCCGAAGATTCCTTCGTGGCTGCTTCGAGCACCATAGAGGAGACCAAGGCAGCTGTGGTGGTAGCGATGAAGAGGACAGACAGAGATGAGGATGAGGCCGACCTCCGTGCTGTGCTCGAGGGTGTGTGGAAGATGTGGAAGAAAACAAGGGGCAGAGCAGCTGGTCTGGGTGCCACCCCCGGGGATTGCGAGGCCAGAGAGGCGTTTTTGCGGACCGCTCAGCTTGTGGTGGATGGGGCTTAATTGACCACCGCTTTACCGACGGTTTTCGGCAGGGGCTCTCGGCAGTAGTTAGCGATGCCGCGCATCTTTGTTTGCCTCTTCAGATTTCGGAGGCGAACAAGTTGCACTGTATATCAGAAGCTTGTATGTATACCAACACATGATATCCGATGCACTATGGCGCACCTATCGTCCATGTTGACAAAGCGGTTGTCCTCGACAAAGGAATCGACATGGTCTCACGACGAGTCATTGTTTTTTCGTCGCTTGGAGCAGTACCGTCCCAGGGCGCCTAGATCGAACACCCGATGCCATTGTGTGGTCGAGGTCGGCCACAGCGCCCGTGCTGCAGCCATTAAAGCTGACTTCCCCCTTCGCTCCCCCACGACCCCGCAAACTAAACAAACACCCTAAACTAAATCCTGGCTAGCGAGACAGGCTATGGATGATGACAGCATAACAAACGTCTCAGACTTGGAAGTCTGGTGCGTCCCTGGCCTTTGTCCCCCCACCCTTCCCTGGCCATAGCCTCAAGTTCTTTGCGACCCTGCTGCAGGAAACATCTTCTCGAAGACCAAACCGGTGCGTTGCTTCTATGATGACTTGCTTCTCTTTCCGGCGGCGACCTGACACCGGATCCTTTCGCGTGCGCCGGGATTGTGCACTACGCCAGCCCTCTTTGAGAAGACATTTACTATAAACGCCGAACTCAAGGCGCGCGTCGAGGAGCTTGAGAGAGAGCTGACGGTGTGGAAAGAGGCGTTCAAGACTGCAGACGGCGACAGGAAGGTCCTGAACAAGAACGTCCTCAAGCTCGAGCGGAGCATCGGCGCTCTCAAGGTACGCACTAGCCGCCTTCTCCACATTCTCTGACCAACCCCGCGCTCCTCTCCTTCCCTCCCGATGGCTCCATTTTTTCCGCGCTGCAGGAGGACAACCCTTTGATCCTTTGCCTCATCGATGGCGATGGCAATATCTTCTCGTCCGACCTCATAAAGCAAGGGCAGTTCGGCGGCCGGCAGGCTGCGGCACTCCTCACTAAAGGCCTCACCGACTACCTCTCGTCGATAGACCCTACTGAAGCGTCCTTCCCCGGACGCGGCCAGATCTGGCTGACCATATATTGCAACAAAAATGGCCTGCTGGACACCCTCACACATAATCTCGTGTGCACTGCAGAGGAGTTCGAGGGGTTCATCCTTGGCTTCAACCAAGCCTCCCCCTTGTTCTCCATTGTCGATGTGGGCAATGGGAAGGAAGCGGCCGATTCTAAGATTAAGGGTGCGTTGCGTTATGTGCAGATTGGGGACCTGTCGTGACTGTTGGAGGGTAGAGTGTCTGCGCGTCTTCACGCGCTTTCCGCAGACCACAAAGGTCTTCTTCGGTGGTACGCGTATACCCATTTTGCTATCGAAGCTCTCACGTTTCACACCATCTGCTATTAGGTGCACACGACAACGGGTACACCTCGACTCTCAACCTCCTGCAGAATGAAGGCCTTTTGGATAAGGTCGTTCTGTTGAAGGGCTACAAAGATCTCGCCCACGAGATCAACAATCTCCGCCTGCCTCAGCTCGAGATTGACGGCGTCTTCATCCAGAAGAAGCTGCAGACAAATGGAAAGCAGAAAGCAGCCACGGTTGCAGTGAACGCGTCCGCTGCTCATGCGGCCGCCAATAAATCGCCTAAACCACCCAAGCAGCCTATGACTCCTGGCTCATCCGCCTCGGAGAGCGAAAGGATCCGCTCCGGGCCTGGGGGGAAACCTGGAACTCCGGTCGCGCAAATTGCGAAGACGGCGACCCCTGTTAAGAAGCCAAGGCCACTTGACCCTGAACAGGTATGTAGCTCTCAGTGCTGGTTTGAGTGGTGGGCAGGCGACTGAGATGTGAATATTGCGGTTTGCATAGCCTCTTCACAAACGTATGTCTTATTGTGTTCGGATCACCCGATTGGGCAGTGTCTGATCAAGCGTCGATATGACAGAGAGACCACCTCCATGCAACTTCTTCTATCTGGCAAGGTGCAACAACGGAGACCACTGCAAATATGAACACAATTACCCACTAACTCCAGACCAAGTCGCGGAATTGCGTGTGAACGCGAAGAAGTGGCCGTGCCCTGCGATCAACAATGGTAGCGCATTCTTTTGTATTGAATGCATCGACCGCTGGCTGATAGTTTGTGCTAGGAAACAAATGTCCTCTAGGTGACCACTGCATTATGAACCATTATTGTCCCAAGGGCCCGAAGTGTGTGTTCCGGAAGCAGGGGAAATGCAAGTTCGTCGGCAGTAAGTTCGAGCGTCGCGTCTTTTTGTCTCATGCCCTCATGTCCCCGCGCAGAGAACATGCATGATCGACCGGCAGACAGATACGGGGACAATTCTTCGACTGGAACACCTAGCATTGCACCTGGCAGCCCGATCTCTCAACCCTTGTTCGAGACGCCTTTATCCCCCCTTGCCAGTCCGTTTGCGGCCCCGAACTCATTCCGGATCCCTACTTATGAAGGTGTTGATGCCAGGCCGTTCTCACCGCCGAGTTTCCCCCAGAACTTTCTAGGGTTCCAAGACTACGCGCCAGGGACGTACTAGGGAAAACGCGCCGCGGGCACGAAGCAGTGCTAAAACATGGGCGAGGTCAAGGACAGTTGTTCGGACTTTTTTTAGGAAATATGACCACAATCACTGTTGCATATCATCACTCCGTACGAATACATGCATGCTCATCAAATGTGTTCTTTGTACAACAGTGCGAACCACGCTTGCATCGAATGCCAATATTGAAGGCCTGATTCAAGTCGTGCGACGCTGATTCGGGGTTGGATACACGATCACGTGCACGTTTCAAGCGAAAGTTCAAATGGGCGCCAAACGGCAGCACGCGTTTCGCGACTGTCGCTGTGCCATCCCCTTCCCCCCACTGTCCTCCTCCCTTCCTCCTCCACCATGCCGGAGCTAAGCTATGACGAACAACGAGAAGTAAACATGGCTCTAGCACGAGCCAAACTTGCTGCCCTGGGCATTGCCCCGCTTCTCCCCACAAAGAAGCCACAGAAGAAACGCAAAGCCGATCCATCCAAGAAGCGCGGTATACTGAGACCAGAGGAGCCCGGGTCGGACGGCGAGGAGAACACTGACGAGCCCCCGAAGAAGGCCGCCAAAATACAGCGCGAAGACGGGAACGTGGAGGGCCTGAGGCGCAGCGCGCGCAACAGAGGAAAGGACACCAACTACGCCGGCAATGGTGAAAACGCGACTGCCGCCGCTCGCGCCCTTCCGAAGGTGGTCAGTGTGAGTGCACGGCGCGCTGGAATGATGGGGGCGCCGAGGGAGGCCATGAACAGGAAGCACGACCCGTGAGTGTCTGGATGTCGATCAGGGAAGCGCGCAGCTAACCGGCTCCTAGGAAGACATACGGTTCTATCCCTGATATACCTGTTGGCTCCTGGTGGGAGACTCGGTATGTGGAACAGCCGTTGGTGAACACGGTCTACGTTGACTTGAATATGACAGCGAGGCCTGCAGCAAGGACGCCATTCACGCGTGAGTTCCTTCATTCACCGCACATCGTGTCGCTCACGGTTCATTTCAGGCCTTGGGTGGCAGGTATTGCTCCTGGACCCAAAGGCGCGTATTCGGTGGCCTTGTCTGGCGGCTACGAGGATGATATCGACCAGGGAGAGGCGTTGTACGTTTTCTTCCAACGTCCCTACGATCATTACCGGATAACTCACGCTTGTTCTGATTCAGCACTTTCACTGGCTCAGGCATGTTATTCTGTGTCTTTTATTCAAGGTCATCCCGTTGAGCTTAATCAATTAGGTGGCCGTGATCTGAAGGGTACAAAGGATAAGCCAAAGAATGTGAGTTTCGCTTCTCGTTCTTCAATGCTTGCATTCAAATTTGGGTCGCAGTTGCGGACGGCTCCTCAAAGTTGTGACCAGAGCTTTGAGAACAACTTCAATGCGTCACTTAAAGTTCGTTTATTTTCTTAGTGAGGCTACCTCTCAATGGACTAATAGACTGTCGTAGAGATCTTGCGAGACGAAGAAACCTGTGCGGGTGATTCGGGGCTACAAGCTCGATTCGGTGTATGGCCCAGTAGAAGGTTACCGGTATGATGGGCTGTACACCGTTGAAGACGTGCGGATGAAGTGTGCTTAAAATGATCTCTGCAATGTAACTGACGACTTACTTTGCAGGCTTACATGGCAACTGGGCTTCATGGCTTCAAAGTCTGCAAATTCGCGTTCAAGGCAAGTGCAATATTTTGTCTTGTGGGCAGCGAGACTGAGGGATTTTGGACAGCGTATTCCTGGACAACCGTCGCTTCAAACCGCCGAGGATGGTGACATTGAAGAGGACCTTGCGGGCGATGACAAAGAAAATGAAGAGTAGGCCAAACGCGAGTCAGCAGCCGCCGTCAAAGCAGTCGAAGGCGAAGACTTCGCGAGCTCGCCAACGACTCGTGAAATCCAGCGAGCTGCTGCTGCCGATGACCGGTGAAGTAGTCATTTACGGGGTCGTGATCTTGAATGCGTGGGTGTTCTGAGCATCTTGTTTTCTGATACTTTTACATACTTGCCTTGCTATCCTGTTGTCTGCTCTGTACGCATGTTGCTATTGTAATGCTGTCGTTGTACATAGTCTCCTGGAAACTTGTTGCTTGCTGTCCCGTGCATTGAACGCGATGTGGTCATGTGTGCGCGTCATGGGGATCGGGTAATGGATCTAGCGCGAAGGGAGGGTCGGGGACTGTGGGGAACAACAGCCAGGTTACAGTAGCAGCTCTCCAAGCTCCGTGCTATATCATCCCGCCATGACCCACCTCCCCTTCCCCTCCCCCTCTCCTTTCACCACCAGCCATGCTTCCCAGGCTGGCAGCACGCTCCCCTGTGCGCTCTCTCGCTCGCGCATATGTTACCCAGCCCAAAGGTCGCCCCGAGGTCCTCGCAAAACGACCAGACGATGTCGTCATAACATTTGCGAAGAGGACAGCTCTTGGACGAGCGAAGAAGGGCCAGTTGAAGGATATCCCCGTTGATGAGCTGCTCCATGCCCTCTTCAAGGTACCTCCCTGGAACCGTGACGTATACTCTCGTTATCCCTGAACTTATTGTCCCGTCAGGCGACCTTCGAGAAGATTAAGCTCAACCCAGCTTTGCTTGAGGATATTTGCGTGGGTGAGCCTATATAACCATGCCCATCTTCTAGTTCAAATGCTTATAAAAGTCGAAGGAACTTGCCACCCACCGTCTCCCTTATATGTATCGCGTGCCGCTGCCATTGCGTCGGGGGTACCGGCCGAGGTCCCCATTTCGACCGTTAACCGGCTCTGCTCTTCCGGACTGCAGTCAATTGTCCACATATCGAACGCCATTCGGGGCGGGCAGATTGAGCTCGGCATGGCAGTCGGCGTGGAGAGCATGTCTCTCAAGTGAGCGTTACTACATCGTCTCTGATGCAGGGACTGAGTGGGCACTATTATCCAGCCCTCGTCCTACTCCTGAAGTTGTCCCCACAATATCGGAAAACGGACAGGCCCACGACTGCGTTCAGGTAAGCAGTACTACCATAGGTTCTAGTGTATGTCCTCATTCCCCTCCCAAGCCAATGGGATGGACGTCGGAGATGGTTGCACGCGCGTACAACGTCTCCCGACAGAAGCAAGACGAGTACGCTTTGATCTCTCACACCCGTGCTTCCAAGGTCAGCAAGATATGATATGTTTCTCGTACCTTGTCTACTAAACGGAGTTTCACGAGTCTAGGCGGTCTCTGAAGGTACCTTCAAAGACGAAATCCTTCCGGTTGAGCTCCGCGGTGCTGTCGTCTCAGTAGACGACACTGTTCGACCAGGCGTCACCCATGAGTCTCTTGCAAAGCTCAAGCCTGTCTTCTTGGAAGATGGTGCATCAACCGCAGGCAACTCAAGCGGCGTTGGCGACGGTGCCGCTCTCTGTATTCTTACGTCGCGTGCAAGGGCGGAGAAGGAAGGTTGGGATGTCGTCGGCAAATACGTCGCGAGCGCATTCGTGGGCGTCGAACCGCGCTACATGGGTATCTCACCGGCGGCGGCCATTCCCAAAGTTCTGGCGCAGACAGGCTTGTCAAAGGAAGATATTGACGTGTGGGAGGTACATATTTTCACGTCCATCTAAGGAGGAAAGGGAGTACTCATCTTCGTCTGGTAGATCAACGAAGCGTTCGCGTCCCAGTTCGCATACTGCGTCGAGCAGCTCCAGATCCCCATTGAGAAGATCAACCCCAAGTGAATGTTTTCTGCCATCGTTCCTTGAAATCGGACGACGACTGATTCTTCCATAGCGGTGGTTCTATCGCGCTTACCCATCCCTTGGGAATGAGTGAGCATTCTAAGCACTTCTGGTCTCGAAATATTCTTACTGACGGCTGCGGCACGTAGCTGGCACCCGTCAAGTCGTAACGGGCCTCGCTGAGCTGCGGCGCAGGAATGCTCCTTTGCTTTGCACGAGCATGTGCATCGGCAGTGGCATGGGCGGTGCTGCTATCTTCGTGAACGAGGCACGCCATTGAAAGCTACATGCTTCCACCGCAGTAGTTTCATTCACTTGCACGGACTGTATTCGTACATCGTTACGGCAGGGGATTGCAACTCTTCGTGAACTACAACTTCGCCTTCGTCACGCTCGGGTATCCCTTGAGTGCTGCGTCGACGATCTCGGCCATTCCAAGAACAGCCTCTTCCTCGAGCGTTTGGCCAACTAGCTGCAATCCGACTGGGGCTTTTTCGAAAGTGTCCGGATGATCTGAAGTGGCAAACGACAATTAACACCAGAATGTTTGCGGCGTAGGAAATACAAAGTACTCACACATCTCCCAATTGACTCGGTCCGCCTTGCCCAAATACTCGGAACGAGGCTGCACTGGGTCCAAGACCGGATCGACGCTGGTCACTGGGAAGATGCAGCAAGGGTAGTTGAGCGAGTTCCACACAGCGCTATACATCGAGATCCTGCAGAAACCCCACCCGTCAGCATCGTTCCTTTGCCTTCAAGGAGAAGGGAAAGGTAAAGGTGGACTTACGGTGTCTTTCCGTGTGGGGATGCTGCGTGCGGCGCGACGGGAGCGATAATCGCGTCCACTGGACGGCCCGTCCCCGTATACGCCACGCTGGCGCGCCAGGCGGCCAGATACTCCTCGCGCAGGGTGGTACGCGCCTTCTGCAGCTGCCAGAGCTTGTACGCCGAAATGGTGGGCGTGTAGGACACACCGATGTCGATGGGAGTGGAGCCCTCAGGGACCATGGTCGTGAGGCGCGGCTCGCCAGTCTGGCTGAGAACGGCGTTGATGTCTTCGGCGGCAGCAGCCATCCAGATTTTGGACTGATGGTTCATTTTAGCACTAAGCGGGCCATGGGTCCGGCAAAGGACGTACGAGGTTGTAGTATATTTCTGGGTGCTTGTAAGGCTTCCACGGAACCACTGCAAGGCGCGCATGTTACCCACAATGTCGACTGACGGTGTATAATACTAAACTTGCCTTTGTGTCCCGCAGCTAGCAAGGCCGCCTCCACCATTCTCAGTGCCCGCTGGATCGGCGGGTGCGGGATGGCGTTCCCGTCGTGCGCCATGATCGCGAAGCAAAGTTGCTTCCCACCTGCGCGGTCTGCGAGCCTGTACGCGTCCTCGTCCCACTTCTTACGGATGCATAGCGGGTCGAGCAGCCAGGGCTCGCTTCCGATGACAGCCTTAACGAACACCTTCAGGCCAGAGAGACTGTTAGAGAGCGGGCCCAGCACGGACGGAGCGCTGTCGATCCCCTCGAGGGTGTTCGCTGCGCCGCTGTAAGGGATGCGCGTGGACGAGGGGCGGAGGCCGTAGAGCCCGTTGAAGACGCTCGGGTAGCGAATGGACCTATGCGGCCGGAGTCAGGAAGACGTCGTGCTGGGAGATAAGAGGAATCGGAGGGAGAGCGTGGGACGTACCCTCCTATGTCGGACCCTACTCCGAGTGGGCTGCCTTTCATGGCCACGAGGGCGCCTTCACCGCCGGAGGACCCTCCCGGTGTGAGAGTGCGGTTGGCTGGGTTGACGGTACGACCGAAGATGAGGTTGTAGGTCTCCGGCCACTATGGAGTGCGGGACTCGGTCAATTCATCTATTCGCGGTCCGTTAGCCCATTGATCCATGAAGAACGTACCATGAGCGTTTGTGGGACGTTCGTCATGACGAACGGGACCGCACCGCAAGAGTACAAGACCTTGGTCAGGACCGCGTCGTCGTCAGCATACTTACCGACCCATGAGGTGTAACCTAAGATTGAGCAGGCCACTCTGTCAGGCAGAGGGAAACAGAAGAAAGGGGGATGCTCACCCAACGTAGACTCCAAGCCTTTGATGCGCACTTGGTCCTTAAGAGAGATGGGAAGGCCGTGCAAAGGCCCGACTGTCCTGCCCGTTTCCTTCAGGTACTTGTCGAGTTCCTTGGCACGCTCAATAGCACGGTCCACGAATATTTGGGTCAGACAATTGACCTACGCACTAGTGAGCACAGGCAGACTGTCGATGGGCAAGGAGTATGCGAACCAGTTGGTGTGCAATGATCGCTCGTTTGTAGAAGGCTCTCGTCACCTCTTCGGAAGACCATTTGGCCGTGGCGAGGTTGTTCAAGAGGACGTCGACCTCGGTGGTATTCGTAATCTCAATCTCACGGGGCGTCAGCAGCCCACACTGGGGGGATTCTGGGAACGGTCGGACATCGAGGACGCTTTGCTCGGGAGGCGAGGTCAGCTTCCAGGCGGGGGGAATTGCCTCCTGCTGCCTGAGCCTCTTCGCGTTGGCAAGGTCTTGCCAGGTCTTGATCGGGGACATTATGCTGGGCAATGCAGGAGGAGAGACAAGATGCAAGAGTGCACGATGGTACGATGATTAGAGACAAGGTAAGACTGCGGTATTTATTGGTCGTGGTCGTGGTTCTCATGCCCAGAGAGCAACATGAACCGTGAGCACGATCATGCTAAGTAAGGAGTTCGAACCACTTGAAGCCCCCCTTATCGCCATACTGCAGACTTCAACGTTGAAGGTCCGATGCATGAAGCTTCCACCCCAAGAGAACCTTGAAAAAATAGAAGTCAGTAGACGCGATAACAGGCAGGGATAGCAAAGTACAAGGAAGCTCAGAAGGTCATTCATGTCAGCGAAACCAAGCGGAGCGAAGCTCGTGTAGCAAGGCCACGATTCGACTAAGAGGTGCCAGGATGGTTGAAACACAACACTCTTCATAGCAGAGAACGGGAGGGGCAGAGAATGGGACAAGCAGAAGGCAAACTCACCTGCCTCGAGGCACAAACGTGGCCCATTGAGTTCGAGGACCTGAGGGAAGTGAGTCAACAACAAGTCAACGAGGACATCGAACACGACCAACACCGAGCGAAGAGGCGCAGAGCCCCGCTCGAAATTTATGCTCTCTCTAGACGCCCGACATCCCTGAGAGCCACCTTCCAGATACGGAAGCGCGGTCCGATCCAAGATTCGCTGCGACCTCGTCCCCATCCTCAACGCCTCAAGAGCCCCCTCGGCGCGTCCTCTGTCAAAAAACCCCCAAAGGTGAGCATCCAAGCCATGTCGGAGGATGTCATGGCTCTACTGAGCTGGTATTGCGTGCAAACACACCATCCAATGGGATGGATGGACGCACCTTTGAGCGGATGACGCCGGATCCACGCTCACTGTCCTTGCTTTCTTTGCCAGTCTATAACCCCCTCAAAATGGCCAGTCAGATCAGCAAGAAGCGCAAGTTCGTCGCTGACGGTGTCTTCCGCGCCGAGTTGAACGATTTCTTCACCCGTGAACTCTCCGAGGAGGGTTACTCTGGTTGCGATGTCCGTGTGACCCACGCTCGCACCGAGGTGAGCAACCTTGTCACGACGATCTCAAACTTGTACCTCACACGCACTTCCTACAAGATCATCATCCGTGCTACCCACACCCAGGAGGTTCTGGGTGAGAAGGGTCGCCGCATTCGGGAGCTCACCGCGCTCGTTCAGAAGCGTTTCAAGTTCCCCGACAACTCGCTCGAGCTCTACGCAGAGAAAGTCCAGTACCGTGGTCTCTCCGCTATCGCTCAGTGCGAGTCCCTCCGTTACAAGCTCCTCGGTGGCCTTGCTGTCCGCCGGTAAGCACTCTTCAACCAATTTATATCTCCATCGTTCCTCACATCATTTCTAGTGCATGCTATGGTGTCCTCCGTTTTGTCATGGAGTCTGGTGCTAAGGGTTGCGAGGTTGTCGTGTCCGGCAAGCTCCGTGCTGCTCGTGCCAAGTCCATGAAGTTCACCGACGGTTTCATGATCCACTCTGGTCAGCCCGCTGTTGAGTTCGTCGACTACGCCGTCAGGCACGTCATGCTTCGTCAGGGTGTCCTTGGTATCAAGGTCAAGATGTGCGTATTCCTTGCATTTTGAATCATCGGACCGGTATCGATTGATGTTCGTCTTCAGCATGAAAGGCTGGGATCCTGAGGGCCAGCTCGGTCCCCGCAAGCCTCTCCCCGACTCCGTCCAGATCCTGGAGCCTCCTCTCGACAAAATTGTGGCCGAGCCCACGTCCGAGCAGCGCGAACCTGCCGTCGTCGCCGCGCCCGCGCCTGCTGCGGAGGAGCCTGCGGCGTACCCTGCTCAGGAGGGCTTCCAACAGTCCTTCGAGCAACCAGCTGCGTTCTGATCTCCCGAGGTTGTTGTATGTCGTGTGTCGTGTGTCACTCTCCGCAATTATGATGCTTCCATGCGTCGTTTGTACTATGCAATCTTGTCTCAGAATCCCCAGTCTTGAACGATAAGAAAGTGGATAAGTTAGTAATAGTAGTAAGTATGCAAGATGCAAGGGGCTACAGTGGTGAACGTGTGTACTTCAACTTTCAACTAGCAAAGCGATCAAAGCGTCCGTGTCACGCTCTTTCCCGCTTCCCCTCCTTGCGGTAGGTCCACGTCGAATGTGCTTGCCTGTGAGCTCCCTGTCGCGATCGAGAGGTGCAAGGTGCGCAGAGTTTGTGAAGGGTCGGACACAGTGACCGTGCCGTCATTCAGCTTGAATATAACGATCGAATTTCCAGAGCTCTTGATGGTGATCGTGTCCTTTCCTGAGGGGGTGAAGGTCGCAGAACCGCCACTCTTGTTCCAGAACACGAGCATGGCGGTCTGGTTCGTCTCGTCGAAGATGGCAGAGATGCTCTGGTCGTTCTGGATCGTGGCCAAGCTCGTGTTCGCGCTTTTGGCAGCGAAGGCGTCCTGGCTGACAGCGGGGTAGACCGTGTACGTGACGGGTACGGACCCGGAGCCGTGGGCAAGCCACGCGGAGAACAGGCTGACGGCCGTGTTGGCGAGCTTCGAGATGCCGATGGAGCCCCAGTCGGCCTGGCGGGAGCCAAGGCTGACGGAGAGCGACTGCTTGTCGAACGTGTAGCCGACATTATCGTGCCAGAGAGAGGTCGCGCTGGAGAAGTTGCCCCCTGTTGAGCTTGGGATCTCATGGCCGTCTACGACGACCGCGCCATTCAGCCGCTTCTGGTCGAGGACGGAGATGGCAGGGTGATCCTTGCCCGACGTGGCGTGGACGGCGGCGACCATGACGTGCTGGACGTCGTTGTCGAGGAAGAACCATGCTTTCTGGAAACTGAGGGAGCCGGTAGCAGGGTTCTTGTAGCGCATGGCTGCAGCGCCGATCTTGCCGTCAGACGCGCCCCCAACGAAAGCCTGATCGGACGAGAACTGGGTGTGAGAGCAGGAGAGCTTCGTCGCGGCGTAGTCGGTCGTGATGCCGGGGATGAGGTTCCAATCCCAAGCACCGGCTATATCGGTGTACTCAGTACCCTCCATGTGCGTATATAGTGTTCCATCTGATAAGTGAAAACCGAAGGGCTAGAGGGAAATATTATGCATCAGAAACTAAACCGACTTTCTTCAAGACATTGCATACGTTCTCGCTGTTGATACACTCAGTGTTGAGGGTCCTCGACGAGAACATCTTGAGCGTCGTAACGTAACCGTTGCCCCGATGAACCTACAAGTCATGGAATATTAATGAGGGCTATAGGACCTTCTAGAACAATGGAGAGACATACCATGTAATCATTGGCATAGAACATGCGATTTCCTTGGAGGTTGCCAACGTTCGCGTTATCGTCGGAGGCTACAACATTGCTAGCGACAGTCTGGAGGGTCTGAGAGTTCCACGCATTTGCAAGCTGTTGCATGCGCGAACTGCTGATGTCGATACTGCCAGTCGCTCTGTACAGGATGCAATGAGGTTTGGCTATGACTGGCACCTGAGAATGTCGACGTACTGTTCATCTGCCACAGGAAAGCTGATCATCCGATCCAGGACGCTCTGCCCACCGCCGCGCTGAGCAGGTCATCGGAATACTAGGTCAAGAGAAGGCTTACGAAGTCCCAATGAACAACACCCGTCTTGGTGTTACGGTAGATCATCCACTGGTCTGCGTCAAGAAGGCTCTCAAACGCCTTCTGGGAGACGGCGCCGCTGCGGGAGTTCTGCGCAGAGTGCTTCGTACCAGCAGCAATGATCTCCAGGCCGAGTACATCGTTCGCGCTGTGGAGGCAGTCAGCCTCGACATCTCCGCTATTTTCCATCTAAAAAGTCGACCCACTAGTCTTTCCCGTAGTTACCGTTATACAGGACTCCGCCGTGCTGACTGAAGCTGCCATCGGCCTTGATGCCATCCACCTTGACAGCGCTTTGAACGACGACCTCATGGTGAGCGGCGGTGTATGCATCGCTGATCGCCTTGTCGTCCTTGGTCAACAGTCCCAAGTCAACGCTGATTCTGGCAATATCCAACGTGTTTGCACCAGTCATCCTCCCGATGCCCGGAACGCCGTCCTGCAGAGTCGCGGCGGAACGCTTGAGGATCTGGGTGCAACCGGCCACCTGCGATTTGCTAAGGTTTTCTGCACCAATCAGGAGGCAACTCTCGCCGACTAGGCTTGGGATAGCGATGGTCTGGGGTTAAATTGTGAATGGAACTGACGATAGTGGAGGATAATTTGACTGTGACTCACGTTCGAGAACCAATTCGAATTCCACAAGCCGGGGGTGCTGCAACGGCACTTCCCGCCCAGACAGTCGGCGACAGTGAAGTCGTTCTTGAACCAGAAATTCATCGCACGCGAAGTTGCATCCAGCAGAGAGGCGCTCTTCACGAACTGGTCTCCTCCGTCAACGCCGCCGTGCCATGCTGCAGCCATGAGAGCTACATGTGTTGGGTTAATGCTGTTGCTCCATGCTGCAATGTTTTCACGGTCCTACCAATCCTCTGCCAGTGAAGCTGAGCTGGCCTAAAATGCTCAATGTTGATTAGGATGCCTGGATAGAGCGCGCAACACAGATGTACACACCAGTTTGCCCGTCGTCCCTTGCACCCAGAAGTGTAGTCAACCTCGGAGGAAGGCCACTTGCCGTCTTGACCCAGTGACGACATCCTATCCGTATGTAAGTGTCCTACCCGTCTCTGCGTCCGGCGGTCGATGCTGCACTTACCATTGGGAAATGTCAGAAACTTCACCCACATTCGGGGCACCAACGATGTCTTCCACGATCAGAGGGAGCCGACGCTGCAACATGCTTGCAATCGCATCAGATCCCGATGACAAGTTCGGCGATTGCCCCAAGGACGAAGGAAGGCGAGCGGAGGCGGATGACGTCGAGCCTGAGTTTGGATTGGAGCTGGAAGCAGGAGCGAGCTTGAAGGCATTTAATAGCATAGATATAATCCGCGCGTTTTCGTCCGCAAACGCCGATGCGATTGCGCTGTCTTCTCTAGGAATGGCAGCGGCATAGGTACGTGGGACATCGAGGAGGGTCGATAAAAATGCGATTCCCAAGATAAGGACGAGCATCCTGAGGGGCATGGCCGCAAGAAGATATTATCAAAGTGAACCGTGAAGAGAAGCAAGACTAGAGTAAGTCGGGAAGAAACAGAAACCGGGAAGGCTGCAGACGCGAAGGAAAAAGCGAAGAGGAGGCAAGAAGGCAAAGGAGGCAAGAAGGCAAAGAAAGCAGGAAGCAAAACGAAAAAAAAAAAGATGAGACCCAGCTCAGGCCTGGGGAGCGCGCCAAGACACGCACTTTATGGACCATGGTGGGGCGATGGCGTCTGTACTTTGTTCCGGAAGGCACTGCACACTTGCACATGGTTGCGGCCGCGCGGCCGTGAGAACACTGGTATGTAGCAGCTGCAGAGCCAACCTGATGCTTTAAGACTGCAGGGCCAGCTGGGAGTAGACCCGCCACGCGACTACCATGCCTATGATGTCGTTTATGCCCTGATTCCGACAATCACCTCAATCACCGTACCTGTTCTTCTAAATCCTCCGCCGACTGCGATAAGTAAGTACGGCGGCCGGATTGCCAGTGCGAGCAGGGCAGTTCCTGACTCCGGCTCCTTGGCTGTCCCTAGGGGAGAAAGAAGACTTAGATCAGCATATCTTTCGGACGAGTAGAAAAGTTGAATTAATCCCGTCCTTACTAGAGCATTGCTGAAACTGGGAGGCCGCCGCGGCATCGTTTCACGGCGGACGGCAACCATCAGAGCTCCAGCGCCCAGTCCTGCCGCGCCCTGCAAGAATCAACCGGAACAGCGTCACAGCCTGTGACCCACCAACATGCTCGTGCGTCACGCTCAGACTCCGCCACAGACCGTTTTAGCGATCAACGTAACCGCACAGGTGTCCCCTGAAAATCAACCGTCCACCCCATCAACTGGCCCACATGAAGGGATCAAACATCAAGCTTTGGAGACCGCGACACGTCGTGGCTCGTAGACAGTGATGTCGATACAGCAGTACTATGGCTACTAGTGTTACGATTACATGGCCCTGAATATGTAGTCCGTTGCAAAGTCCCAGCAGCAAAGTCCGAACGAAAGAAATGAATGACAATGTCCATCCAAACACCGCGGCGTACTTCGCCGCAGATCGTCATCGTAGAAGTAGAAGTCGTTCACGAAGTCGAAACATGGTATGAAGATCGAAGCATTTAAGCAAACAGCGCCTTGGTCAGGCTGCTGCCAGCGAGGCCGCCCGTCGGCAGCGCGAACTGCAGTGACTTAGAGGCGGAGGAGCCCCAGCCAGTGGGGGCAGTACCGACTTCCAGATCCGCGGTGAAAGTGAGAGTGAGCTCCGTCAACAACTGAGTAGGGTCCGCGACGATCACCGTCCAGGTGTCCGTGCGCAGGATGATGTTTGAGCTGCCCGACGACCGGACGTGGATAGGCGCGCCACCGTTGGTGAGCGGGGGGATGATGAACTCGCCGCCGTCCGACTCCCAGAAGATCGAGAACACCGTCTCGTGGACGACGTCGAGCACGACTGCGACCGAGCTGTCGGTCTCGAGCACTTCGACCTGCGTCTCAGAGACCCTAGTCTCGAAGGTCTCGACGGTCGTGCCGGGGAAGACGAGGAAGGATACATCGACCGAGATGTCTTCGTGGATGAGGAACGCCGTAAAGATGTCGACATCGATCGGGGGTCGCGACGATGAGCCGATGACCGACCAATCCCCATGCCTGTTCGCGACGTTGACGGACAGCGTGGCGGCACTGCCCGAGTTGAACTTGTAGCCGACGCCTCCGTGCCAGAGTGTGGACGGGTTGGAGAAGTTGCCGCCAGTAGAGGTGTTACCGTCGACGAAGACGTCCCCAAAGGCCCTGCGCTGATCAAGGACGGAGAACACCTCCACTTCGGTGACAGAGACGATTTCGGAGATGATCACGACCTGGACGTCCTCCTCGAGGAAGAACCAGCTCTTGCGGAAGTTCAGATTCCTCGTGAGTGGGTTCTCGAAGCGCATCGCGACCGCGCCCACGCGCCCGTCAGAAGCGCCACCGACAAACGGGTCAATACCGGTCTGACGGGCCTGGTCGCACGAGAGCGGAGTTGCACCGTAGTCAACGGTGATACCGGGAATAAGGTTCCAGTCCCACGCGGCAACAATATCCTCGTACTCGTCTCCATTGATGTGCTGGTAGACGGCGCCGTCCGCAAGGTGGAAGCCGAGGTTGTTGGCGCCATCCGTGCACTCCGTGTTCTGCGTCCGGTTAGAGTACATCCGGAGGGAAGTAACGTAACCGTCGCCGCGCTGCACCTAATGGGCCCGAAGCATCTGCATGAGAAGGCTATTTCGAAGATGAGAATGGAAAGGTCCACTGACCGCATAGTCGTTTGAATAAAAGACCCGGTTGCCAGTCAGGTTGCCCGAATTCGCCGACGTCGTGTTCATGGTCAGGTTGGCATACACACTTTGGAGAGTGCTGGAGTTCCAGGCGTTTCCAAGGTTTTGCACCTGGGTCAGGTTCGTCTTAACGCCGGAGGACGCACTAAGGCAAGAAATGTCAGTGGTGCCAGCACCCTGGAAAATGAAGAGACTGACTGGTTGTCAGCGACAGGATCAGTCAAGAACCTTCCCAAGACACCCTATCATAACGACATTAGCCACGACATTAGCCGCTGAGCCGTCATGTAAACAATAAGCAAATGAACTCACAAAGTCCCAGTGCAAGGTGTCAGTGAAGATGTTCCGGAAGATCATCCATTGGTCCGCCTCGAATAGAACTTCCACGACCTCTTGCACATCGATGCTGGCTTCGAACTCGGATTCCAACACCGCAATCTCGAAATCGAGGATTTCGCTTTCGCTACATAGGTTTGCGTCAGTTCGCAACGTCAGTCAATCATGAGATTGGGAGCGACGTACAAGTCCCTTCCGTAATTTCCGTTGTAGATGATCCCGGAATGTTGTCCGAAGGACCCATCAGCACGGATCCCGTCAGCTCTGAGAGCGTTTTGGATCACGATGTCACCATGCACACGGTTGAATGCGTCGGTGAGGATCGAGGAGTCCTTCACGAGCAACGCGTGGTCGATGCCAATGCTGGCGATAGCTTGTAGGTTCGCGCCGGTGATAGCGCTGACACCGTTGATGCCATTCTCGAACGTCGCGAAGCTCCGCTCAGCTATCGTTGTGCAGCTGGCGAGCTCAGACGCGGACAGCGAGTCCCCAAGGAGCAGGCACACCTCTGCGACGGAGGTAGGGATGCCAATGATCTACAGTCAGGCGTGTCAGCACGGAGGCTCTAATCAAACTTCACACCAGTGGGAGAGCCCTTACGTTTGAGAACCAGTTTCGGTTCCAGAGCCCCGGAGTGCCGCAGGCGCACGAGGCGTCGCCTCCGAAGTCAAGACAGGCGACGTTTGAAAAGTCGTTCGAAAACCAGAACCCCATGGCGGAGGAGAGGGCAGAGCGGACTTGGCTGCTCCCGACGAACTGCTCGGCGTTTTCGAGCCCGCCGTGGAAGGCGGACGCTAGGTGCCTGTATGCGCACGTACGAGTAGATGGTTAGCCAGCGTTGCGGACGATGAGACAATAGCTTGCTTACGGATACGCGACCAGTGCTCCTCAGCCTTCCAGTTTGCCCTTGGGGCGTCGCAGCCGGCGGTGTAGTCCACATCCGGCCACGTCCCGTCAGCTCGCAGGTTGCCCAAACTATAGAAAACGAAAGAACAAAGAAGGTCAGTGATGTACTCGAATACGAGTCAGAGATACAAGCGATCCACTCACAATGTGGGAATGGAGGACGCGCCAATAGTCCCGCCGACGATGATATCGATCCGCCGCTCAACAATAACCTCGATGTCATCGACGATGTCCACGTCGACCTCGTCGACCTGGACAACGGAAACCCCTGAGTTCGAAATGGAAGGCCGTATGGGGATAACGGAAGCGGCAGCCCAGTTGGCGAAGGCCAAAGCCGTAAAAACTGCAGGCAGCAGCATGCGTGAAACGCGGCCGTGGCGCGTACGGGACATGGTCGTCGAAGGAAGGTCGAAAGAAGGAACGAAGGAACGAAGGATGCCGCCGGGGTCTGGAGAAACATTGGGAGGGTTTGGCCATCTCTCTTATACCCTGGGCTCAGATCCCTCGGGGATGACCCAAAAGGACGGGTGTGCCGTACTCGGGCTTCGATGCACAACGAAGCCTGCCTACCGTCCAGCTACCTCAGGCCCGCGTGGAAATCAGACCCCTTCCCCGCAGCCGAATATGCCGAGCTATGGAGGAGTTCTCAGCAAGTCTCGTCCGTCCGGCCATTGAAAGCGCACTCACTTTCTTCTGTCTTGGCGCACGTGGCGACGTCCGCCGGGCTTCACCCGCACAAGACTGGGTTCGATTCTCACCAGGCCCGTGTAGGAACGCGGTACACCCGCGGGACGAGCCCGAGAATTGAGTTGGAGTACGCCAAAAGACGTGAAGGTACACGTGCCGGCGGCGAATGGACCTGGGGACATCAAATGAGAGGGTGATCAGCACCAGAAGAGACTGTGGTTGCTTGAGACTCGTAAGGCATTCTCACATATGTGGGATCGCGCCGGCAGAGGGCGTCGAGGGGCGGACGAAGTTGACGCGCTAACGCAACCGCACTCGCTCTTCCTCGCGCCGTGGTTACAGGCGCCAATCCTCCGGCGCTCCCACTCGTCGGGCCCCGAGCGCGGGCAGGCGCGGGCGCGTCGGACCCTACACCCAGCACTCCGCTCGACCCGACGTAATCTCCGGCCATTCCGCCGCATGAAGGAATCACAACGCTACGAAAGCACGGAAGACGCGTTATAAAACATACGAAGTTGGGCTTACAAAATACAAACTCGGCGATCGCGGCCATGTGCACACCTGCTGCAGTGCCAGATCCGTGTCATCAGACAGACGGAGGTCCCATTAATGCGAAACGTGCTACAGCTAACGATACAGTCCAAATGTCCATGTACAGCTACAAAACTAAAGAACGGCTCCCGCAGTCTGGAGAGACGACCAGCGCTACCGCTCGCTGGTGAGCACAAACCATGCCGTGAAGCACCTATGCCTTGCCGGCCGCGACATGGAGCTTGGCAAGCGAGCACACGACCGGAACGGCGTAGAAAGCGAACGCCACCCAGACCACTATGGTGCGAGCATTAGACACTTCGGCATCAATAGGACGTTGTTAAGGGTCTACTCACTGACGAATCCGTTGGACGTGGATGCAATGAGCTGGGGTCCATCAGAACCAGCCTTGGCAATCCCAGCGTTGAAGTCCTCGACAGCTTTTCCGAACCACATCCGGATCACTAGGAATGAAGTAATACCTGCAGTTACGTCAGGAAAACGTCGTTGATCACATCGCAGGGAGGATACTGACCGATCAGGAAGCCGAGGAGCCCGATCCAGGCAGTCGCACGCTGGACGCCGGGCTTGTCGAGAGCGTTGCCGAACTTGCCCATTTTGCCGCGGAAGGACGTAAGGGTGAATAGGATAAAAAAGATGACGGTGAACGCAAGGGACACGGCGATGAACGCGGGGGTTGTTGCCGTGGGTGCCGAGAGCAAGTCGGGGGCGCTGCTAGGCAACACCGAAAGGTCTGGGGCCACATGAACAAGAACTCGCCGGTTGCCAGAACTACAGGAACGTACCATAGGTCGGCGATACGGTTGGTGGGGTGCAGGTAACAGGCGCATCATTATTTGAGCGAGCACATGAACCTGTGATTTGGATAAGTAGGTGGCTGCGAACGGGAGATTCCCCCTGGCACGTACCGAGTGCACCAAGGAAAATGGATGGACCATCGACACCTTCACTTGACTTGGACTGAGTCAATGCAGTGGAAGGAGACACTTCCAAGAGCGACACTTGGGTCGGGAAGAGGATGATAGGCGCCAAGTAGGAGAAGAGAACAAGGATCAAGGACGTGAGCAGGAGAAGAGGCGCGAGGTAGAGGTGGAAAGCCTTCGAGAGTCCGGCGATCATGATGAATAAGGATATGTGTGCGAGGAGGTCTTTGAGAGGTGACGATAGGGTAGAAAGGACCGTCTAGTCGTAGCTGGAATCTAGGAGTAGAGAGCGTGAACCCTGCCGGCAGAGAAAGATGGGCGTCCGGAGTCGTTGACTGTGAAGGAGGATGAAGGATGGGTTGTGAGCTCTGGAGGTCTTAAGTAGTCAATCGCCTGTGGGTTTGGGTAGGGCGATGCTAGAACCATGATGAGAAGCCTGCTGGAGAGGACGCGAAAAACAATAGGAGGACAAGGGCCCAGGAAATGGAGGACAAAGGACGACTGGCAGGCGTGCAACGGGCGTAACTTACCCGCTCACCATTGTTCAAATGGGCGCTTCTTTCCCCCACAAACAAGGGCGGTCCGGGTCTAGCCTCGCGGCCCTCGCCTCTGCCGCCACAATCGCCATCCCCCTGCAATCCCCCCTGCTCGAAAGCAATATTCTTGGATTCATTCGCCCAAACACTTTTAGCCTCGGTCCTCATTGCTCCGTGTCAACACCCGCGCCGTGCATATTTTCTCGCATTCAGAACCGAATCCAGGCAATGGGGTAGGTCGCAGCGTTCGTTCATATGAGTGCTGGCCCAGCAGGACGTGAATGAAGCGGTTTCATCTTATCTGCAGTGGCCAGTCAGATATAGATGCTTGTTCAGTCTGAGTCCACGGGGTTTGCTCACATGAACTTGTGTGTCTGGAGTTTACTGTGACTAAGCCCATGATAGACCAGCTAGGTGCGCCCTCTTCCCGCGACTGTTCACGTCTTCTCTTGCTTATCTCTTGCCACGAAGGACCTCTCCATCATCCCCCTTCTACCTGCAAGATGATGACAGGAGAGCCTTCTAACCTTACGTGCTGGAAGGATCAAGTTGCAGACAAACAAGCACGGCAGAAGGCCGCCACCCCTCGGCAATGGTTGATCACACCTGTCCCAGAGGACAAGCTGAATGTCATGGACGTCCCAGAAACTTGTGGCCTTCTAACTCAACGAGAGATAGAAATCACCAGCATTTCTGATGTTGCAGTCCTGCTCAACAAGTTAGCCAATGCGGAGTGGTCTGCTGTGGAGGTTACCACTGCATTCTACAAGCGAGCGATCATCGCTCATCAACTGGTCGGTGCCATACTTAAGGCCTGTTCATCATGGTTGGCTGATGAGCTGGTTTACAGGTTAACTGTCTTACTGAGATATTCGTCGACAAGGCTCTTCAGCGGGCTGCTGAACTCGACACTTACCTGAAAGAATACGGCAAAGTGATGGGCCCTCTCCACGGTCTACCCGTGTCTCTGAAGGACCAAATCCCAATCAAGGGCCTTGAAACTACGATGGGTATAGATTTCAACCTCGTAATCGAATGTTTCGCTGAAGTCGCGATCCGCAGGTTATGCCGCTTGGGTGGGGAAGTATGCGGAAGACGACGCTGTCATGGTCAAACTTCTCTTGCGCGCGGGTGCTGTTCCATTCGTGAGGACGAACTTGCCTCAGACTATCATGGTACGACCTGGTTTACATATTTGTTCACATAACCGTGATGTTTGCCTCACTATACTTGCCCATGCCAGTGGGGAGAGACTCACAACCACGTCTTCGGGCGCACCCTGCACCCGTACAACCGTCGTCACACACCTGGGGGATCGTCTGGAGGCGAAAGCGCCTTGATTTCGATGCATGGCAGCGTCCTTGGAATCGGTTCCGATATTGGCGGGTTAGTTCTACTTGATTTGGTTGAAAGTCTCGTTCGCTCACCATCCTCACTCAAGCTCCATCCGCGTTCCTGCACATTTTTGTGGCCTTTACGGATTCAAACCTTCCAGCAACCGCTTACCGACGTACGGAGTCCTCAATTCCCTTGACGGACAGGAATCTGTGCCGTCCGCCTTTGGTCCTCTTAGTACGTCCTTGTCGGGCATCACAACCTTAGTTCGCAGTGTCTTGGACCAGAAGCCCTGGGACTATTGCCCGAATACAGTCCCTAAGCCATGGACGATCGATGATTATACCCTCAAAGCTCGCGGTGGAGGGAAAAAGCTGTGTTTTGGCCTCATGTGGGACGAAAGTTCGGTGAAGCCGCTACCACCAATTCATCGTGCCCTGGAGGTGACCAAGAAAGCACTCGAGGCTGCTGGCCATTCTGGTACGCACGGCAGATATCACGTCGCACTCTCATTCATTGGTTATCGGGAATCTGTTTATTCTAGTCATCGAATGGAAGTCATTGAAGCATTCTGAGTATGTTGGCGTTGCGGTAAGTTACCAATCCTTCGTCCAACTCGTCGGATATTATGGTTAGCCTCTCTATCTTACTATCGTTCCAGCGATCCTCTTTCCTTGCAGACGGGAGCGAGGATTATAACTCGTGTCTGACTACGGGGGAACCCATCATTAATTCCATGGACCCCAAGGCCGACCCTAACGACGTTCCCGCATTTCGCATTCCCCGCGCGCCTCTCAGCGCGTACCAAGTGTGGCAGCTGAATAAGAAGAGGAAGGAGTTGCGCAAGGTCTTGCTGGACCAATGGCAGGAGACCGTATCCTGGACAGGTACAGGACGCCCCATCGACGCCCTCATTTGTCCCGTTGCCCCATATCCCGCCGTTTTGCACGGGCAGACAAGGTGAACATACACGTTTCTCGGACATTGTATATGGTACTGAAACTCTCCTGAGATCTTCCATCTATACCATTATTTGGAACACCATGGACTACCCTGCTTTGATCATCCCAGTCACCACGGTGGACCCAGCACTTGACGCAAAGCCAATTCGAGAGTCGTTTTGGAGTGAAGACGATGAGATGGTCCACAAGATGTGTGAGTGTCAAGATCATGTTGAAGACCGTTTGCTTATGATACTCCAGACGATCCGGAAGTGTTTCAGGGCCTTCCCGTGGGCATCCAGCTCGTTGGTCCAACTCTCCAGGAAGAAATCGTGTTGGGCACAGGAGAGATAGTCGATGCTGCGTTGAAGGCGGCGAAGCAGGCTTAGACAAGCATTAGTCTTTTCCTTGGATGCTTTTTGCAGCGTTGTCAATTGTACAAACTCGGTCAGAATGAGAAATGTAGGAGTAGTGACTGAACTGTGACTGCCAGTCGGTGGTTGAGACTCATGGGAGTCAACAGGGCCAAACAACTGCTCGCGTCCAAAATTATTGAGCGCTCGTGTACCTTGTCCGGCCTCTGGAAGGCAGCCATTCCCCGTCGCTCTCCTCTCTGTTCCCCCTCAGTCCTCTACCACCAAAATGGCGGTGGAGACGGACACCAACCACGCTGCGACTGTGTTCGAAAACCTTCCGCTCCCTTCTCAGCTTGAAAACTTGTCCAAACTAATCGGCGAGAAACCCGAGGCTCTAGCCACAGGCAGCGAAGGCCTTCGTAAGGCTGCCCTCCACGCGACAAAATTCATTTATGACCTCGGTATGTCTGGAATCACATTGATCGCCGTCTTCTTCTTACAACGATCTGTGTAGCTCTGACCACCGAGAAGGAAGCTAGCGGGAAGGTCAACGACCTTCTCGTGTCTATTTCCCCGAGCTATGCTCCCCAAACCCGATCGCAGACGGCCCACGCCGACGGCAGTCGGAAACGGAAACGCACCCCTAGCCCTCCTCCCTCCAAGCCCACTGTTCCCGTTCTCAAGGAAACTCCTCTGACAGAACTCCTGGTGGATGGCATGAGCGACGAGCAAATCTGGGCTGAGCTCGAGCTCCGCGCGCAAACCGTGTGCGACGTCCTCAACTATGCGCTGGATGGACCCATTCAGGACGGAGAGAGCGAGGAGGAAGAGTCTGAGGATGATGAGGACATGGACGAGGGTGAAGCCGACAGGGTGCAGAGGATGAAAGCAATGCGTCAAGCGCTCCTTGACGAAGGGTTTGACCCGGCGGATTTGGAGGGCATAGACATGGGCGAGGTCGATGAAGACGACGAGGATGAGGATAGCGAGGATGAAGACGTCGAGGACGAGGGTGAGGAGAGCGACGAGGATGAAGGCGACGCCGAGGAGATGGACCTTGGAGAAGGAGTGGAGGGGTTGCGCGACCCTTCGGATGAGGACGAAGAAGATGAAGATGAGTTGGAAGTTGACGAACCTTCGTTCTTGAGCGGAGGCAAGCGGACACTCAAGATTGAAGCTGAAGCGTGGAGGACATCCAACGCTCGACGACGGGTTCTTCGACCTCGCTGCGTTTAATGCCGAGATTGAGGCTGCGGAGTCTAGGAGCTCGTCGAGGGGAAGGCTTAGTAAGAGCGACGAGGACCAGGACGAAGATGAGGACGACGACCTCGACGAAGAGGTAGACTATTTCGCCTCCGTGGGTGCCCCCGAGGCGTTTGACGAAGAGGACTTGGAAGGCGGTGCTGGCAAGTGTTATTTTTCTTGTCAAATCCCCGATGGCTCAAGCAATTCTTCAGAGCCGTTCTATAAGGACTTCTTCGAACCACCCGCTCGTACTAAAGCCCACAAACCAAAGAAGCCCGTTAAGCCTATCGTCGACGGTCCATCCGCCGGCAAGGTGCGCTTCCACGAAGAAGTTAGGGTGAAGAAGATCAAAGCGAAGGGGAAAAACCTCCCCGTCAACACGATGTTCTATGAGGAAGAGGAGGATGAAGACGAAGACGAAGATGGTAACTACGAGGACGAGGAAGGTGTTGAGGACGAAGGGATGGAGGAGGATGAGGGGATGGCCGGCCTGGACTCCGACGAAGATGAAGAGGTGGACTCTGACGACGAAAACGTTTCGGTGGAGGAAGAGGGAGAAGATGGGAATGAAGTTGGGTTTGCTACTATGGAACGGCTCAAGGATGATCTCTTTGCGGAGGATGAAGAGGAGAGCTCACAAGAAAGTACGTCCTCTCATCCGCTCCAGTTTGATGCACAATCAATGCCTGAATGATGGTCAGATCTCTCCACGCACGAAATGCGCATGACCTCTCTACGCGAAGAGATTGCCTCTTTGGAGCTGGAGAACGTCGGGAAGAAAGACTGGACACTCATGGGCGAAGCGACGTCCCGATCACGACATCAGAATTCTTTGCTAGAGGAGGACTTGGAGTTTGAACGGGTTATGAAGTCTGTGCCAGTCATCACAGAGGACGTTGTTCACAGTTTAGAAGAACGGATCAAGACTCGCATCCTTGAAAACCAGTTCGACGACGTCGTTCGGAGACGCCCAGTGGAGGACAAACCTTTCCTGCCCTCCCGCTTCTTTGAGCTCCAAGACAGCAAATCCAAGCAGTCCCTCGCTGAGATCTACGAAGACGAGTACACCTCCGCCAAGCATGGAGGCGTCGCTGGCGAGGATCGTGACGGAAAGCTGCAGAAAGAACACCAGGAGATCGAGAAGCTGTGGGAGAACATCTGTGGCAAGCTTGACGCTCTCTGCAATGCACACTTCACTCCAAAGGCAGTGAGTGCCATGTTTGTGCTCTTTTGGAACAGGACGCTGATTTGCTGCAAGCCCAAGGCTGCTATCACCAGTGTCTCGAACGTCGCCGCCGCGAGCTTGGAGTCAGCGCTCCCGACTACGAGAGCGACATCTAGCATGCTCGCACCAGAAGAGGTCTATGCCCCTGCATCAAATGACATACGCGCACGCAGTGAGCTGACGCCCACGGAGAAGAGGGCTGTGCGGAATAAGCGGAAGAAGGCGAACAAGAGGGCTCGCGATGCTGTACAGAAGAGCGTACAGAACTTTGGACGGCCCAAGGGTGCCGGGGATGTGAAACGGCAGAAAGAGGCCGCGCTCAAGACACTGGTCAAGAGCGGGAAGGGCGTCACGGTTGTGGGGAAGAAGAGTAAGGAACTGGCGGAGGGCAAGCAGGGGCGAGGCAGGACATGATACCTATATTCGTATTGTTTCCATGCTTTTGTCTCATTCTTGCCTGCGGAACCAGCCACGCTCTTCCTCATGTGCTATGTCTCGTGCAAGATGTGGATGTCCAAAGTGATCCATGGACCACGGAATTCAATAATAGTCTGCCCAGAGCCGGAGCACGTGACGGCTGTCCTCGTACATAAGTGAAGCTGTGGCAGTCGCGCACAGCAACTGTTCCTTGCCGTCCTCCATCGCGTTCTTCGTCTCCAGAGCACTCATTCTCCTCCCCTTTCCTTCACTTTCGTCCATCTAGCAGAAATCATGGCTTTCTGGCGCAAGTCGGAAAAGAACTTGATCCCGCCTGTTCAGTCAGAGGAGTCCAAGCGGAACGAGCTCATGGGCTCCCGCGCCGCTGGTGGCAACAGCGCTTCCCCTCGCCCCCCCAACAACTACCCCCGCTCGACCTCCTCCACATATGTTGCTAGCCGTGATGGCGACCCATACAGCTCTCCTCAGTCAGGCACTCCTCCTCCACAAAGCAACTATGGCGGCGAGCGCTATGTACGCCAGAATGCAGTCGGTGACCCCTACTCACGCGGTCAGGGGAATATCAATCAGGATCGGAGCGAGCTCTTCTCCGGCTACGACCCTCAGAAGAAGGGATCCGGTCGCTTCTTCAACGATGGCCCCGCTGGGGGTGCTCCGCGGCGCGGGACGCCGCCCCCCGGCGAGGAAGGCGAGGAGGACGTGGAGGGCATCAAGCAGGACATGCGTTTCCTGAAGCAGGACAGCGTCAACTCCACACGTAATGCACTGCGCCTCGCTCGCGAGGCCGAGGAGACGGCTCGCAACACGATCAACAAGCTCGGGACCCAGTCCGGTGCGGCTCTGCCCCTGCTTTCTCTGGTGATCGTTCCGAAGGGCTGACGACCGCTGTGTACAGAGAAACTCGCTGATACTGAGCGGCACTTGGACGTGTCGAAGGGATACTCACAGCGTGCGGCGGACAGGACGGACGAGCTGAAACAGCTCAACCGCTCGATCTTCCGACCGGTCATTACGTTTAACAAGGACGCGAAGCGCGCGGCGCAGGAGGCGAAAATTCAGGCGCGGTACGATGAGGAGCGCGCGAACCGCGAGGAAGCGATGCGCGACATCCGTGATACACAGGATCGTCTCGGGCGTGCGGCGACGTACGGCATGCGCGACGACGAGGGCATCGCCGGGGGCAGCGGTCGCTTCCGCAGCGCAGCACAGCTCCAGCAGCGCAAAGACCAGCGCCAGCGGTACCAGTTCGAGGCAGACGAGGAGGACGACGCGCTCGAGGACGAGCTGGACGATAACCTAGATGAGATTATGGACGTGACAAAGAGGCTCAAGGCACTGGGCACTGCTATGGGGTCAGAGTTGGACACCCAAAACGATCGCATTACTCGTATCACCCAGAAGACCGATGGTCTGGACGAGCACCTGTTCAAGAACACACAGAGGGTACGTAGATGGACTGATTATTACTTCGGGCATTGCTGATAGTTGCCCTTTACCAGCTCAACAGGATCAAATAGAGTGGATACCCTATATATGGATACCGTCGGACGGACTTGGCTTGTGTTTTCCTGTCGGCCCAATTGGAATGATTTTGGATTGATCGTGCCACAGCACAGGCAGTAGTGCGTGGAGATATAAGTAATTGACTCTTGTGGCGGCGATGGACGTGGCTATCTTCGAATGCATCCCGCTTCCATAGTTAGGGCGAGCAGGAGTACTGTTGGGATGACAGGACATTCGAGATATTTCCCTCCAAGATGAACGGAGCGGCCAGCTAATGAGTACTGAGTGCGGTCAGGGCGTATGAGCACCTTCCAGTCGCGAACACGTGACCATAAATAACTAGGTTGCCTGAACCCGTCTGGACTGCGTGTAAGGGACTCTACAAGTCGAACACTACCTTTCTCGTTCGTGCATTCCCTCCGCACCGCTCGAAACTTACCTTCCTGCCCACAGTTCCTTCGAAAGCTCCTCTCAAATCGATGCTGAGGTCTCCCAACCTCATCCTCTGGGCACGCTAACTCGATGCGCGAGGCTGTTACTATGATGCGGAACGTGCACTTCAGAAATCATTGGAGCTCATAGATCCCACCGGAACATCTCTGGCTTCCCAACCTTTTGACCAGTCTCGACGAGCTGCACTTCCACATGGGCAACCTCGTCGGCGCCGAGGAGTGGTTCCGAAAGTCCTCCAACACAGCGTTCTCGTCCACGATTTCAAGGGGATCGCCGCCACCCGAGGACATCCTCGCTCAGATATGAGTGGTCCAAGGCAAGGTCCCTAAGACCAAGGCTGTCCAGCTGCTCGGCGCACCGGACGATGTGTGCTGCGGGCGTTGTTCGGTATGTCTTCCCTCCCTTTCGCTCTTGCGAGCAGTTTCATTATTGACAGTGGGAAGTGTGCGAACGGGCTCTTTAGAAACTCTGATCTCCAAATCTGCGGAGGCCGCAATGTCAATGCTTCTCTGCAACTGGAACCATGGTGTAGTGCTCACCGCACGGGCTGTTGTTAGGCTGCATTCTACTGCTCTCACGATTACCAGGCGGTTTCTGCACCCGCGTTGTCCAAAAGTCCTTGTCCCTGTTGGCTAGAGAGGACCGGGGAAAACACAAGCAGCGATGCCGTCAAGAACCGTCTCCTCATCATGCTCTCCACACACATTGCGTATACCCCAGACGGAGACTCTATGTCGCAGGTTAACATACCTATTAGCCTCTCGTATGGTAAACATGATGACCTCTTGTAGGTATTGTAATGGCTAGTTCCTTGTGCATGATAATTCAACCCCGAACTTGTGATGTTGGACTGGATTTCCAGACGCGAAACGGGATTCGAAGCCATACTTCGTATCCGACACTGTCAAAGTGACAAACCAAAGGACATAATCATGACCAACCGCGAAGGCCCCAAGATCTACTTGAAGCCCATCCTCCGCGCATACTCCCGCTCTTCCTCGCGTGTAAGCTCGTCGGTGCCCGCCCAGTTCGCCGAGCTCGTCCGCGCCCTGAACCGGCTGTGCCGGGTCCTGAAGATCTCCTCCATCCGCAGAGGCCCAATCCGTCCGAAGATATCGTCCGGGTTGATTGTGCTCTGCTGCTGTAGCGCGGCCGCGATGTCCGGGCTCTTCGCCCAGTCCGGCAAGTTAGGTTTCGGTCGGTCCTCGTCCTCCGAGTCGGAGTATTCACTATTGATGTCGGGCAGCTCGATGCTCTCGCTCGCAACTCGGGGCGGCTCCTGAGCGGGAGGTGGGCCCGCAGGTGTCTTGGGACGGCTTTGAGAGGGCTCCGCAGTGTCCTTCTCCTTGCCCTTGGATGCCGCTGGTGGAGGAATCTTAATGTTGCTGGACGAAGGTGCGTGCTTGACCGATTTTGGTCCGGGTGCTTTGGCTGTGCCAGGCGTGGCAGGGATTGACGGACCAGCGGTAGGCTGCTTGAGTGCGGACTTGAGCATGGGCTTTGAGGGCACGCCAACGCTGGGCTTCACCGTCTTGGGGGCCACAGTGTCCTTCTTGTCCTTGGATGGGGGCTTCTGCGACGTCGTCAGACCAAGCTTTCGTTTGTTGGTGTCTTCCTCGTTCTGCGTACTAGTGAGCCTCAAGCCGCAGCAGACCGTGCCAATACCTACCTTCTTTGGCGCGTTGGCTGCCCTGCTGAGAGGTCGTTTGTCCGTATGCTCCTCGCGTTCTCGCTTGCGCCGCTCCGCCTCCTCTTTGATCTTGCGCTCCTCTTCCAGCTGCCGAGCCTTCTCTTCGTCTGCCTTGCGTTGGAGGGCTTGCTGCCTGCGAGCCTCCATCTCCTTCAACCGCTGCGCCTTCTTCTCTTGCTCCTCCTGTTGCTGTATCCCGGGGCTACGTTACTTTGTACGAGGAAAACGAAATTCTAGGAACTAACCTTCTTCGCTGCGGCAGCTGCGAGCTGGAGGCTTTTGACCTCCGGCTTGGCTTTCTTGCCGCCACCAAACACGCTGCTGACCAGCTTGCTCGCCTGTCCCAAGATGCCCAAATTTGAATGTGACTGCGATGAAGTTGCCGACGCCATCGATTGCTGGCTGTCGCTACGAGGTTGTGACGAAACGTCAGACTTCTGCCAAGCGAGAGTGTTGAGCGTCGAGATCGGTTGAACAGAGTCGAGAGGTCAGCTTACCTGGACAAGTTTGACGGTCGACTTGCTCGCAAGGATGGCCCTTTCGAGCTCGTCGTTCTCAGTCTTGTCCTGTACATCGTCTTCGTCGACCTCCATCGCGACGTCCGCCTCATCGTTCGCAGCGTCCTCCACGTCGGACGTATGCTGAGCGGCCGCGGCCAGCCGCTCCGCAAAGACCACGCTCCGGCTCGGGGTCCTCCCTGTCCTCTTCTACCTCCTCCGCGGTCGGGAACAGACTCCGCGTCGGCTGGGTGTCCCCCGCCTTTTGGCTCGTGCTGCGGCTTGGGATCGTGCTCCATGTCATGGTGTCGTCCTTGAGCTGGTCCGGGTGCGCGCTCTGGAACCCGAACGGTGTCCACATCTGATGCCCGCCGAACTTGTCGTCCACGCCCCAGCTGTCGTCCGCATCCAGCGCGTTGTCGTCGTCCACGTCGCGCTTCGACTGCGACTGCGACTGAGTGGCGGAGTACGACGTGTCTTGGGTGGATGGCTGCCAAGCCGGCGATGCGTCCGGTCGGTCGAAAACGACATCTGAGAACACGCTCGCCTTGCTGCTCTGTGCGGAGAGCGGCTGGAGCTTGATGCCCATCCCGAGCGTCATCGCAGCGGGAATGGAGAAGGGGTTCTCTGTGGGGAGTTTGTAGTCACGATTCGCATACGCCGCAGGAGCGTCGGCGCCAGCTACCTGTGGGACAGGTTTCGAGAACACAGGTCCAGTAGGCGCGACAAAGCTAGTATTGCGCGATCGCGGTGGGGTGTTCGGCGGCGTGGTTGAATCACTGGCGTTCGCGCCGGGTGGTGTGGGCTGCCTATCCTCAACACCACTCGCCTGGGGCTTCTCCTTCAACTTCCCCTTGGACGCCGGGATAAGGTCCGACACACTAAGCCTGCGTTCCGACTCGTTAGATTGTACGGACGCTGGCTGGGCATGGATTGAAGAAGCCTTCTCTTCGGACCCCATGGAAACGTCGCCCATCTCGAGCTTGTGCCTTTCCGCAACCCGCGCCTCGGCCGCCGCTCGGGCTTCCGCAAGAGCTGCTGCAGCGTTGCCTCCCAGAGACTTGCTCGTGCTCTTCACCGCTCGCGACCCGTGATTCTTCAATATAGTTGTCAACATGTCGTCCTGGTCGTCAGCACTGGCGAGTGGCGCAGACGCGGTGGTGATTGCGACGTCGGGAACCCCCGTTGCAGTCGCAGGTTGTGTTTGCAATGGGGCCATATCCGAGAACTAAAGCAGAATTCATCCAATGTTCGTGACGTATCTAGCAGGTTTGCACGTACTGTATCCAGACTTGACGCCTTACCCCTCCCCTTGGTGTCTGAGACATTGTGTGCTGGAGAGTTTGCAAGCTTGGGGATTTTCAGCGCACGCTCCTCCTCCTCGAGGGACATGAGAACCGCGTTTGCAGCCTCGAGCATCTCGCTACTCTTCCTCTTGTTCGCAGCGAATGTAGTGGCTCCTGGACCAAGAGTACTCGTCCTCTTCGAGGTTGTCTCCATAGCCTTCGTCTCGCGTGCTTTGGATAGCCAGGAAGTCGATGTACGTTTCCCTAAGGGAGGGAGAACAATTGATCCGGCAGGGAGACCTGCATCGCCTGGTGTCCGCAAAGATTTGCGAAGGGGAGAAGGGGCGGGGAGGCCGGTGAACTGCGAAACACTGGGCTTTCGGAGAGAGACCAGGGACAGGGGCGGGAGGCTCCTCGCGCAGGGGTATTGTGTATTCTTCATGCCTTGACGAGGATGGCAAGGGAGCCGTATGGGAATGAGGCTCCTCTTCCACAGGGATGGGTGGTAGTGAGACTCTAGGAAGAGGTGCCGTATGGAACTCAGCAGTACGAGTAGACTGTGGGTCTGGATCCAACTGGTGGCTTGGGCTAAGCGGGATTGTATGGAAGGTGGTTACAGAAGCGGTCGTTATGTCATCGTTAGCAGGTTCCTCGAAGATTGGTTCTCCTTCGGAGTCGACATCGTCATCTTGCATGAGCACGTCAGGATATGTTTGGTTCTCGGTATGCGCGGAAGGGTTGATGAGCCACTTTTATGGGCTCGGCTTCTTGAGGTGTCGGATTACAGAGGGATGCGCGACTCCTCTCTATTATCTCATCATCCTCCGCGATCATGGAAAGCTCCTTGACAGTGTCCGTGGTGGCTTGCAAGAACGTTTCATGGACCGTGGGTTGCGGGATCTGTGGTTTAAAGGTAAAGGCAGGGGCTGGAAGTGGCGCATGCGCCTCATCGACCTCCATAGCGGACTCGGACACTTGAACAGCTGGACTGTCTGTTATGGTAACGATCCTTTGGTTCTTCTGTGGTTTTCCGAAGGTCCCGAATTGTGACGAGGGCTGCTCCGTCGATCGCAGTCTGCTTGTGTCGCCCTCCTTTTTGGCCTGGAGGAGAGCTCTCTGGAAATCATTCATGGGAGCAAGATTCTCCTTGGTGGTACCATCCTTCAAGTATTCGTGAGAGGGGAGAGGTAAAGCTGATAGAGCACCATACCTCAAAGGGCATCGAGGTGACAGCCTGAACCTTAGCATGAGCAGTTGCGGTGCGAGTCTTGCCGGCAGCGTTCCTCTTCCGGCCAGGAGTCTTGAGAAGCTCAAACACTGGTCTGCGACCAAACGTTAGCGACGGCATGAGTCACGACAATGCGGAGTACACACTCCTTTCTAGGGCCCTCCAAAAAGTTCTCGAGGTACACGTCAAGGAAATCAAAACCTTCCCTCTGGATTTGCTCGTGCAGGAACTGGCGGCCTGGGTCGTTTGCCATCGTGAACCGGATGGAGTTGCACCAGGCAATGACTCCTGCTTCTCCTGGTCTTGAGCCGTCCATAGCAGATAGTCGTTGATGAAGGAAGCGGAAGAGGGGCGTAAAACGCGTCGAGAAAGCTTGAGGAAGGTGTTGGCTGGAGCTGGCTGGAGACGAGGGCAGCCGCGCGACTCGTGGTTCATCCCGCGCGTCAGTCATGTGACTGCGACATAGCCGCCACTGGGCCTCCCGGCCCGGGACGTTCGCTCCTCAGAGTCCAGTCACCAGACAACAACCACCCGCTCAGTCGGCGGCGGACATAGAGATCCCCCAGGGATACGCAGTACTCTCATGGGACCACCCGGCCCCCTTATCCATGCCGAAATGTGGTAAGTGGGCGAGTGTCTCCGCCTGCGAGTTGGGTCTCGCCTTGGCTCATATCGATATTCCGTGCCGTGTTGCATGAGCACGCGGACGACTACAGAAACGAAACAGGCTTCGTTTTCACAGGTATGGCCCCACACGCGTGCTGTCGCAGGTCCTGGAAGCCTCTACAAAGAGAATCGTTCTGATACGACTCGCGAGACGACTATCTATGAAGCGGCTTATGCGGCACATAACAGGCTCGCACCGACATTGAAGTACGTTCCCAGTCCTGACTCTTGTCACATCCCCAAATTTGACTAACATGATGCTCCGTTTTTTCCAATATCCACTAGAGTAATACCTTCCTGTTCCTGGAGCCACCGCAGACCAATGGCTTCGAACCTTGGCCTCATCCTGTCTACCGGCGATTCGCCGCTGTCTCTGCGGGAATTCATTTCATCTATACCCTCTTTGGACCTCAATAAATCCGTTATCGCGCTTCTTAAGGGGGATTCATGAGCGCGCCGCCGCCGACCACTCAGGCGCCTTGATCTCTTGGATAAAAGGCTCTCCGACTGGACGGTAATCCCAGTGGAATGCACCTCCGCAATGGTCGATATCACCTCATCATTCACTTCCACTTGTATCGCGCTCCCCATCGTGCTGCTCGTGCTGACGATTCTCACAAGCAGACGGTCGCGGCACCTCCCGTTTCCTCCAGGTCCAAAGCGGCTTCCGATTTTCGGGAATGCACTCGACATACCGCTATCTAAGCAGTGGCTGACGTTTCAGCGCTGGGCCGAAGAGTATGGTACGCATCTTTGTACCATACCTACGAGAACCCAAGTCACTCAGCTGAGCGTAGGTGATATCGTATATCTTAACATACTGGGACAGTCTGTGATTGTCCTCAACACTACCCAGCGACGTCAGATCTTCTTGACAAACGCTCGGCCATTTATTCGGATAGGCTCAAGTCTACAGTGGTCTCTCTGTAGGTGCTAGTGCTTGATGGGCCACCGCCTGATTTCTCATATTATTTCTGGCCCCGTCGCAGAATAGGGTGGGACTGGAATGTGGCTCTTATGGGGTACGGCACGAGGTGGCGACAGATCAGGCGCGCCTTCCATGAGCACTTCCACGGCGGAGTCGTCCGCCAGTACCAGCCCGCTCAGCTCTCGGGAGCCCGGAACTTTTTGACCCGCCTTCTAGCCCACCCCGACAACTTTGTCCAAGACCTTCGCTTGTGAGCTTTCCTCTTTGGACTGTCGGTCAATGGAGCCTTTGACATTACATTGCTTAACTTTGGGATGACAGCGACCTTGGCGCGACGATTCTCGAAGTTGCCTATGGTATCAAAGCGGAAGACGCTGATGACCAGTACATTGCCATTGGCGAACGGGCTGTTGAAGGGCCGACCAAGCTCTGGTCCTAGGAGCGTTGTGGGTCGAGTTCATTCCTGCTCTACGTTATCTGCCACCTTGGTGGCCTGGCGCATCGTATCAGAGGAAAGCTGTAATCTGGCGTCAAGACGCGTCGGCTCTGAAGCACGAGCCGTTCGAGAAAGCCATGTCTGATTTTGTGAGGGACATTTATCGATTATTGAAAGTTTCTGCCTCTGTATTGATGTGTTTACGCATCCAGAGAAGCGGCACTGGAGCCTGGTCGCTCGCCAGCAAGATCATGGCTCGAGAACACGAGACGGTCAACGACGCCGAAAAAGAAGAGCTCGCCAAAAATGTAGCGGCAGTCACATATGGAGGTCTGTCTGGCTTGTCAACGTATGAAGTCAAGTTCAACTGACAGTCCAACCTACTGTCAGCCGGCGCGGATACTGTGAGCCTTCTATGAAAACTGTATCGATATTCGCACGCGCTAACCTTGTGCTACTTAGAGCTTCTCCACTCTTCAAACCTTCTTCCTCGCAATGGCATTATATCCTGAAGTACAGCAAAAGGCACAAGCCGAGCTCGAGGTCGTCATTGGGTCTCGTCGCCTCCCCGAGTTTGACGACTCAAAGAAGCTGCCGTACATCCATGCGATCATCAAGGAGTGCCTGCGGTGGCAGAACGTGTTCACGCTCGGAATTCCCCATCGTGTGATGGAAGAAGATGAATATAAGGGATATCGCATCCCAAAGGGCTCCATCGTGCTTGGCAATGTTTGGTAACGGCCCTCAAGCCCTTCACCGCACATTGATCATTGACACTTCCCTAGGGCAATGTCTCGTAGCGCACGAAGATTCCCAGACCCAGAGGCGTTCAAACCAGACCGCTATTTTAACGACGACGGAACATGGAATAACGATGTTCTCGACCCGACTGCGTTTGCCTTCGGATTCGGAAGACGGTGGGCCTCTGCACACCATGTCGATTCCCTTATCTCAACCTCTACCGCAGAGTTTGTCCGGGCCGCCACTTCGCCATTGCCTCTATATACATATACGCGGCATCGTCTTACACGTCTTCAATATCAGCCCGAAGCGGGACGCCAACGGTGATCCAACTGAAATCAAGCGGGATCTGGTCTCTGGGGTTGTGACGTGCGTGCCCAGCTGGCTCTTGCGGAGTACTCCAATTGATCGACTTTGCAGATATCCAGCGAAGTTCGAATGCGACATCATTCCTCGCTCCGCCGATGCAGAGGCCCTCATCCACACCTGTGGAGTGTAAGAGTGTGAGAAATGACGCCGAGTGGTCCAGTGCGTCCTAAAGTGCTTGATAATCTGACTTGTGTTCATGTCTGTATGGGTTCGTCATGAGATCATGAGACGAGAGTGATCAGATTCCTTGCGGTTTATAGGAGGGATGGGTTGCAACCGTGTTTACGGTGTAAACGACATGGACATGGACAGTACGCCCTCTCTGCTGCGAGGGTGGGCCTCAGACAAGCGCTTTCAACGTCGGTGACGGCCATCAATTCCAGCGGCTGCAAGAAAACAACAGGAGTCCGAGGAGCAAAGGGGAAGTGGTGTATTAAGAATACTGAGGAAATATTCGTTTAGCCAACACGAACAGCAGTGAAACTCAAGGAGGGACTGACGCATATATCTCCGACGTAGCAACATGTCAGAGCTCTGGGGTCCGATTCTTCGCCTTCCATTCCATGTTCAACTCCCGATAGCAGTTTGGGCACATGTGGTGGGCCAGCTTTGGGGAGCCGCAAGCCTGACAATGCACCAAGTCTATAGAAGACATGGTCAACCGCGTTCTCCACGACGAGAATATGAAGACTCACTTTGCTTATCCTTCAATCCCTTGTTTGCGCTCCTCATAGCTTTTCGCGAATGAGATGTCTTCTTTTTGGGGACGGCAAGCAGCCATGGAGGGAAGAGTTCAAGCAGAGAGGGTAATGAAGGAATAGCCCAGGTCAGCGGCTTTGGGGAGGAAAGAAAGGCAGGCACAAATGCGGCAGCAAGAGACATGCGCATGAGAGGGAACACGAGCCGCGTCGGTCAGCCATGCCCGGGACTGGTGAAGAGCCACTGCGGCCGCCATGATCGTTGAGGAGAAGAGAGAGTGCGCACTGGTGGCGCTCTGTCGAGGCTTCCGAAAAGGGCGTCTGGACGCGGTGTCCGTATCGAGCCGTGTCGTCTCCGGAGCGCATCCAGAGCGCCGAGACCTCCCACTCGCCACCACCTACCACGACTCCGTGATGCTCCGCTTCACTCGTCCTCTATTCAACGCGGTCACAAAGAGATCCACTGGCATTACCGGCCTCAAAGTGCACCATGATCCGCTTCCCGAGCTGAAAAAGACGTACGAAGCGACGCTCCAGACACTCTCCGCCATCCCCTCCTCATCCGTCTACCGGCAAGGCACAGAGGCACTCACGCAGCACAAGCTGAAAATCTTGGAGCACGCCAACGGGGATATTGCCGCTGTGGAGAAGGAGTTGGACGAAGGCCAGATTGAGCAGTCGCTGGACATTGCTCAGGACGAGTTATCATTGGCAAACAACATGTTGGAGTGGAAGGCGTGAGTGTCCTTACAGCTGTCGTCTCATTCTAGCCTGACGGGCCTTGAAGTTGGGAACCTCTAGAGGAGAAGCCTGCGCCGGGCCAGTGGCGATACTTTGGGAAGGAGGCAGACGCGACCACATCGTCGTAATGGGCTGGCCATGTATCACTCAGTTCGCTCTAGACACACCACAGTTTTTGGGATGAACTTTGACGTGCTGTCTGGGCCCTGGAGCACGCTTCCCGCTGTTCCGAGTTCGCTTTTCAACCAACCTGACCAACTTCATCGGCATTGACGGTAAGTGAAGTACACAACAAATTCAGAGGAGCGATGCAAGCGCCCGATCTACAAACACAGTATGCATACGGTTCTGGATGTACAAAACCTGTTATTCCATCTGAAATGCATCGCGAGCAGCGAAGCCTGCCAGGGCTGGGGTGGGCAAAAATCGTCAAAAACATTCGCTGACAGCAGGATTTGAACCTACGCGGGCAATGCCCAAGTGATAGTGAACTCAATTCAAATCACTCGCCTTAACGACTCGGCCATATCAGCTTGTCATGGTGACTTAAGTGAGCGTATATCAGTGTTGTGTGTTGAGCCGCCGGCTGCTAGTGGAGGTCTGGGACTCTGCGGAGCTCAGCATTCAACTGCGTTACGCATAAACACACGCCTACCTCCGCCCGCCAGGGTGCCCATTCAGCACAATGGACTCCCTCATCCCATTCACAACTTCTGGATCTCTTGTGGATTGCGTCGATAGTACGTCTATCCCAAGTCCACATACTCAAGGTGCACCCTGAGCCCATATCCATTGCCACTCCTCCTGCATTCGCCTTCGCCTTCTTGCCTCCGGTTAGGAAAGATGCTTGTGGTCCTACGAGACGGCCGGAAACTCCAAGGTGTTTTAAGGTCCTATGATCAGTTCGGTGAGCACACACTGCCCGATCGTCTGGAGGCGGCAGCGCTGACAGTCACCGTGTGGGACAGCGAACCTTGTCCTTGAGGATACCGTGGAGCGGATATACCACCAGGACGCCTTTGCAGAAGCTTGGCGAGGCCTCTTCCTCATTCGTGGAGAAAACGTGGTGTTGTTGGGGGAGATAGTGGGTGTCTTGTGGGCTCTTAGGCGGAGGTATGGCTAACGGCATGGCATTCAGGATTTGGATCAGGAGGACGAAATTCCGCTGCGCCAGGTAGAGTGGACCGTCCTCGAGGCTTACCACAAACAGGACGTGGCAAATAAGAAGAAGCGCGAAGACATCAAGTCACAAGTCCTATACGAGCAGAAGGGTTTCTGCAAGGAAGGGGGAGAGGGAGACGGTTACTGAGCCATACAGTCGCTTGCACTTCGTCTGTCTTGCCCAGCCGGCAGCCATTCATTGTCTCGATGCACTCCAAATCCAGGCAGATTCATTACGCCAGGGAGTCGTCATTTTGTTGTATTCTTGCTGTCGCGTCGATTTCGCATTGTGTTTGCATAATCAAGCATCTAATACACAGACAGAGCGCACTAGTGATGAATACAGAAGGACCAAAATCCCGAAAACGATAGCGTGTTGCAACACGAGAACAAGACTGCATGTGCAGTGTCCAATGTCTAGGGATTAAGATCGACAGGTGACGCGTGTCAATGCCTCTGCTTCCCCTTCTTGCCAGACGTCCCATTCGGCTTCGATTTGATACCGTTGGTGAAATGACGGCCGTTCAGTGGCTGGAAAGATCCTGGCATGACGGTGCGGAGTGGTGTGCTCGTCGTATCCTCCAGCTTCTTCCGAATCTCGCGCTCCTGATTGGTCACCTCCTGCATAGACTTCCTGTTCATAGTCAGATCACACTCAATTTCGCTAGCACGAAGCTTCTGCCACCTGTCCCAAGGGTGAGCGATGAGAAATGCGAACACCAGGAAAGAATGTCAACTGACCCGGCGTGGCGTTGGCACTTTTTCTTGCCCCGGCACCACCACTCCCCATGACCACAGGCCCCATCGACCTGCATGGACTCCTCCGCAGCGCCATTCAACTGAGGCGACCTTTCCTCGTATGACTCGAGGACGCCATCTCCAAATTCGAGGTACTCCTCTTCGTCGAAAATCAGCCGCTGGTCCCAACCACACTCGTCTACTCTGTCTGCCCGAGCAGCGGCAAGCTCCAGCACCTTCTGCCGCCACGATATCACGTCGTGCTCTTGCTTAAGCTCCTCGCGCTTCGGGGCGATTTTTTCGAGCTCGGCCTGCAAGCGAACGACTGCACGGTCCCGTTGAGTGTGGGTTGGTCTTTGAACCTCGTAGGACTCTTGCGCCACAATATGCACCGGACGGCCTGTCTGTTCACCGTCGGCAACCCCGTTGGTACCATTGACATGGACCCTGACGACGACACCCTCGCGCTGCTTGGTGTCTCGAATGCTAGCCCAAAGGGCCTCCTTGTTGCCACCCCAGTCCTGTATGCGTCTCTGCATATACAAGACGCCACACTCGTCTGAGCAAAACTTGGAGAATGCACCACGAGCGGGCTTGTGGCAGGCTGCGGCGGAAGTCGGGTGAGGGTGTTTGAGTCCAGCGATACACCGCTGCTTGTAAGTCGTCTTTAGGGGAAGGTTGGGGTTTGCTGTGATGGACACGGGTTAGCATGGCATCTAAGATGGCTCCGTTGCGTACCCACCCTTGATACACAATGGGCAGACAAACTGGTCAATGAGGTCGACCTCCAAGTCGTCCATGTCCAAACACTGCGTGTGATACCATTCGTCGCACCTGTACTTGTACTCAGCTCCATTCCCCATCAAATGGGGTCAAAGCGCTCGCTCACCTGTCGCAAGCGATCATAACCTTGTCCTCGTCATAGTTCGTCTTGCAGATGCAGTACAACTTGTCGTCTACAGCCTCATCCCCAGACTCTTCCTCCTCCTGCGGCTGAGTCTTGCTCTTCGCTGCAGGTTCCGCAGGCATCGGCATCTCAGACGCAGAACGCGACCTTGAAGGTCCAGTTGCGGCAGAGACCGCCCGTTTCGCAGCAGCTCCAGCCGAAGTCACCGACGCTGGGGGCGGCTTTTTGCTCTTAACCACCATGCCATTGCCAGAGGGGGTGAGGCGACCGCTGGGTTCTGCAGTCCCTTCCTTCTCCTTGGTCGGCTTTACTTTCGGCTTTGGTTGTGGCTTGGCCTTAGGTTTCGCCAGCTGCTTAGATCTGGGTTGCTACAAGCACGTTCAACCAATATGACCTACACGACGTCTCTATCACAAGCGTACCTTCGCTGTGGAGTCCTTCTTCGTGCCCGTGCTCATTGGCAAACTTGTCCCATCGGATGGTTGGTCAGCTTTTGCAGGAACTTGCGGCGTGGCCGGCTTAGCGATCTGAGGAGGCGCGATGGGTGGAGGCATAACGACGCGTTCCGAGGGCGTAAGAGCGACCGACGCAGCATGCATAGGAGGCGGGGATTGAGGTACGGGTTTTTTGTCCACTGGCTCTTTGAGCAGAAGTTCCTTCTCGACAATGACAACGCTTGAAGCCGATTGGGACGCTTTGCCAATAGCCACATGATGAGACTGTGAGTGCGACTGCGGATGCGGATGGAAGTGAGAGTGATTTTGGGAGGAAGAGGGATGGTGGTGAGGTTTGTCATCGACTAGACTGAGTAGCTCGTCGTCGAAATCATTGCCCATGGATATGTCGGGGTCTGTGTCTGCACTGGGATTCGCGCTGGCAGCCAGATCAAGCTCCAGCGCAAAATCTGTATCTGTATCTGAGTGAGGGGAGGGCACAGAAGCGGGCAAACTGCCGGCCACAATACCGTCTACCTCTTGCTCCAGTAAAGAGGTAGGAGTAGGCGATCTAGGCGCGTTCTTCTGGGGCCGTTTGCTAGGCTCCAGTGGGGGCTGAGAATGCGGGGACGACGGCCGCTTTGGCATTTCTTCGAAGGACTCGCTAAGAGGAGGGGGCGAGGGAGCGTCCGATAAGTCGGGTGTCTGGGGTGGTTCTTCGGGTGCTGCAGATAAATGACGGGAAGTAGGTGTAGAAGAGGCATAATGTTCCAATAGCCATTCATGAGCATCGTCTTCGTGCATGGGATTAGGGTGCTGTGGTTCAGCTAGCACCCCCAGGACGAGTTCACCTTCAAAGTGATGTGCTGCCTCGGAGATCGATGTCGGCCCTGTCGTTAGCCCTGACACATCCTCTTCCACCGCGACTGCTTCAGACAACGAAGTCAGCTCTTCTAACGCCATCGTGATAGGAGATGCTGCTCGTTGCTTTGATTCCTCTACGGTAGTTGGTGCCGCGGTAGGCTCTGCAGCCACGTTTGCCGTAGGGCCTAGTAAACGATCGGTCGGTGCCATTACCTGAGGCTCTTCGACCTCGACCTCGACCAGAGGTACAGGAGTCCCTTCCTCGACTTCGATGGAGATCACGGCAGCCTCGACCTCGATGGGGGGTGCAATAGCCTCTTTCTTGCCTTCCATGTGGGGCAGAACTACCTCCTTCTCGACCTCGATGGGGAGTACAGCAGCCTCCGTCCCAACCTGAATGGGAGGCACGGTAGCCTTCCCCTGCACTACTGGTGGAGAGGACATCGACACGTCGTGACGATCTTCCTCGGCTGGACGAATAGGTAGCTCCTCTTCCATTATGGCGGGCGACACGATTCGAGGCTCTTTCACCTCTAGCTCAACTGCCTCTATCTCCACCTCGATTTTTGCTCCTTGTGCCTGTGCCTGTTCCTCCACACAACCCACTGGTTTCAGCTCCTCTTGGCACTCGAGTACTGGGTGCTGCGGAATTACAACCACGGCCTCCGCGTCGGCTCCCTGCTCATCCGATGGTATTGGTTGTTGAGGGTGCTGCGAATCGTCCACGACAAGCGACCTTGATTGGGATGGCGGAATATATGGTGATGGGGATGGGGGCTTGGACGCGCTCTGACTTCCCAAAAGCGGCTCCTTGGACCGCGGCCCTGGCGAGAGCAGTTGGGCTATACTCCTTGGCTTCGTAGAAGATACTGGAGGTTGGGATGTGACTGGAGTGGTGGGTTCCGCCGGCTGTTGGTCAGTGTGTTGATATGGAGGGGCAGAGGGTGACGGGAGGTTTGGAGCGTTGGTAGGATGCGCTTTGTGGGGCGGGGCGACAGGGGGAATACGTGAAGCACTGGAACCAAAGCTACCAGTACGCCTACGCTTCTTCGTTGGAGGTTCGCCATCGTGACCGAGAGAGATGACTGCCAATGAGTTGACGCGGGTGTCCCGGGGAGAAGACGCCATAGGGCTCTTTTGCAGTACCGGAGACTGAGATGGACGGGGGAGCGGTGGTGGGACACGGTTCAACACGGGGCTCAGGGATGCTCTCCGTGCGGATTCTCTGGCCTCCAAAGGAGTAGGGTGCTCACCACTGATTCTCCGTCTCTCTTCCGTCGCGGCCTGGACCAGTGCCTCTAGTCCGCCCAACCCTCCTGGACTTCCATGTGAACCGACAGGAGCGACTGGCGACCTCGTTGGTTCTGCGTTGAGCAGATTGTTGAGCGCAGCGGCAGAGGATGATCGAGAAGGCATTGATGACACGTCCGGTTGGGAAAATGATGCCGAAGGGACGTGAGACGCACGAGGTGGCAACCGTTCACGACTTGGCGAAGTAGATAATGACGGAGGGCTCTGCGGTTGAGACGGAACAGCGAATGATGGTGGTTGTAGGTGGCCGTAAGGTGATTGCTGGGACAGGGGTCGAGAGGGATTTGACGGGGGATCGAAAGCAGGTCGCAAGCTCAGGACAGGCGACTGTGATGGACGCCTGCTCACCTGTGACTGGTGCAGTGGAGGAGAGGGCTGCAAAGGGGAACGGGGCAGGGAATGATGGAGTACGGGAGGATATGGGGAAACTGCCAGAGACTCCGACTGGGCACTCCGAGACAAGGTGGGAGGAAAGTATGAAGAACCCTCGGGCAATCGATACTCCACCCGGTGAGGGTCCGAGCTCCGACGAGACGAAGGGATCGGGCGCGGGACACTTTGTGGTAGATGATGGGAGGAGTAGTTAGGATATGATGCAGTGTCGTGCTCACAGCTCGCATGCGAGTGAAGAGCTCTCGGGTTACTTGCCACGGCCTCGGGGTGACCTAGTGCGTCATCTGTATCTCTTCGTCGTCTGTGCGAATGCGTCACTGTGTCATCGAGTGTAGGGGAGGGGGTATGCCTCCTGAGATGCACCGGCCGCAATGCGGGCGGCATGGCATCGTGGCTGTCTTCGACATTGTCCGAAAGCAGTCTACTACGAGATGAATCCCACTGGGAGTCTAGGAAGCCTCGGTTCTGGAGCTCCCTGAACTCGGTAGGTGGAGGGATACCGGGACCTGAGAGGACTGTGGCATGCAGCGCAGACCGGGAGGGTGTGGCTGGGGGCTGGGACCGGTCCGGGGATTGGTCGTCGGCACAAAGCAAGGAAGAGATGGTCAGTCGGCGTCCGGCCATTCGTCCAGCTAGTAGCGTCCAGCGACAGCGAGGCTCGGGCGACGAGAGAAGAAAGGGAGAAGAGCGGAATGAGGGCAGGGTCTGAGTTGGGCAGTGGCATTCATGTTCAAAGTCACGACGTCAGGCCGCAGGGGTCACAAGCCCATCTCCGCGCGAATGCAATCACTTCCTCCGTCGCCGTCAATCACCCCTTCATCCCGTCCCGGCTTCAGGCCTCGACGCCGCAGCACGAAGGCTGCGCCTCCAACGTCCAGATCCAGAACAGGCCTGTTCCAAAAAGCCTGAACATTCGCGCACGCAGGGCTTACAGATGTGAAACACGCATCACGAGCGGCAAAAGTACCAGGAAATGCACAAATATAGTCAATTGCAAAGAAGCCTGTACAACGAGACATTGCGACGCAGCTCATACAGTGGCCACGAAGAGCCAACTGCCAAGACACAGGCCCTATAACAAAGCACGAACGCGCCGCACCCAAGTCCCATCGCTCACAACCAAAGTCTTCTCGTTCTCCAGCCCATTGTGACGGTCTCAAGGTCCTCGACCCACTCAAGTCCGGCATGCCGGCGAGTGAGTCATCGTCGAGATGCTTTTGAGGGCTGGGTGGGAAGGGGTTAGTGCCAAGGGAGGGTGGTTGGAGGGGGATGAGCTCACCTGTGGTTTAAGCGTTGAGGAGAGGAAGGAGGGAGTCGGGGTTTATATGGGTGTGAAGAACTGTACAGCGATCGGCGGGTGGCTTGACCGGGACCCCTGGCAGCGGTCCCCCGGGTCCGGGCCCCCCGATTTCGCTCAGATGTCCGCTGAACCCCTCTCGCCCGCGCCGTCAATCTACTCGACAGTAACCCGCCGCCATTCAGGGATCTTTTACCCTCCACTGACTGCAAAAGAGGGCCCCGTCACTAAAGATGTCGGTGGCCAGCAGAAATCCCTTTGCCCTCCTCGATGGTGAGCACTGCCAATGCCTCCTTACATGCCTCAGGGCCCACCCTACATGATCCTCATGAAAATCTTACTCATGTCGTCCTTTACTTCCAGAGGACGCCTCGCGGCCGGCAAGCCCTTCGCCTGCCGCAGCGACCAAACAGGCTGCGCCTGCCCCAGCACCGACTCGCGGGACTCAGAAGCCTCGCGGCGGCCCCGCCTCAAGAGGCGGCAGGTACTACCAGCGCGGCGGCAAGTCCGCTCCCCGCGACAAGGAGAACGCAGAGGCTCCCGAGGATGCCTCCGGCGAACCCAGGAAGCGCGGTAGGGCTATATCTGAGATGTCACTGGTCTGGAACTGACAATTCGTCTTGGATTTTTCTTTACCGTCGGACCACCGTTCCATGTCTTGCTACCTTTCCACTGTCATCTGCCAATAGCCGAAGGTGAAGTCCGAGGCCGCGGCCGCGGCAGCGGCAGGGGTCGTGGCGATCGTGGACGGGGAGGCCGGGGTCGTCAGTTCGACCGCCACAGCGCAACTGGCAAGACGTAAGTCTTTTTGTCAGACTGTCTATGCCGATCTTCAGCTGACCTCGCAATGGGCCTCCCCAGCGATTCTGATAAGAAGGTTCATCAGGGCTGGGGCGGCGATGAGGGCAACTCTGAGCTGAAGGCCGAGGCTGGTGGAGCTACCGACGCCGCGGCTGAGACCACCGAGTGGGACGCACCCAACGAGGCTTCGGGCTGGGATGCTGCTCCTGTCGAGGGTGCCGCTGCCACTACCGAGGGCGCTCCTGCTGGTGAGAAGGCTGAGGCCCGCAAGCCCCGCGAACCCGAGGAGGAGGACAACACGCTTACTCTTGACGAGTACCGCAAGAAGCAGGGTGGCCTCGATATCGTGCCCAAGCTCGAGGGTCGCAAGGTTGATGATTCTGCCTTCAAGGGTGCCGTCGTCGTCACTAAGAAGGATGAGGATGAGGCTGCATACTTCGTCGGCAAGGTGAGCGCTCTGCTGCCCCTCGTGTAGCCCCAATCTAATGGCTTTGAAGTCCAAAGCTGCTGTCCCGAAGGCCAAGGCGAAGAAGGAGGAGAAGGTCTTCATCGAGATCGATGCACGCTTTGAGCGCCCCGCTCGTGGTGGTCGCGGCCGCGGCGGCGACCGTGGTGGTGACCGCGGGGCGCGTGGCCGTCCTCGTGGTGCTCCGCGGGGACGTGGTGCCAACGGTCCCGCTGCTACGGCGCTGAACGTCGATGACGAAAAGGCGTTCCCATCCCTTACCTGAGCACCAAAGCAAGATTGAGTCCCGGTCGGCGTACGACCGTTGACTCCTCGATGGGTGGTACCGACAAAAATTTGGAGTCATCCCTCTCAAATTCGATTGGTGTTTTGTCAGTTGGTCTGTCTTGGTATCTGTGCGCATTTCTGCATCAGCCTTTCCACCTCGTATGCGTCCCTCGTCACTTCCATCCGCTTCTGTACGCCTCCCCCACTCCCAGTAGCAGTCGCTTCCACTCACCATCCCCTGACATGACATATGAACCAAGACTATCCACGGTATTTTATGTTCTGTGACTCGATATTTAGTCGTGTTGTATACGAGGTGTACGAGACCGAGATGCATTCCGCGTTCAGAAACAGTGCTTTCGAAAAATTGAACAGATGTCGTCCCACATATGCTTCGCATGATGATGAGACAAGTCTACCATGAGGCCTACGTACACCACAAGCATGCACGTGGTTACGACTTCGAATTCGTTTCGCTGGGTAGCTAATCTCTTTCATCAGTTGGCATCTACTACCAAACTGCAGGTGTCGATTTTGCTGGACATCAGGAACTTTCAAGCATGACAATAGACCGTATTTATATCGTAAGACATGGTATGATCAGTTATGCAAACTGGGCATTCAATAATCTGACGACCGTGTGGTGTGCAGGATTCCGCATGAACTGGATTACTGATGACTGGTAATATCCCTCGTGTGCCATATACTCCAGTCATTATGTCGTTGTCGAATCTGATCGTTTTAACAACAGGGTCAGCGTTACAGGTTCGGTGATTTGGGAACTATCTTTAATCGCAGGGTCCTGATTACTACGAGAGCAGGAACTGCACGGGACCCTCCCCTTGCCCCTTCCGGGTTGTCTCAGGCGCAGGAGCTTGCCGACTTATTTGGTTCACTGCCTGAGGAAGAGAGACCTACAGCGATATTCTCTTCTCCATATCGTAAGTTTCAGTCCCAAGTGTGATTAAAAATACGACATCCAACCAGGACTGAGGATAACACTCCTAGATCGCTGCTTGCAGACCGCAAGACCCACAGCGGAAACATTGAAGTTGCCGCTCTATGTCGATCACGGTAAGCAAACAACTATGTCAGGTCCCGACTGCGTCTCACCGTCCCGTCCAAGGGCTTTCCGAGTGGTACTCTCCTGCTGCACCAGGCACCGGCCTCCACCCGCGTCCGGGCCCCGCCGCCGATCTGCGCGCGCATGTCTCCGAGGTAGACGACGCATGGGAGACGATCATTTACCCCTCTCGCATGGGCGAAGAGATAGACGAAGTCCATGACCGCGCCCGGGTTCTCCTCCGTGCGCTCATCGCGACCGTGGAGCACAAGTACAACGGGGCGCACAAACGCATCCTGCTCGTCAGCCACGCGGCGACGTGCATCGCCCTCACCCGAGCCCTTGTGGATAACCATGCTCTACCCCTTAGAGTTGTGTTGTTGCTCAGTTACGGATCTCAAGCCCAGAGACATGTCATCCAACGACGTGGGCAATTGGGTGGCAAGGAAACTCGCAGACGGTACTCACCTGAAGGAAGGCGCATCTAGGGACTGGGGCTTTGAAGATGCAGTGATTGTGGATGGCAAAGTACGTCTGTACCATGTGGTCGTTCTGCTCCAGTCAGCTGATTACTTTTCTAGGTGGTCACACACAGTGGAGAGCCCGGCACCGAGGGTGAGAAGGATGAGCCGGTCGGATTGCAGCACCAACACCTCCCACCTGACCTCCGAGCACAGTTCAATTAGATTTATCAATCACTTTCCCAGGTATGCAAAATACCAAAGCTTCATACATTCTCGAATCAAGCCTACAATTTGCGCACTCGTGTCTGTCACACTCTTCGTATTCATTTAGAACGTAACAAACGCGCTGGCATAGCTAACGCTCGAGTCCTTGACCGTCTCGCACGCGCTGCTCTGTTCGTAGCGCACCCACTTCACCTTGGGAGTTTTCCGCTCCTGCTCCAATGCATCCAGAGCACCGAACAGCACGCCGATGGGGTGGCGGCCGCAGATGGTGTTCTTGGTGCGCGCCAAGTATTGTGCGAATGCGAGGTGGGCCTGACGGGCAGTGAAAGGAGGCAAGGTGAGAAGCTCCATCGCCTCGTGGTCCAAGGCCGAGATGGATGCATGGATAGGGTGAGTTTTCAGTGAGGCGGGAGTTGGCTCGGATCTTGAGAGACGGATGGGTACAGCGGAGCTTGGTGGGGGCTGGGGATAATAGAACGTATATTGGAAGCGGGTACCCCTGGATTGACGTATTCAGCCTCCAAAAAAGTGCAATAAATGAAGCTCCTGCTAACCAGTGGCAGAAGTCGCTAGACACGACGAAGATAGTATCGTCGCGAGCCAGATACGGTGCCAGTAAACGGCCGAACGATACTTCTTCGTCGTAATCGATAGCACCGACGAGTATGGGGACGATCTTGATATCAAGGCTGAAGTTCCCTACATCAGATGGTTATGGTGATCGTGAGTGGTAAACCTACCCTTCGAATATCTTGCGGACATAGGGCAGGTGCATCTCAATGCTGTGCTCATCTTCGTCTGTTTGCAGCGACATGTCAGTAAATCGTCCAGTCTGTTTCAATTCCCTTGTCGCTGGTAGAATGAGTCCTCAGTAAGATTAGACGGGTATCGGGTGGGGTACGGACTCTCGACATCGATGGGCAATGATCCAATCGGCGTCGCGTATTCAGTGCATTTTGTCAATGCACAACCGTCGAGATAAACGTGATGAGAGGGTCCCAAAACGAAGACGCGCGTGCTATTAGGATTAGGAGGAGGTGGGGATTAGCACATTGACAGTGTATCCGTGTGGACACTGACATTCCAGTGGTATCAATGCTCTTGTACGCCCAGGCAGCTGCCCGTCCCGAATACGAGTAACCCGCATGCCTGGACAAGCCTGCAGTCAGGTGTGCGACCAAGGTCTGAACCATGCGATCGATCTTACGGCGCAATGATCGCCTTTGTCCCGGGTACAGGGGGTTTGTATTCGTCCTTCGCCATGGCATTCACATCTTGCAACCAACTCGACAGCTCCTGATTTAGTTTGGTAGGGTTTCCAGTATACCATGAGTCTGCATGTGTCGCTTGTCTGACCAAATGGACTGAGTGATGGCAGTCCGGGGATTCGAGAGATCTCAAGTACCTAGATGCCATCGGTGGACGGCGTGAGGCAGCACGGATACAGATCTGGAGGTTGTCTGGAGGAGCTGAAGTTGAAGAGAATACGAGACAGGAGGAGGCGGGTGCGAGACCGTCTGAATCTAGGGCTACAGGATCTCAAACTGGCCGAGGTCGGGGATAGAGCTCTAGAGCTCTGAATGGAAGATCCCGACTGATCTGGCTGATAACACGTGCTAAAACGCTGGCTTGCACATGTTCCTAAATACGAGGTTGTGCGGGCTCACAACGGAGTGCTCAGAAAACACAAATCAAGGCACGAACGGCAACTGGAACATGGTCGCATGTCGATAATCTTCGGCATAGTCAAATGGATACATGTGGATGATGGAATGCAGCAAGCGAGACAACAGTGACACCGAGAACGACCTTTTACTCCTCTGACCGCAGACGCGCAGTGGGGTTGGTGACCTTCACACCAAGGACCTTGGCCCTGTGATCACGTTATGCCTCAGCACTATGCCACCACCAACATAAAGATGCGAGGGCATACCTTTCGAGAATGACTGTTCGGTTGCGGCTGCTCACGTTGTGTGCGATCTCGGCCGCAAAGCTTTTGTTGTGCATCAAGAGAAGGTCGACTTCCCGGACGTTGCTGACCAAAAACTTCTTCAAGCCATTAGGGAGGAGGTGGCGGGTCTGCAGAGTTGTCAGTATTTCCGAGAGAGCGCGCTGAGGCGAAGTTGGTCCGACCTTCTTGTTGCTGCCGTAGCCGATCTATGCGCCGGAATAAGGACAGAATCATGATTGAGGGACCGAAAGCAACACACCTTGGGCATTGGGAGCTGGCCCTTGAACCGACGCCGTACACGGTTATCGATACCCTTGGGTTTCCTCCATGCCTCTTTCACGCTCTTGTAACGGTCAGACTGGTGGCGCCTAAAAGAGAATAAGTAGATGGCCCGCCGGACACAAGATGGCAACCTCACTTGAAGGGCTTGGTGCGCTTCTTGACGATGGGGACCTTGACCATGGTGGACTGCAGGACAAAGGTGTGAGCGGGTGAATGGTTGGAGGAGTATGCGGCAGCCGTGGTCCAGGGTCATCCAGAGTGTCGACTTGGCATCCACCGCCTTCCGGGCAGAACCCCGGCTTCAGAGTCATATCGTCGGAATCCTAGGACGACGGGCTGTAATATCATACGTTCCAGGTGAAAGACTTACAGTTCGTAGGGCTTGAGGATGGCGTTGACGGGGGCGGACTGCAGCGCGAGGGCACGACCACCACAATTCGTTCGGGGGGTCGGGCGTCTACCCCACGTGAGCCGCGGCGTTGCCGAGCATTGACCGATTTTGGTCACACGGTAGGCGCCTGTGGGCTTATCGTCTGGCAGAGAGCAGCAGTTTAAGAAGGGCTGCCGCCCCGGATCCTGGCGACGAGGCCTCCCCGCTGCATGTCCGTAGGAGGGCCGTCGCTAGCCAGCCGTCCTCCCACCTCATCGACATGGATACGGAGTACGACTCGAGCTCGGAGGATGGCGAGTATCTGTGGACTGCAGCCAGCCGGTTCCAGGTGCCGCGCTGCGGCAAACTATCGCGCACGTGCAAGGACTCAGTGAGGCGGTCTCACAACCCGTCATTGCGTTCACGCTCTGCACCACCATCATCCACCCCATCCCTCTCACCACATCCTGACCGTGCAAGGACCCTCCCCCCCTTGCCAGGTATTATGCTTGCTGCCCCGACTGTCGACCTCAACTTCGACAATGACGACGATTGGATGCCACCACCCTCTTCTAGCCCTCGGCTATACCGCGCGGCAAGTGTGGGTAACAGCTGGGGCGTCACTTCCATTGGACGTGGATGCGTGTGGAACAACCACAACCGCGGCGACGAGAGCGAGAGCGACGCAGAGAAGCCTCTCGAAGTTACACCCGACACCGCCATCACCGCATCCAAGGATCGTTCAGGTCTGCTACGTCCCACTCCTCCAATGTGGCTGAACAACTCCGCAGTTCCACGGTCTGCTGTAGCTAACGGCGTATCCATGATATCCACTACTGCTACATCTCCCGCGCCCCTCCCACCGTTGTCGTCTCCGCGTTCTGGCAACTATGTCTCTGGTCCTTTGACACGTTCTCCGATCCAGTCCCGGCCATCCTCTCCTCGTCCCTTCTCCTCTGGACCGCCTTCCCCCCAGTCCACATCCCCGAACGTCACTGCTGCTCGGACCCCCCTGTCTAGTACACCGTCATCTCCACGCTCTACTCAATTTCCCCGCATGCGTCGCCGGTCATCGCAGCAGCGTGTCTCGTTACTTGCCGGCCGCGTCTCTATAACTCCTGTAGAGCCACCTTCTCCCCTCCCGGCTGGTCCCCAAAAGCTCGTTCGAACGAGCAGCGCCGCCAGCTTTCTCAGCGTGGCGAGCAGTGTAGGACCCCCCACTGCCGGCGAGCAACCGAGGTCAGTAGGCGATCGGAGCATATCCGAGTTCGTCATCGAACGAGAAATCGGCCGTGGCGCGTACGGGCTGGTGAAGCGCGCAAGGGAGATGATGGATGACGGAACGCTGGGGGTGAGATTTAGAGCATCCTGCTACCTTCCACATGTCATTGACGCTACGTATCGTAGCCGCCCCTCGTCATAAAGCAGATTATCAAGTCGCGCATTCTTGCTGACTGCTGGAAGCGACATCCAAAGTTTGGTACGATTCCGATAGAGATCTACGTCATGTCTGCTATATCCACCACCCACTACGTCTTGCCACCACCACGTCCCTGGGACCCGCTTCGCAACAAGTTGTCCGCCAACCACGACTGGATGGAGGGTAAGGTGGTCAGTGGCCACCCAAACATCTGCCCTCTTCTCGACTTCTTCGAGGACAACCATTACTACTATCTTGTCCTGCCTTCGACCACACCGGAGCCTAATCTCGACGAACCATCACCACCCTCGGATCTATTTGACCTGGTCGAAAACTACCCAAACGGACTACCCCCGGATCTCATCCGAACGTATCTCGGGCAGATTGCGGATGCGGTCGCTTTCTTGCATGCAAAAGGAATCGGTAAGTGAAGCACATCTTTGATATAATCGGATGGAGCTTAGGAGCCTGGTACAGTTCACCGTGACATCAAGGACGAGAACGTCGTGCTTGGGCCTGCAGGAAAGTGCGTTCTTATCGACTTCGGAAGTTCCGGCCTTGTGAGGAAAGGTGGATGGGACACATTCAGTGGCACGTGAGTGCATCTCGCCCTCAGTCAGTCCAAGATCTCTCTCATCTTTGGGCCGATGTAGCCTCGACTACGCCGGACCTGAGATCCTGCGTGGTGAGCGGTATTTTGGCAAGGAGCAAGACGTCTGGGCGTTCGGTGTTGTTGCCTACGTGATGCTTGTAGGCGAATGTCCCTTCACCACTGCTGCCGAGGCCCAGGACGGCCTCGAGTCGCCGTTTGCCAATGCGTCCATCGCTCTGGACGAGCGATGTATGGAAGGCAAGGAGAAGGAGGGTGAAGAAACGGATGGTGGCGGAGCGTTGGGCGACGCGGCAGCGCTGGTCCGAGCTTGTCTGCGGGTGGATGTTGACGCGCGGCCGACGTTCTCCAAGGTTCTCCAGAGCCGATTCCTTAGCGGTAACGGGGGCTGGACATCGAACTCATGACCAGGATCTCGAACTTGGAAGGCCGCATGCAAGGTGCGTGGAGTACGAGTGAAATAGTGCCCGCGAAATCAGAAGTGGCCCTCGAACTGAAACGCACTGACTTCGTAGGAACGCCATGTTATCTGATGGCTTCTCGTCCTGCAGGCGGATGTTCGAAGATGGCTGTGCCTCGTTGGAGCTATCTATCCACTCCTATCCATCTTCCAAGAGGCGATGTATCTTGAGCTGCTCGTGACCTTTCTTTCCTGTACCCGCATTAATGTTATCACCACCATCGCATCGACTCTCGTTCCGAACGCATCTGTCATCAATCCAAATGTATCCACGTAGTTATCCCTGGCCCGATCTTGTGCAATAGAAGATGTTCTGTATTTTTGTGCTTGGTCTGCTGCGCGTCGAACCTGCCGATGTGGAGGAACACAGCAAGCGGGCAGTGAGCGCTACAGGCGAGAGGAGGTGCCGGCGATGACTCCGGACGCACGGCGGGGCCGGCCGGGCATGGGTGGAGGGTTTTGAAGACTGTAATCAGCAAGATCTTCATCGATCATCTGAAATTTTCGAGCCCGCGCACGGGTACATAAACCTTAAGATCCCTGCCATCTCCAGTTTCCTCTTACCTCCATCTCCCCCCTCTCTCTCCCCTCGCTTTCTAACACTTTCTTTTGTGTGAGTGTCTTTTTCGATTATCTCCTCCTCTCGCGAGTTCCTGTCCAGTGTTCGAAGCGAGGATTGCAGCGAGATCGACGTCGCGCGCTCATCTGCTATTTACCCGACCGGATCCCTCGCCAGGCTTTTATTCACTGTCGATCGTGGTCCTGTTGTGCTCACTCTTGTGTTATAGATTCACATCAAAAATGGGAAAGGAGAAGACCCACGTTAACGTCGTCGGTGAGTCGTTTTTTTCACTTCTAATCGCGTCCCATCTCATCGTTTTCAGTTATCGGCCACGTCGATTCCGGCAAGTCCACCACTACTGGCCACTTGATCTACAAGTGCGGTGGTATCGATAAGCGTACCATCGAGAAGTTCGAAAAGGAGGCTGCTGAGCTCGGCAAGGGCTCCTTCAAGTATGGTGAGTACCACTAGGCGCTCATTCTCCTCTCCAATCTAAGCGCGGCGTCATTTGCATTGTAGCCTGGGTGCTGGACAAGCTCAAGGCTGAGCGGGAGCGTGGTATCACGATCGATATCGCCCTCTGGAAGTTCGAAACGCCCAAGTACATGGTTACCGTAAGTCTTTCTTTTGATTGCAGGGAATACAGTGGATGGAACGATGCTTACGGATAACGTTCATAGGTCATCGACGCCCCCGGCCACCGTGACTTCATCAAGAACATGATCACTGGTACCTCGCAGGCTGACTGCGCAATCCTCATCATCGCCGCTGGTACCGGTGAGTTCGAGGCTGGTATCTCCAAGGATGGCCAGACCCGCGAGCACGCCCTCCTTGCCTTCACCCTCGGCGTCAGGCAGCTCATCGTCGCCGTCAACAAGATGGACACCACGAAGGTTCGTTGTCACGTGAATCATCATACCCTGGTGTCCTGACTCGGAGCCCGTAGTGGTCTGAGGACCGTTTCAACGAAATCATCAAGGAGACGTCCACCTTCATCAAGAAGGTCGGTTACAACCCCAAGGCGGTTGCCTTCGTCCCTATCTCTGGCTGGCACGGCGACAACATGTTGGAGGAGTCCACCAAGTGAGTATATGCGCTCTGCTAGTCGTTGAGAGTCGATCTCCTGACCCGTTCCCCGTAGCATGCCTTGGTACAAGGGCTGGACAAAGGAGACGAAGGCCGGTGTCGTCAAGGGCAAGACCCTCTTGGACGCCATCGACGCCATCGAGCCCCCCGTGCGTCCCTCGGACAAGCCCCTCCGTCTCCCCCTCCAGGATGTCTACAAGATCGGTGGTATTGGCACGGTGCCCGTCGGCCGTGTTGAGACCGGTGTCATCAAGGCTGGCATGGTCGTCACCTTCGCGCCTACGAACGTGACCACTGAGGTCAAGTCCGTCGAAATGCACCACGAGCAGCTTGAGCAGGGTGTCCCTGGTGACAACGTTGGGTTCAACGTAAAGTATGTGTTTTTCTCTTCTGATGGCGTCTTGCATATCCTTAACATCTTTGTAGGAACGTTTCGGTCAAGGACATTCGTCGTGGTAACGTCGCCTCCGACTCGAAGAACGACCCTGCCAAGGAGGCCGCGTCGTTCACCGCCCAGGTTATCATCCTTAACCACCCTGGTCAGATTGGTGCTGGCTACGCGCCCGTCCTCGATTGCCACACTGCCCACATCGCTTGCAAGTTCGCTGAGCTTGTCGAGAAGATCGATCGCCGAACCGGTAAGTCGATCGAGGAGAAGCCCAAGTTCGTCAAGTCCGGCGATGCCTGCATTGCCAAGCTCGTGCCCAGCAAGCCCATGTGCGTGGAGTCTTACAATGAGTACCCTCCTCTCGGTCGTTTCGCCGTCCGCGACATGAGGCAGACGGTTGCTGTCGGTATCATCAAGGCTGTTGAGAAGACCGACAAGTCTGGCGGCAAGGGTAAGTTTGCGTCTCACACTGTTTGTCAGAAGTTGGTTCTAAATCTGTTCTTGTTCGATGCACAGTTACGAAGTCTGCGGAGAAGGCGGCCAAGAAGAAGTAAACGGCTTAGACGCGGTCTCTCTTTTCCTCGGTCCCTTCTCGCTTTCTTTCCTTCCCCTCATCTCGCATGGTATCTCTAACTGTCGCAACTGTGTTCTTACCATCTCCACCATTGTTGTATTCACGATCACGAAGCATGCCGTTCTGTCCTGCCGGGCTGCGGCCCATGTTCTGTAATGTCGTTGCGTCCTGTGTAGACGATGAGAAGTACGAATTGATTGTAGCGTTGCTATCTCCTTGTAGTGGTGTTTGTCAGATGAGATGAAACCACGAAGTGCTAAGCCACATCGGCGGCGGGAGGGCTACTTACAACTGATCCCAGAAATGACGAGACAACTTCTGGCAGCCGTCAAACCTTCCGACCGATCTTCGGAACAACCTTGCGAGATACCTTCCAGGCTAGACGCTCGTACATCTGGACCTTAGACATCTCCGTATCTCACTTTCCCGGTTTGCAAAACGTGCAATATGACATACATTTGCAAGATACGGTGTGAAAATGTCTCAAAAACCAACAAGCAAGCCTACGTTCAAGAACAATGAATGCACTACGGTCCACTCTGCGGCCCTTCCGGTCTCAATCCTCCCCCCAATGGCAGGCGAAATTCAATCAACGTCGCGCAGTGGCATATTGAATGCATTTCTGTACTCGCGCCCCGGATTTGAGCGAGCAACATGCACTAGAACGCGCTAAAGATCCAGTCATGGTAACATATCAGCGCTCCCTGCGCGCGAGAGAGTACCGGAGCTATTTCTCGTCTCGCATTAGCACCCATACCAAGGTTTCGAGCACAAATAACCATATAGTTCAACTTGTGTGTTTTGAGAGGGAGGATGAACGTCTACGGCGGAAGAATTGCTCGGAAGATGCGTCGGAAAATTCGCTGACATCGTTTTGACGGGCGAAAAAAGATCGGCCAGTCTCATCATTTTGCGGATCAGCTGTACTTAATCCGTCAACATTAATTCCTTAACAGACGTGCTCAATCTTTCCGCCCTCTTCGACTCGCTCTCCCAAGTCTCTCCCAACAGTGCGCTCGAAGACCTCCATCATGAAGGTGAACAACGATCGCGTCAGGGCCGCGTCCCAGCGGCCTTTGGAGGATTCATCACGAACGAACGCGTGTTGGGCTTGCACTTCGATGAACTATGAGATGATGTCAGGAAAGCTCGCAGAGAAAGAGTTCAGGAGCCGCACCGAGGTCGTGACGTTGGCGTCTTCGAGCGTCTTCCTGATGAGGTCCCTACCCTCACGGGGGACGTGGGTGTCCTGCAGAAGCGAGTCAGCACATTCAAGAGGCGCGGGCTTGATGATAAGTAGATGCCTACCTGTTTCCCGAAAATCATCTGGAGGAAACGATAGTCTTCGGTGAGTACTGACGTTGTTGGAGTCAGAGGTAGAGGATGACGTACGACGAGCTCGCCCTTCCCGGTGAGGTCGCCGTTGCGGACTCGGACGAGGGAGTCATCGTTCTTGCCCTTGCCGAGCGTCGCGGAGTGGATGTCCGTCCCAAAGAAGCAGACAGAGGACAGGACGCGCTTGTCGAAGGCAGCCTGTGGAGTCAGAGTTCGCATTGAAAAAAAAAAGTTCATGGATGACAATCTATGGGATGCGCACCCGGAAGGCCTACAAGATATCCCAGCAATGACGTTAATGGAGGGCAATGCGTTACTCAGGAGGAGGGGAAACGCACGAGATGGCCACCGAGGCACATTCCAGTAACTGCACGGGCGGTAAAATCGAGAGAGTCAATCCCACATATCGTGTACGCACCCGAAATGCGACCGTTGCAATTCTTGAGGGAGGAGAGGAGATCTATGGTGAGCTTCGCATCCTATCAAGAGCACAAGCTTTAGATGGCATTTGGGACAGAGTACACGCGAACGCACTTCGTCGTAGGCAGCGACTTCTTTTTCGATCTACTTGGCAGGTCAGAGGGGAGTTTGCCGAGTGGACGTACGTTACCTTGTATTTGTTTCCGCGGTCGGTGCCTGAGGGGATGTAGACGTTCCACTTATATTAGAGGTTGCCCGATCCAAACGATCTAAGATTAGAAATCTACTGGCCTTCGACGTCGTACGGCAGCGGCTCGGGCCCTTCAAACTCGTGATAGGTTGACGGACAGGCTGATCGGGGACGGATCAGGCCAGGGCGTGCATCTGAGCGTGGTGCAGCTCACCGACGACATATCCCTGGCTCGCGATCTGCCCCGCGAAGCGTTCGACGGGGCCGGTGACTTGGTAGATTTCGCTATTTACACTTTCCAGCGGTGTTCCTGGATGCTTAACGGAAGGATTCACCTGAAGACAATGACGCCTGTGTGTACGCGTGAATAGGAAGGCATTGCGACTGTTTGGGAGGAGACGCACCAGGGAACTTGGCGTTGGGGTAGTTTGCAACCGTGGGCGATATGACGAAAATCCTGATCGGACGGCCGTTGGGGTCGAGGGCAGCAGGGACGTCGTAGTGGGTCTTTGTGATGAGCATCTTGAGTGGGTCTGACTTTGGTCTGACAGTGGCTGTCTGCACTCAGAGTTTCAATCCGATTCCGATCGCTGCGATGAGCATCCCCGCGTCAGTCACGTGAGCGTGAGACTTGCAGGGCGCGGCAGGACGAACGTGCGTCGGTGTCGACTCGACATGCTCGCCCTCCCCTTCGACCCGCCCTCCGCGATGCCATCCCCTCCAGCTCCCCCCGCCCTCCTTGCTCTCTGCACACCCCTGCGTTCTTCGCACAACGCTCCCTATCAAAATGGCCCAACCCGCCGCAAGCATACGCCCCGTCGAGGATGAGGACCACAAGTTCATCAAGTTCTTGGTCGGAAAAGCGTGCATGGAACCACTCGCCGTCGCAAATAAAAAAAGTACGTGGCGTGGACCCATCGCAGGTTCCCTCGCTCAGCCCGTGTCTGTACCATCCACAGTGTACTTCCACCCCTTGGTGCTCTCGGCATGGGTAGGGCTCGCCTCCGTCTTTGCCGAGTTCATGAACTGGTGGCCCAAGCCGCATAACGGCATATATGGCTACCTTTCACCCATCCCTGCATTCGGTTCTTTGGCCATCGCATTCATGTTCGCTATTGACTGGTACGTGCTTCCTTCATCCCGTCGCTCTATACGCGTATTAATTCATGGCAGGCTGAACCGGTGGGGGTTTGAGGACCGCTCCGCACACGTTCTCCGCCGCCCAGACATGCTCGACATCCCCGCCTACTACTCCCGCTCAGCCTCGTCCAGGCTTCTGGATCCTGCAATACGGCGAGCGCTTCGTCGGTATCATCGCAATTGACGCGTCCCTGGACGCCGACTCTGACGACACCGTCGCGGATAAGACGCTCAAGAAGGACAAGTCCGGCAAAGTCGCCTTGTCCAAAGGCACCGCAAAGATCGCGACGATCCGCCACTTCTTCGTCGAGGAGCAATACCGCCCGGCGGGCACAGAGGACGACCTGCTCGAGGTCGCGCTCCGGCACACGTTCACAAACGATGCGAAGGTCGAGGCCGTGCGTGCCTATGCGTCGCCTTTGGAGAGCTACATTGGCGACTCGCTTCGTAAGCACGGATTCGCGCTGGAGAGGAAGACGGAGAAGGTCGGCGCTCTGCGGTGGCAGAACAGCATCCAGATCCTGACGAGGGAGCGGTGGGCTCATGTCGCTGAATAGCGGTGACGTTTCTGTACATCTATCAGCCTCATTACTTTACCTAATGGATAACTGACTGCACGCAAGTGATGTGGTAGACATTTCGAGTGAACTCGTCTGCCCTGCTCAGGGTCGGGCATGTCTGACCCTCCGAATCGTACGTCACCATCTGTTTTGAAAAGTCAGCTCCCCGACGTGCGGTGAGGGGTCTCTGGCCTGACTTTGGGGCTGACTTGGACTGATCGCGAATGCTTCCTGGTATATAAACTCGCGGGAGCACGACCGGAGGACGTGTGTCTCTTCTCTTCCTCTTTCTGGGTTTTGTCTTAGGTAGGGTTCTGTTCTATGTAGGGTTCGTTTTAGGTAGGTTTGGTTGTAGTTAGCTGTAGGTACGTGGTTTTAAGGTTGTAGGTTCTGGTTCCGGTTCGAGGTACGTGGTTTTTCTCCCGCAAGGTACGTGTTTTTTTCGGGTCTCAAGGTACGTTCTTTTTCTCCTTTGGTTTGGTTCCAAGGTACGTGGGTTTTCTTTTCGGGTCTGGTTGAAGGTACGTGATTTTCTTTCTTTTGATTTGGGGTTTCGGCGTAGGAATCATGTAGCACTTGGTAGTTATGTACCCTGAGGGAAGGGCTTCGGCCCTGGCGCATACCTTTTCGTGGTCCTCGGGATAAGTACCCTTCGCTCGTTGTCCCTGCCTTCGGGCTGGGGCTGTGGGCGGAGGGGAAACCAAAATGCGCTTTCTGTTCAATCAATACTCTAGACTTCGGTGTGGAACGTAAAACCCTGATGTCATATCTTTCCTCCGATTCAATACAAGTGTATCGGTTCCAAGTTCCAGTGTTGAACTGGAAGCAGCCCCGTCGATTGAGTTGCAGTGCACAAAGCCTGCTCGTAGGGTATGAAGCTGATACGCCGTTCACTTCAAGAAACGGTCCAAAGCCTCCGCGACGATCTTCCAGTGCTCATCCCTGATGACTACATCGTGGAATGCGCCTTTGACGGTCACTAGCTCCGCGTGGGGGATTCGCGCCTTGATCTTGTTCGCTTCTTCGTACGGCACGATCTCGTCGTCGGTGCCCTGCACAGCGTTCTGCTCAGCTAATGTTCAAAACGGTGCAGGAAAGCCTACGTGTATGATGAGGATTTTGAGCTGTTTCCCCTCAGGTCCGACGGAGATATCAGCCAGCTTGTCGAATGCGCTCTGGAGGTGGCGGATAGGGCCATGGTCGAAGCACGACTGCAAGCTGCGCTTGTACCCGGGGAGATCCCTCTCTTGCAAGTTGCGGAGCTGCGATGCACGATGGACAACCTACGAAACGACAGACTAGAGTGATGTCAGCTCACCTCAAGGAATTGGCGCAAGGGAACCCTGCCGTCCCGAGGGTGCTGTATAGGATGAACCGTTTGGCAGGCCTCGACGCGGACTTAAACGGTCAACACCTACTCGTTGCGAAGGCGTCGTCTACGGGAGTGACAGTCAGACCGCAGCTCGACGAGATGTATATGGGGATACATACCTCCAAGAGGCCCGCAGAAGAAATAAAGACAGTTTTACCAGCCACAAGATGAGGGAGAGATGCACTAAAGACACTTGCAATCCCTCCACCCTGATCAGATGGGTCAGACGTCTGCGTCTGAATGCCAGCAAAAGCATGACAAACCATGGAAAAGCCGACTACATGCGCACAGTCCCAGTGAACGTATTGCAACAGAAGAGCGAGTTGCGCGGCAAAGAAATACGGGTCATACTTCGTAACCGGAGCCTCCGAGTAGCCCTTGCCATACAAGTCTGTAAGGAGGTGAGAGGTGTTTCCACCAGCTTGTCAGCCTGCCAGCCCAGACACATACCATACATGAGCACTCTGAAGCCACGGTCGGCGAGGTAGGGTCCAATGGCAGTCCATGTGACAGAAGGCGTGGATATCCCATGTATCAGCACTACCTAGCATGACGATACTCCTGGTGAATAGCGCGTAAGGGTGACCAAGCAACAGGTGGCCGCACCTTGGTACCGTCCTCAGGGCCGATGGTCCAGTATCGAACCTGCCCGTAAAGGAGTGGGGCATAATTTCCTATATTTCAAAGGGGAAACAAATCAGTCAGGCCATTGGCACGGCACTTCTCATTTGGCCTTACCATTCGGGAAGAGGTCGGCAGGATAGAGCTGGCGAATGTTTGAAGTCTCTGGCAGTGCCTCCATGGAGGGGTCCACTGTAACGGGGAACTGCATGGTTAAGGGCATGTTAGTGCATATATGGATGGCGCGGTCAAGATACTGAAGGCTGACAATACTGCTATTGGGATCCTGCATCGTGGAGTTGGTCTCGTTGCTCTGGCTCGGTTGAGGGATGGTGGTCGTTAACTCAAGTGTAGAACCACTTCATCTCAGCTGACAGAAGCCACGTATGGCTCCGAGACGTGTGAACATGGACTACACGACGACCACTCGGAGTCGGGATCCCGTCTGTTCTGGACTCTGCTGCAGTGACGGTGAGGTGGGAGTGCGGAATCCAACTTAGCCATGTACAGTCAGTAGGTGGGAGCGCTGTTGAGGACAAGCAGTCGGGCCGGATCTCCCGCCTGCAGATCTAGCCGGCCCCCCGCACTCACAGACTCAGAAATGCCATCGCTGCTCTCCTCCATCCTCGCACAGACATCGCGAAATCAACATCTCCTGCTACTGCAGTCATCAACCGCACAGACATGCCTGCCAGTACTGCGCACCCTCGTCGAGCACGCAAGCCAAAGGGCGCGTGAGACGACAATCCTATGCTGTTTCCTCTTCCACCCTTCCAGCTTCATCGGACCATCGCGTTTGCCATCGGATCATGTTCTCGTCGTTGACAAAACCGCCAGCGTCCCTGGATACGACGATGTATGGCATTCCGAACATGATAGAATCTCTAGCCTCAAGAACGAATTGCTCGAGACTATCCGTTCCGGTGAGCGATATCCTTTGCTGTTCTTCCCCGACAAGCTAACACATTCCCTGTGCAGCTCCTCCAGGTCCACTGAGCGTCGTGGTCGACTCAGCTGACACTCTTTTCTCTGACATCGGGTCTCTCTCAGAGACGACCCGACTGCTATCTGAAGCACTCGCCCTCGTCCGCGAGCGAGGAGGTAAGTTCCCGTCCTCCTCTTCCCCATAGACGGACGTCCACATCACTAACTACCACATCTACAGCTTCCTCCCGCCTCGTCCTGCATGCTCTCGCGCCAAGCCCCCTCTTCCCTCCGCTCACCCAAACCCGCTTCTCCTCCTCCCTCACTCACCTGACCGTGCACCCGCCCGCGCTCCTCACGCACCTTGCCTCCGCGTACCTCACGCCCCCGCCTCCGCTCTCGCCCGACGAGAAGTTCTGGGGTGTGTTCATCCCCATCGCCGAGCGTCACTATGAGTCAGAAAGGCTCGTTTTCGGTCCTGGAGGCGAAGGCAGCGGCTCGCCTATCGAGTTCGTCGTCGAGGTCCTCGTACGCGGCGGTGCCGACGACATGGGCAGGCGGAGGGGCGCACAGCGCGTGCTCGAAGGCTGGTCCGCCGCTCTCGGTGGCCCATGTGAGCTGCATCAGCTCGAGAGTCTGAAGGCGTTGTGGTCCAAGAAAATCGTAGTCGAGGTATGTGTATACGCCCACACTCTATCTTCCCGACACTGAATGGGGCGTAAACAGGCTCAGAATGCTCCCGACCCGACTCGGGATCTTCCTTTCAATCTCAACCTTACTCCTGAACAACAGCGTTCGCGATCCCAGGTTCCTCTACCATACGCACATGAAGGTACGTTGTTGATATAAAAGTGGAGCTGAACCCGGCCTCAACTGTCTCAAAATCCTAGGGAGAACACTCCAACCACAAACGGCAGGAGCAATTCTGTACGACCCTGACTCCGCAGATGACCTGGACGATGATGACCCTGACGATGATCTGGATATATAATAAGCCTTTTATTGGGCACATCATCGCCATACATCCGCATCTCATGCATCAAAATACGTCCGTCGACATGCAGCTCCTTGGATGCTCTTTTCAGTGATATTCGAAAGAACATTGTAACGACTACTCTAGTGATACAAATAAGAACATTGTACAACCACATCCGTGGTAAAACGAGTGCTACACAACGATCCGTGTGCGTCCGATTATTGCTAGTCGTACATTAAGTTACCTCAAATACAGTCCGCATCGTCCAGGCCTTCAGATCTCAGAGCGGCTCCTCCCTAACCCTCCGTGCGATCTCGTCGAACTCAAAGCCCAGCGCGCGCATGAAGCTCAGCTCCTCCTCGCGCTCTAGCCTTCCCATCTCGTCGTCGTCCCCGTAGTCGGCGTCCGAACATGTCATGTCGAACGATAGGCTCAGGCTTGGACTGAACCGGAGCGTCTTGGTGATAGGGGTGCTCGTACTTTCACCGACCAGATGCGACACAGCACTAGTACGAGCATACCTCCGCACCGGATCGGCGGCGACCGTGGCGAGGTGTGTACGAGTTCGAGGATGATGGCTCGCTGCCGTGGATGGGAAAGTCGCGTTCGGTGCTCGATCCGAAACTGAATGTCCCGCTAGAGTAGTCCGGAGTACGCGCGAAGCTCATGCTATCCAAATCCGACTCTGGTCTGGGAGAGTAAGGTCGATCAAAGTAGGGGAAGGAGTGTTCGTCTTCGCTCAGCTGTTCTTGGGCATCATAATAAGTGGATTCCCCGTTGGAGCTAATCAACGACAGAACCTGACTCGACCTGTTTGGCAGAGACGTTTCGAGTTCCGGCAGATGGCTTTCCCAATCGAGGTCAGGCCTCGGCGATACCATGTCGAAATGTACGTTCGCATGGGTGATTGTAGCGATGGTGTCCCCGCGAGGGCGACGTCGGCTCAACCTCCTTGTCTTCTTCAAGCTAGTTGGACTGGAGCGTTCTGAAACCTGTCCATGTCCTGCAATAGCGAGGTGGCGGGGGGAGCGTTTACCCATGATGGAGGACAGAGAGAACCGACGAGAGCGCTTATCTTTTGCGGTAGGTGTCTCCATATGGAGCTGGGGAGAGGAGGACGCTTGAGGGGGTGCTGTATGTGTTCGCGAGCGCGTAGGAGAGGCAGATTCAGGAGGGACCGCGACTGTGGTATAGCTATTGACTTGCGGGCTTGGAAGCTCGCCGCCCCAAAAGAGTTCTTGTCCGGCAGGTTTCGGGCTGTAACGTGTAGCTGGGAGCTGACCTAGTTCCAATACAGAAGCTTGACCAGAGGGATTCACGGGAAGCGGTGGTCGTGGCATGACAGTTGATCGGAGAGAGTCCATCTTAGACTTAGTAAGAGCCGACGATAAAGAGAACCTCCTGACTTTGTTCACTGTTGCTCCAGCGGGTTTGGGCTCGCTTTCGACGGTCTGTGGTGCGGTCTGGGTGCGTTCTCGTCGCCCCTTGGGAGTTCGCGGCGAACGAGGGGAAACATTGCTTCGGGAAGAGCCGTCCTCGGGGTGGTTTGTGTCGCTGGGGGCATGTGGTTGAGGGGACGGAGAACCTGGCGAATATTGAACAACGTCACGTTCGGGGGCGGCACGCTTGAATATAGTTGACTGGACGCGGTCGATGCTTGATGGAAGCAGGGAGGGCAGTGGCAGAGACCGACGATGGTTCCGCAAGTTCTTGGCGCGGGGACTGGGCGAGGGAATCGGATGCTCCTATGGCATCGTTCAATATTTTTCGAGCAACCACCAAGCATTAACTTCCTTACCGATTCGTACTCGACGTTAGTGATTGCAGTCGTTGTCCTCATCAAACTGTATTCGGGAGTAGCTCTGTTAGATCCCGGCCTCGTCTTCGGCGGAGTATCAGCTTTGCTCTTGAAGAACCCACGGAGACGTTCCCCTAGTTTACGAACTTTGCCAATGACAGGTTGTTTGATCATCTTCCTCCTTCCCGGACCATTGTCTTCACCGACATCCACACGGGAGCTGATAGTACGGGCGGTAGGAGGCCGGGGACTCTGCCAAACAATGGGCTGGGGTGCAGAGAGCCGACGGACGAGGACACGCTCCGTCTGCTCCGACGCTTCAGTGGGGTCGATGACGATTATTTCGTCTTGTTCATGGTGGCCAATGGAAGCCTCTGTGGTCCCGGAGGGACGCCTATATGAGTCCAAGCCCGGTTTGTCGATACCATCTGCATCTGTTGCTGGACAGTTGGACTGGACAGACAGAGGAATCGAGAACGAGGATGGCGCGACCGCTGTAGCTAACGCAAAGGCGTCCATCTCCGGCGGCGTGAGTGTCGCTACTGCGTTCTCAGATCCTTCTGTAGTGGGGACACAGCCAGGGGGGAGAACGGGTGAATCTGCTTCCGAAGTCTGCGAAACCGTCGAAGTGGGCGCCGCGGTGGAGCAAGGAGAGGGTTGTAGGTGCTCGGTAACTGGAAAGAAATCGGTAGCGATGCATGAAGGCTGCGGGAGAGGGGACGAATATTCCCATCTCGGAGGTGGAATTATAAAGGAGGGGGGTGTAGAACAGGCTTCCGACGGTGGGGAGGGAGGAGCGGGTGGGGAGTCTGGAAGAAGATAGCCCGTTGAAGAGCCATGCACAGGAAGTTTGAGAGGAGGCAGGGTGGGAATGAAGTTGAGAAGAGGCGGATCCAGGTGTGGGGAAGGAAAGTGACGACCTTTAGAGGTCGAGTGCAAAAGCCTTGGGGAATAACGACAGAACGTGGCGACATTGGAGCCCGAAGGGATACAGTCCTCCAAGCGAGCAAGGGGATCAGACGGAGGACCAGAAGATGTGAGGGGGTTAAGGAAGGTGGTACTGCGGCAGTTGGTGTCAAGGAGGGTCGGCCAATCTGCAAGGTCTGGCGTGTTCAAGGGGCTAGAGGTAGCCGTGGATGCCTGGAGAAATTTCATGTAATAAATTGTGGTTAAGCTCTGCCAAACATCAACAGCGAGGTCACTCACAGTCGCATCGGTGACGGGGGACAGCTTCAAGTCATTCGAGAGGGTGGGACTCAGCGACGCGAGACTGGAATAGGTAAGACTGGGAGGAGCGACTGTCACGGCAGCATTGCATGGACGGACAGGGCCTGTATATGTCCAGCGCCTGCGAGCCTTCTGACCGGCATCTTTGTGAGGCCGGCTGATTACAGAGCCGCCGTAGGATGAAACGGAAGAGACGTCTGCATCTTGAGCAGCGTCGTAGTAGTGGTCGCGAGAGCCACTAGGCCACGCGCCGGGTAGGTAGGGAGCGCGGGAATGGCGGTGGGGAGATGCGGAAGGCATGGGGGCAGCAGGGGAGGGGAATGGAGGGAAAGGACAAGATGGGACGATGACGCGGGGGACAAGGACGCGGAATGACCAGAGACTTAAAACAGAAACGGGGAGGATCCGCTTCGGCGGACAGAGGGCTTCGTCGATCCCTCCCCGAGACTTGACACAGAATGCATCCACCGGCCGAGACCTGTCAATCGACGACGCCTTCATCGCATCCTCCCCGCATGTATGGATTGCCACGCACCATATCGGGACTCCGAACAAGGATCCGCCGTCGGCACCGCCGCGAAGGCGCACCGTCCGGCCACTCTCTCAGTGCAGCACAGATGCGGATGTGAAAGGACTGGCAAGAAGGAGCCCCATGCATTAGTCTAGAACGGTCATAAGGATAGACAAGCGCCGTCTAAGTGCTACAGCCGTCTACCGCCATCTAGAACAGTCCCTCGGTCCGGCTCGGGCTTGGCTCTAGAGGTCGCCCTTGACGGCCTTGCTCACGCTCTCCGAGAAGTAGTCGATGTTGTTCCCGTTGAGGCCCGCCATCGAGATACGCCCGTCGGCCGTCATGTAGATGTGCGCCTTCTCCGCCAACGCCTTCGTCTGCGGCTGCGTCAGGCCCGTGAAACTGGCACAGCCATCCCATCAGCCTCCTCCACCGCGGCACATCCAGAATATCTTGACCACGTACCTGAACATACCGATCTGCTTCTTGATGTGGTTCCACTCGCCCGGAGTCTTCTGGCTCACAAGGTTGTCATACAGACGGTCACGCATCTCGATGATGCGGTCCGCCATATGCTTCACCTCCGACTCCCACAGCCCGTACAGCTGCTCGTCCCGCAAGATCGTGCTCGCAATCCGTGCACCGTGCAGCGGCGGGTTCGAGTACATCGGCCGGACCACGATCTTCAGCTGCGAGTCCACGCGGGCCCGCTCCTCGGGCGACGACGTCACCAAAGAGAACGCGCCCACACGCTCGCCGTACAGACCCATGTTCTTCGCGAACGACTGCGAGACGGCGACCTGGTGGCCCTGCTCCACGAAGTAGCGCACTGCGAACGCGTCGCGCGTAGTGTTGCCGGACGCGAAGCCCTGGTACGCCATGTCGAAGAAGGGGAACAGCTGCTTCTCTTTGACGATGTCCGAAATCTCCTTCCACTGCTCGGGCGTCGGGTCGACTCCGGTCGGGTTGTGCGCGCAAGCATGGAGGAGGACGATCGCCTTCTCGGGCGCAGCCTTCACAGGACGATCGAGTCTCGCGTGAGCGGGGTGCTTTACTCCTTGACATGTGAACGATCGTTGGTGCTCACCCTGAGGTCCTCCTTCAAGCCCTCGAAATCAAGGCCTACGGTCTTCTTGTCGAAGTAGCGGTAGCCCTTGACCTCGAGACCCGAGTCGCGGAAGATGGGCGTGTGGTTGCCCCACGAAGGCACCGGAAGGTATATCGTCTTGACGTGGGGGTAGAAGCGACCGAGGAAGGCACCACCAATGCGGAGGGCGCCGGTTCCAGAAATGGACTGCGTCACAGCGACCTATTATATTCACCGCACATCGCCTCAGAACCTGCCAGCTCACAGACTCCACGGCAACAAAGAAGAACGTACGCAGCCCTCCTTCAGCGGTACGCTGTCCGCGCCGTACGCGAGCTTGGCGGCCGAAGCAGTGAACTCGGGGAGACCAGTAATGGGGAGGTACTCCTTGTCCGGGTTCTGCTTGGCGAGAGTCTCCTCCGCCTTCTTGACTGCGTTCAAGACGTACGGCTTGCCGTTCTCATCGCGGTACGCACCCACACCAAGGTTGATCTTGCGGGGGTCCTTATCAGCCTTGAATGCCTCGGTAACACCTGTAAATCAATGCGGGGCCCCGCACACACATTAGATCTAGTTCCGTTTGCATTGCGGCCGAATTCCCCACAAACAACCGACAATAGTGGCATGTGGGGTGCAAGTGGTGCCGGTCTGGTAGCGAGAGTATCGCTGACCAAAGCATGTCGAGTCGGTTCTCCGGGAGAATTCCGCAGAGCAGGAGAGTCCGTGAGGATCGCCACGTACCAAGAATGGGGTCCGGAGGGCCAGCCGGGACGGCAGACCAGACAGAGAGCGAGCCGGCGTAGCGGACGTGCTTGGGCGCGACGCGTGCGAGGGGACGGGCAATGGCCTGCATTTTGAAGAAGAAGGTGGAGATGGGGGAAGAAAAGCCTGCAGAAATGGGGCGGGGTGGTCTATAATATACAGAGAGCGGGCAGCGAGTCTGGAGTTGTCCAGTTTCCCCAGGCGCTGATTTCCCTAACGTTTTCCGAGCGACGGCGAGGCGTTAGAACGGCCAGACACGTGAACCCCCCCCGGAGCAAACCGGGTCGCCCCCCTGGGTAAGCCCTAACCTCAGTCTAGGGGTGGATAGACCCCAGGAGAGGCTAGATCAGATAACCGCGAGTTTGCTCGACTCACCGGGACTCACTCTGGAGCCCTCGCCTCTTGTATAAAATCTCTCAGACGTCTGTGCAACGCCTACAGAACAACACCCATGGCCGACTCTCAACCCTCCCAACAACAACCCCAGGACGCCCCACAGGCACCGTAAGTCACCCGATCGCTCGCTTAACTCCCATTCATCCCGTGCCAACCTATCCCAACAGCGCTGCGGACGGCGAGGCACTCAAGGGTCCGTCCAAGAACGAGCTCAAGAAGCGCGCTAAGGAGGAGGAGAAAGCGCGGAAGGCCGCAGAAAAAGCAGCCAAGCAGGCAGAGCTCGAGGCACAGAAGGCTGCGGCAGATGTCGTGCGTGCTCCATCCACACAATCTGTCCAGCGATCCAAATAAACTGACCGGACCCCGTCATCCCCCATGGCCGATGCAGGATTTCGCCACCGAGTTCTACGGCAAGCTCCCGCTCAATCAGTCGCAGTCTCGCCCAGGACGCAAGCGCACCCCGGTCGCGTCCCTCTCCCCGGACCTCGATGGTCAGACGGTGCTCGTGCGCGCGCGCGTCCAGGCGTCGCGTGCGCAAGGCAGCAAGATGGTCTTCCTGAACCTACGCCAGCGGACCGACTCTGTCCAGGCCCTCCTGATCCTTGCACAGGGCAAGGTCAGTAAGCAGATGATCAAGTGGGCCGCGGGGCTGCAAACAGAGAGCATTGTGCTCGCGGAGGGTGTCGTCAAGAAAGCACCCGAGCCCATCAACAGCGCTACCGTACAGGATGTTGAGCTGCACCTCACCCAGGTAATTTGGCGTGGTCTATTGATTGTCTCAGTGCAAGGGCTGAATCGTTTCGCCGTCGTAGCTGCACCTTATTTCTGGTCTTGACGTCAAATTGCCGTTCACTGTGGAGGATGCGAATCGTCCTGAACAGGCTCAACAGACTGAGGAGGATCCTGAGTACAAGCGCGTTCTCCTCGACACCCGATTGAACAACCGGGTTGTTGACCTCAGAGTACGTAGACCATCAGCTCCTGAGATTGGCGATTTATGCACTATCTAATAGACAACAACGAACCAAGCGGTATTCAAGCTCCAGGCAGGGATTGGGATTCTTTTCCGTGAATTCTTGGAGGGACAGGGCTTCATCGAGATTCACAGTCCCAAACTGCAGGGTGCTGCGACGGAGTCCGGTGCATCGGTCTTTGAGGTCAGCTATTTCAAAGGTGCGCTGCCATCAGCATTCTTCGGCGTTCTGTCAGTGATGCTGTTCGTGGGTATTTCAGGCAAGGCATTCCTTGCTCAGTCCCCCCAGCTCGCGAAGCAGATGGCTATCGCCGCCGACTTCGAACGTGTATACGAGATCGGCCCCGTCTTCCGTGCCGAAAACGCGAATACTCACCGACACATGACGGAGTTCATCGGTCTGGATCTGGAGATGGCCATTGAGGAACACTACCATGAAGTCATGGAGCTGCTTGACAGCCTCTTCCTCCACATCTTCCGCGGACTGAGCCAGAAGTACGCGAAAGAGATCGAGGTCGTGCGGAAACAGTTCCCTGCGGATGAGTTCAAGTGGCGTGAAGGCCCCGAGGGTACTCTCAAGCTTTCATTCAAACAGGCCGTTGACTTGCTTGTCGAAGACGGTGTGTCCAGGGAGGAACTTGATGACATTGAGTGCGTGTGCTCCTGACCTGGGACACGCCACTTTCGAAGCTGACCTCCACTCACAGCACCACAAACGAGAAGCGTCTTGGGCGGAATTGTCCGTGAGAAGTACGAAACCGACTACTTCATTATCGACAAGTTCCCTGTGACCCTTCGTCCTTTCTACACCATGCCCGACCCTGAAGACCCGGTAAGCTTTTGCATTCACTCTCTCAGTCATAGAATGTTTATGCTTCTCTACCACGATCTCAGACAGTATCCAATTCATATGACTTCTTCATGCGTGGCGAGGAGATCCTCTCTGGCGCGCAGCGTGTGCATGACGCGACACTCCTCGCCGAGCAGATGCGCCGGAGTGGCATCAACCCTGAGTCTATGAAGTCCTACCTCCAAGCCTTCCAGCTCGGATGCCCACCGCACGGCGGAGGCGGCATCGGCTTGGAACGAGTGGTGATGCTGTTCCTGAAGCTCAATAACATCCGTCGCGCTTCTCTCTTCCCCAGAGATCCCAAGAGACTAGAACCCTAGAGGATGACACCCCTCGGTTGCAGCCGCTGATCTAATTCGCGATCCCGGACACAGTGGCTCGTTGGCGCATCGATCTCTTGCGGGCTCGCAGGAGAGGCTGCCGTTGCGTGGCTGGGACTTCGGGTGTGTGATAGAGTGGTTGGAAAGTGAAGATAGAGATGCTGTTGACACGAGCAGTGTAATACCTGTTGTTTGAATTGCACATTGTCCGACTCACGTATATTCTCTGAAGACAGAAGATGACGTTCTCCGACACACTTCGTTCCTCAGTCCATGTTTCATCCAGCTCGTTTTGCCTACTTCTTCCGTCCGGGAGTGTACCTGAAGCTCGTCCCGATTCAAACGCGCCAGCCACTCTGCTTGTCGAGCATTTCACCCACCTTCACGCAGGGCACCACGCCTCAGCACTCCTGCTTCGGATCACTTTCGTTCGCAGCTGTCTTCGTTCATTGTCATTCCCTTCCTCGGCCTCTCAAGTCGCATCAGCCTTGCGCTCCACTCCCCCTCCCAGAACATCACTACGCCATGTACGTTCGCGGGCACGACGACTCCAACCACGATCTCCTCTCGTATAGCGACCTCTACCCCGACTGCCCCTCGTCGATGACCGCAGCGCAGTGCGAAGAACTAAACCATGCCCCGCCCTCGTTCGAAGACAAGTCCGCCGGAAGTCCAAACATCACTGCGCACTGGAACGCGACCCGCGTCGCGCCCCCGGCCCCGCACACGTCCGCGAAGCCCGACGTCATCGCAGCGGACATCACGCACTTCGGGCAGCGCAACTTCATCGGCGTCGTCGTGCTCGCCGTGATCGCCTTCCTCGGGCTCGTCCTGTGGCTGTTGTTCGGCAAGTGGCCGCAGCGGAAGATGGCGCAACTCCAGGAGCGGCTCGCGCATAGGCGGGAGAGGGGGTACAGCATCACCCACGCCCAATCCATGGAGCAGGTGCCGATGCCGGAGCTCGTCCGCGACCAGCCCCCGCACGCCCACCTGAGGTCGTCCACGGAGTACGACAAGGAGTTTCTCGACGGTGCCAGAGGCTCGGAGAAGGTCCAGCGACAGCCAAGGGCTCACCTTCCTCACCCGGTGCGGATGGAGATACGCTAAAGGGGATGGGCGGGTGGCCAGCGGATTAGAACGAGGATACGTTTACGCGCATACAATTTGTGTGATGTTGACCTTACGCCACGGTTTAATCATGGTGCACGATCACTCTATTTCGCCTTGCTAAATGTTACGACGTACAAGACGCCTCAGCCACTGGATATCGCGATTGTTTCTGCAGCAGAACAGCTTAGGTCATAGCAGACGAAATAACCATAACCACACACCGAACACAGCACATTCTTTCCAAGAGGTCTGATCGCAGAAGTCAATAAAGGCGACTAGAAGGGGCAATCCGTAATGCGTACGATAGAATCCGGTTAGGAGTGTATAGGAAAAAGTGCGAAATACCAGTTCTACAACGTGAGCCAGAAGACCAAAGAAAACATCGACGTGACGTCACAGGTAGCAAATAACACAACAAGCGGAACAACGGAATAGATTAATGCCAGTGGGTGCATGAATGCGTGCGTGCGGAGGTGGATGTTGGGTGTTGAGTGAAAAGACGGCCGGAAATCGGAAGTGGTGGTGGTGGTGGTGGTGGTGGTGGTGGTGGTGGTGGTGTGGTGCAAGTACAATGCAAGGTGCGTGCTAGATGATGCTTCTGACTTCAACTGACTGCAAGTGTCCATGGATCAGTGCACCCTCATAAAAGTACAAATCTCGAGCCAGTAGCGACGAACCAGAGATAATGGACATGCTCTGCGCCTCTAATAAATCCTACGTTTCCCCGTCCATCCGACAACGCCTCCACGTCATACTCTCCTCTCTCGCCGACTACGGTGCCTGTCCGAACGAGACAGATTGCCAGTCCCGATGACATTGGGAGGAAGTGAGCCTCTCTCCAAAGCAGCAGCGATCACCTCCGCGGGCAAGTCGATATGCGCTCCGTCAGGGTATGCATATGCGTCGAGTGGAGAATAGGCAGGGGGTTCCACATTCAATGCCTCCAGCTGCGCCACAGAGCTATCAGCAGAAGCATGAGCACTAAGGCTAGTAGTGGGAGGATTCGAGGGAGCTAACGCCTGCAGATGAATGTCGCGTGGGCCGGGGGTCGGAAGGTCTGCAGCGATAGGTGACTCGGGTGGGGGGTGCACCTGGATCGCGAGGTCTGCACCTGAAACCGAAGAGCGGGAGCCAGTGCGCGAATGAGTGAAGTTGAACGGCTGTGGTCGTGGGACATTGAACTGGTTCGCACCTGCACCCGCAGGACCACGGGAGGGCGGTCGAGAGGAAGTCACGGAAGACTGATCGTCATCTGCACGAGGAGTCGCATCCCTTTGCGTCGGAGATGGCGGCAAGTTAGCATTGGGAGGTGTGTGGAATGGCATGTCAGTTGGGGAGAAGTACCTCCGAGATGTCGATGGTCCCTCGCCGTTCGCAGAGTAGGGTTCCTCCTCTATGGGAGTAATGGGTGGTGGTGGGGTTATCGGAGGAGTGGCGGGGGTCAGTGGGTTTCCACGAAGTGGCGAGGACTCGATAGGCGCGGAAGAGGGAAGGCCCGTCCGGGGTCTCCGCGATCGATGCGAGCGACGGGAGCGCGTTGAACCACCTGCGGGACTGGCAGGAGACCCAACGCTACTTGGTATAGGTGTGATCTCTCCGCCAGCGGCAAGGAGAATGCTGCCAACCTCGCTGCCATATGCTGGGGGAGGGGCAAGCGTCCCTACACTAGGTGCCAGTCCCCATCGCTTGACGTTCGCTTCGATGAAGACGAACCCAGACTGGCCAAGGTTGACGTGGATGCTGCAAGGACCATCGGCCCCAATCGTGGGGAAGAGATTCCACGCAGTCAGCCCAGTAAAGGCATCCTCCATCTTCCGGCCGTTCTTGGTGAAAAAGACTGTGCCCGAGCGGGGACGATAGCCAACTCCGAGGACGTCACCCTCCTTGAGAGTGGTGCCACAAGCTTGTGCGGTGAAGGGGTAATTATGCGACTTATCACCATTTGAGTGATATGCCACAGAATGTCGACAGAGTCCTGGTAGACGGAAGGTGGGGTAAGGCTTTGTGGCTAGACCAATGGCAACGTCGGTCGTCTCGGGAAGGTCGAACATCTTGGCCTCCCAATAGTACACTTCGTTGAGTTTAGGGAGTGGAAGATTGGACTGCACAGAGGATGCTGAAGCAGGATCGGGAAGGAACGTAAGCTCCGTACGAGCGTGTACCAGGAGGGACGATAGGGCTTCGAAATCGGGTTCAAACGACCATGCTGATACACCCTTCTCTTGGATGGAGAGGAACTGGGATAAGGTGATATCTGTAGGCATGGAGTTGGGTGGGTACTGCATCTGGTATTCTGAAGCAAATGGGGTGAGGAAAGCCTGAACCAGGCTCGTGTGAGAACGATTGGGAGCTCACCCTTGGCACGCTGGTAGGCTCGCCGCTCGGGTTCGCTGACGGTCTCTAGCCATCTTGACTCGACTCCTTCAAAGCCTCCTTCGCCCTCGATAAGGTCCTCTCGACTCATATCGATTGGGCCGTCACTGTCCCGCAGCATGATCCCTCGCCGTCTCCGGAGAAGGATGACGCATATGAGGAAGAGCAGGAGGAGGAAGAGGAAGGTGGAGAGGACGATGAGCATGGGGAGGATAATGTAAAAGGCGTCGCGAGAACCTGGCGGAGCTCGTTGTGGGCGGTCATCCTGACTGGACGCGGGGGTTACGAGGGGGTCGGAGAGGTTGTCCTGGATAGCCTTGAGGCCGGCTGACAGGGCCTCTGAGACCCCGTCCCAGTTGGCATAGACGGCTTGAGCGGCGCGCCCCTGCGACGGGCTCATGGCCTAGAGGGAGAGCAGCAGAAGCAAGCGAGAGCTGAGAGCAGAGAAGACGAGCAGAGAAAGAGAGGCGAGCCGGAGGACGTCGAGGGCAGGTGAAGACGACCAAGCGGCTCGGGAGTGGGAAGTCGCGGCTCTCCGCCCGTGACCGGTGGTCGTCCCCATATGGAGCGTTGGCTGCCAGCACCGCCCGCTCTGCCCGTGCTGAGCGCCGAGGGGCCGGCCGGGCTGAGTCAGCAGAGCAGGTCGCGTCTGGGGAGGTCGGCGTGGATGGCGTCCAGTGCGAGACTTGCTCTGGCTTGCGTGCGCTGTAGATCCGTCCTCCGCATGGCGGCTCCCCCCTCATGAACGTTACGCTCTCCCCCACTGGCTCTCCACGGGTACGCAGACGTGGCTCGACACGCAGACCTCGAGCAGGCTCCCATCTTCCCCCCTTCACTCAAGAAAGTCACGATGCTGCGCTCACCGCCATCAGGACCTACCTCAAGGGCCGCACCTCTTACGACACCTTTCCCGTCAGCTTCAGACTGATTGTCTTGGACTCCAAGCTAGAGGTCAAGAAGGCTCTCCAATGTTTACTCCTCAATGGTATTCCCATCGTCACACCTCCTACGTCCCCCTCCCTCTGCTCACCTTCCACGTTCTATGTCCCTCAGGCGTAGTGTCGGCACCATTATGGAACAGCGAAAAGTCCTGTTTCGCAGGCATGTTCACCGTCTCAGACATCATACATCTCATTCAGTACTATTACCGGAGCTCGTCCTACGATGCAGCAGCCGCAGACGTAGAAACCTTTCGTCTGGAGTCCCTCAGAGGTTCGTTTCTCCTCCCTCCATGTTCCCGTCCAATCAGACTTACATCGATCCAGACATTGAGAAGCAGCTCGGTGTCGCCCCTCCCCCACTTCTTGGAGAACACCCCTCGGCCACACTCTTCGACGCTGCCAAACTCTTGATTCAAACACACGCGCGCCGTGTCCCCCTCCTTGATACCGATACAGAGACTGGCCACGAAGTCATTGTATCCATTCTCACCCAATATCGCCTCCTCAAATTCATATCCATAAACGTGAGTCCCCGTGGCTCGACGCGTGGTCTTTGGCGCCTGACATATCTTCATATGTTGTCACGCGTGTTTTAGTGCGGGAGGGAGATACAGCAACTGCACCTGCCTCTCCGCAGGCTCGGCATCGGCACTTACGTCAACCCGCCATCCGTTACGCCTAATGGCGAACCTCCAGAGGGGTACAACCCGTTCCATCCCATCTCCACCGCAACTTTGGACACCACCGTCTTCGACGTCGTCCACATGTTCTCGGAGAGAGGCATTTCTGCTGTCCCAATCGTGGATGACGAAGGGATTGTGGTCAATCTTTATGAAACCGTTGATGTCATTGTAAGTCACGTTTGATGCGGTTGTTTGACTTGACAGATTGAAACTTAAGCTTTTCGTGATAGACCCTCGTCCGGCTGGGTGCCTACCAGTCGCTAGACCTGACGATCTCAGAGGCTCTCAACCAACGCTCTCCTGACTTCCCTGGGGTTGTCATCTGCACGGGGTCTGATTCTCTAGGTACGCTCATGCAGCTCATCAAGAAGCGACGCGTGCATCGGCTTGTTGTCGTAGAGGGTGAAGTAAGTGCTGTCCGTTCCGTGGCCGAGTTTGTCCGACTAACGTGCCCCCCTGGACCATAGGAAGAGGAAAGGAGAGGTGGGAAGAAAGGTCGGCTGTTAGGCATTATCACGTTGAGCGACGTGCTGCGCTACCTCGTTGGAAACGTTTCCATCGGAGAGGCGCGACATGATCCTCCTCCAACACCCTCAGAACCCCCAGCGACTCCTGACACAGCGCAATCTACGCCACCACTGGACTCTTCATCGGTCGTCCAAGAGCGCACGCCGACGGAGGAGATACCGCTGAACTCAGCGCCAGCGGTGGCTGATCCACAATCCCAGGAGGCAGAGGAGAAGGCAGCAGTAGACGGGGAATGACAGACATATAGTGACCGCGCAGATTACAGTAGATGTAGCCTTACAGATCTTGTTACTCTTGGCTTTGACCCGCATCTGTACCAGTATCTTGTTTCCTTGTCAGCATTGGAGGGCTAATGGTTGATATCCGGACTGGTCAAAACTTTGCACGTCCTTGCGACTGAGTGCGAGTGGTTGAATTGACCGTGGAGGTCTGCTCGTGCGACGGCATTGCAACGCGGTTAACATGAAGCAATAGACGCCCATTGGCCACACAGTCGCTGCCATGTCTGGCACGCTCGCGTCTGGCACTCGACCGCCAACTACCATACCTCCTCCCCTTCACCGGTCCTGTCCCTCGCTCTCCCGATACCCAGTTATGACTGTCATCCAAGCTATCCACATTCGTGGCTACGAAGACCGCCCTCAGCCCAAGCCGCACACCGTCTACCGTATCGAGATCCAAGCCTCCGTCCGCTCCTGGCAGATGTGGCGCCGCTATTCCGAGTTCGCCGACTTGCATGTCGAGCTCACCAAGTCGTGCGGCGAGGCCCCACCTGCCTCGCTACCTCCGAAGAACTCTTTCTCGTTCCTCCGGGGAAGCAAGACTAGCCCTGCGTTGCTCGAGGATCGCCGCTCCGCCCTCGAGCAGTACCTCCGCGCGATTCTCGCCGCCAGGGACGACGTCTGGCGCGAGAGCTTTGCTTTCCGCGACTTCCTTGGGGTCCCCGTCGGCAAGCAGGATGCCGCTGGAGCCGGAGGCGGGGGCTTCACCGCGAGCTCGTGGTTGGATGAGCACCAGGACGTGCAGGCGCGCGTGCGCGACGTCCGTGCAGACATCAACCGGCGCGACGCGCTTTCCGACGCGCGTGACATCTCTGGCTCCCACCAGGCGAACGTGCAGGCGAAGAAGAAGCTTGCTGGTATTCTTACGCGCGTTGCAACGCTGGAGGACGGCCTCAAGGGCCTCGGGCTGAGTGGGATGAGCGAGGGCGAGCTGCAGAGGAGGACGGATATGGTCGCGCGGCTCCGGGATGACTGCGAGAAGCTCGCCAAGATCGTCACCGCCGCGCGCACGACGTCGAGGGGTATTGGGACGGCGGCAGAGCGCAATCCTGGGTTGGCGACCGATCGAGAGGCGTTGCTCGGGTCTCCACCCGGGAGTAGCAGCATGCCCGGGGGCTTTAGCAGGCCGGTTGCGCGGGTGTTTGGTCAGAAGATGCAGCCCGTGGAGACGGAGCAGACGCGGCCACTGGACGACCAAGGGCTTTTGCAGCTCCAGCAGACGCAGATAGACCAGCAGGACGCACACCTAGCTCAACTGTCTACCATCCTCCAGAGACAGAAGGGGCTTGGACTTGCAATTCACCAGGAGATTAAGGAGCAGAATGAGGAATTGGATGCCCTCACATCAGAAGTAGACAATGTCGGGGCAAAGCTGACGAAGGCGAAGAGGGACTTGAACAGACTGGGTTAATAATACAGGAGCATGTCTTGGATTATTTATGTTATTACACTCCGTACTGTATGTCGCTTTCTGGGGTAGTAGAGATATATGTGGATGAAGATAATGTGCACATTAGAGGTATCATATGTACGAATCTATCACGAGTCCTGATGTCTACGCTCCTTCGACAAAAACTGTCCAACACCCTAGTAATGTTGGTGAGCTATAGTTGTCACGGGGTTGTTGCTGGACGACATACCTCAAAGCAGGCAATCATAATACCACACGCTGGTGCGATTTTCGTTATGCGCGGTGCAATGCCAGCATAAAGTGCTGCAATGCCTTCCGTTCGGAGAATCTCAGCAGTCAAAGCGATTGTCGAAGTCGTCCTAGTGGTCACCAACATCAACAGAGCCTGTCTGCGTGTTTTGAGCACGTCGAACGGGGATGTCAAGAGGGCAGCGGTTGTTCCGCTAACAGCTCCGCTGACAAACGCAACGCCAGCACCGTCGTGTCCAAGCCTGTGGAGCCTGTGCTTGCAAAACTCGTACCCAGCCCAATAGAGACCACTGAATGGAACGTCGCGCCAAAGTGTGGGACCAAGACCACGCCAAAGGTAATGCCAGCCTTGGGATTGGGCTAGGCTACGAACTGATGTGAGAACCGAACGTAGAGTATGTGGGTTGTTCGGAGAGGGCGGTGTCGACTGGAGATTTGTTCGGACAAGTTCGAGCGGAGACATGAGGGACGTGATAGTCGTTCGTGCGAGAATACCGGCGGTTAGGGGAACGATGGAGGACGGCAATAATGGTGGGAGCGTGACGTTCAGCAAGTGGTCGTAAGTTAACATGTAGCATGTCGATGAAGGCACGCCAATGAGTCTACGCATTGGATGAGTGGTCAGCTCAGGATTACCAACATTCAAGACCGGGATTCTGCACTCACAACGACGTCCCCGCACCCTTCCAAAGCCCCGCGATGCCTTCGGCTCTCCATACGTGCTTGACGGCGTCATAGAAGCCGTTCACCCTCTCCGTCTTGTACACGCCATGGTCCCATACGCAGACAACCTCGCCTTCTACAGCACTCGCCAGAGAAGACATATTCCGGATGCATGACGCTGGTGAGGCTTGACAACATGTATTTGGAGGCGGGTTCGGGAAGAGAGGTCGCGGCCGTGGAGGTGGCTGCGTTTGCAGACGTGTTTTGACAACGTCAAACGGCGTCACTAAGAGAACGAACTCGTCAGCAAAATTCACGGGACTCCGGAAGGCGGATTGACCTACTGGTCAACGCGGTGACCGTGGATCCAGCTGCGGCAGCAACAAGCTTGGCTTGGAAAGGCTCCATACTGTCCAGGCCGTATGGTAGCAGGCAGGCAGAAGGATGGGCACAGATATGAGTGGATGGAGGCTTGAGGAACGAGTCAAACGACTCGGACGGCCGTTGGGAATGGTCTGGTGAGAGGTCGGGAGGACTGCGTCGGACGTGCCGGCTTGATGCGTCATACCGTCTGTTCTCCTTATCTGATAATTCTGGCTCACGTGCGCATCTAGGCGCCGTCAGGAAACTACCCACCACCCACCAAACGATAAGTATCAGACGTCCTTCAAATGAGAATAACCTATGGATTATCGACATTGCCGGCAGCTTAAGTACAGACCAGTCTAGAATAAAAATGCAGTGACAACCCATGATGTGCAGAGATGAGAGGATAGAACGACGAAGTAATAAGGAGCGAACAGTAGGAACACAGGTCTGCAGTGAGTGGACGAGAGATACAGTAGCGAAAGAGCGTGCGCATGGTGCGGTTGAGAGAGAGGCATGAATGATGAGGTGGGTAGTCGAGGGAGGAGGGGTACTATAACAATAGTATCGGTTGGTTAGTTCGCAGGGATCAGATCGCTAAATATGAAAATCGAATGTCGAGATTAAGCTTTGGATGCAGGTATGTGGACGTTGATGGCTGTCAAGCGAAGTCAGGGATATATTCACATGCACATCGAAGAATCAAGTGTACCTCGGAACCACGTTAATGCGTCTGACGTGGATGGGGCGTCAAAGTACAGGATCGCCTTGTTGTCAACAAGGCGAAGAGCTGCATTCACGTTCACCGGATGAGCAACCCGTCGATAGGGGACACACGATGACGTGCACTCACTGTTACCATGCACAATACTTGCAGGTTGCGGGAGCGTCTGCATCCGCAGCACCGCCCAGAGATCAACACTGGACGTTGGGTCCTGCCCTTCGGAAGGGTCCCGACACAGCACCAGCAGATCGTTGCACAAGATGCCGACCAAGGACCTAGGGGTCAACTCAGGCGACAAGCACTCAACTTCAACCGAGGCACTGTCTCCCTGAGCGTCGATGACCTCGAAGCCCACCGTCGCCTTCCTGACCACGCGCGTGAGCTGCAGCGGGCCGTCCATGATAAGACGTCTTCACAATCGCTGTCAGCATGATCGCTCCTAGAAAGTACCTATGGATTTGGGACGCACCGATGCGGCTGCACGAGTGGGCTAGGGAACTTGCCACGTATCCTTGCCTGCCACTGGACAAGCCGACGTCGAGATTCAGCTTCTCGCTTCCCCTCGTTCATGTTGGTCGCGAGGGAGGATATCTCTGTCAAGGCACGATCGATGGGATCCTCCATAAACTCGTACACCGGAGGGCTACTCCGGACCAGTTCCTCGAGCTTCAGTTTCATGTGAGCAGATGCGACATGTACTAAACCAAACATAGGTCTCACCAAGAGCTTGTAGCGGGGAATACGCTGAACGGGAAGCAGAAGGTAGCCTTCCAGGTTAAGTTGCGAATGTCTCGGGTTCATCCGACAGCGCTTCAAATACGCCTTTATGCGTTTGCGCTGGCTCGACGGGATGTGGACAGCAGCTTCTCGACCGGAATCACCGAGAGTTCCAGAACTAGGAGTCATCGCCAAGCCTAACGAGGTACTCGGCGAGGGAGACAAGGCAGAACTGGGGGACGGCGTCGTCGGCCTGTCAGATATCCACATCTTGATGCGCTGCACAGAGTTATCGAAGTTGCTGTACATGCGGGTCAGAACTGTCATCTTCTCGAGGTACCATGCACTTACTTGATATAGGTCGAATACATCTTCATGAACGCAGCATGTGAAACGAAAGTGTTCGCTACATCCCGCGCCACATCCAACGACTTCTGTCCGTCCACTTCACCCTGCATGTCAAGCAGGGCAGAAGCCGCTCGCTCGAGTGCAGGCAGGAAACTCTCCCTGTGGAAGTAGAACAACGCCTCAAGACCGCCGAACACAATCTTGCGTTCCTGGGTAGGTACGACAGTGTCCTTGCTCTGACCGACGCCACTGAGAACGTTGACGGTCGCAGAGGCAGGCTTGATGTAAATGTCGACAAGTTCTTGGAGACCCTTGACGTACGTCCGTTCCGTCCTGCGAATCGAACGGTGAGCATAACCCCGCCGCAGCATAAAAAAGAAACACCCACTCGACGATCTCGCGGATGACTCTAGCACGCTTCGCCTTATCATCCTTGTACTTGCGTTCGTCGCCGGCGCCAGAACCCCCGCTATCCGTAGTCGCAACGCTGTTGGTCTGCGCCGCGCTCCCGTGGCTGCGACCTTCGGTCGAACGCAGATTAACGGACTCGGGTCGCGAGGACGGCGAGCCGGAAGACATGGACGACATAGACATATCGGAAGGCATGCGACCTGGGCCGCCATCGACCATCGTCGGCCGCCGCGAACGGGTCTGCGGAATTTCCGGTGAGGGTCCGCCATACATTGACATTGTCTGTGTCAGTGATTGATTGAGGTCGTGCATGTCACGCAGGTACGCCTTGACCGATCGAAGGGCGCGTATACGTGCTTCCCTTGCATGTTCCTCCTCACGACGCTGGATCTCGTCGAGGGACTCGACTTGCACAGGGCTGGGCAGAACGTGGTCTTCGCCAGGTTCTTCTGATCCATCCGTAACGGTGACGTCGGGGCAGAATTGCGAGGCACTGGGGATAGGGATTGGCGACATGTCGATAGGGAGGAAGCTCCTGCGCTTGCTTGCACGAGAACTCGATGTAGGTGAGGGTACAAGGAGGCTGTTAGGACTCGTGCTCGTCGGCGCGAGCTTGGCCGCTTCGTTGGATGTCTTCTTGAGTTGATCGAGGGGAGATATCTTGAGGAGGTCCGCCGAAGCCTTGCGTGAGAGGCTAGGTGGCGTTTCTAATTGGTCTTTCTGGTCTTGCCGGAGGATGGTCCCGGTGGTCGAGATGCGGACGTCAATGGCGGGAATACTGGGCAGTTGTCTGGCTTGAGGATGTTGGGCCGGGAAAGGATGTCGCGCATGTGAACCGCCGTTGATGGAAATTCGGGACGGGTTGGGTGATTCCGGACGAATCTTGCCCATGGACATTTTCTTGAGGAAGCCCCAACGACTGCTCTTGTCCTTGTCGCTCGAACGTGGTCGTGGTGGCAGGGCTTGATCCATCGGAACGGGACTATCCCGCGGGAAAACGAGCTGATTGGGCGTGGGGAGCGGCGGGACAGGCTCTGCGCCAGTCTCCTCTTCCGTCGGACTGTCCCAGATACTGCTGTCCACCGTACGCCGCAAACGGCTGCTGGCAGTTGGTGACAAGGCACCCGAAGCAACCCCAAGACTCGCGAACCTGCGGGGAACCCCAGCTTGACTGTCCGCAGGGAACGTGGACATGTTGAGCAGATTGGAGCTCGACGCTGAAGTAACATACTCCGTAAGGGCGGGGCGCTGAGGGGACGACGACGCTGATGCTGAGGGTGCACGAACGGATCCGCCGTAACCCCTACGCAGCTCACCCGCGCTCTTCATCTTTCGAAGTTCTCTTTCAGAGTCGGGTGTGCCCTTAGAAGTCCCGCTTGAGGGTCCGGCTTCGCTGAACATCGACTTCGGTCCCGCGCTGCTTGTGCGGTTCTTGTCAAAATAAGTGCGGTTCGGCGTCGTCCGCGTTCGAGTAAGACCGGGAGAAGAGAGCTGAGGACTTGATTGCGGAGGGGGTGCGGTAATGGACCGCGCAAGACTTGGCGCTCGTGGAGATGTTACTGTAACGTCCTCCTCTTCGCGGGCGTGGTGGTCGGTAGCGTGAACGGACTCCGGCGTATCTTCCGTCTCTATACTTGTGGAAGTCATGGTACTCCTGATGCTTGCGGATGGCAAAGGGAACATCGGAGTGGAAGGCGGGTAGGTGGGTGACAACGGCCCGCGGGAAAGTAAGGGCTCCATGAGAGCCTTCCAAGGACCCTGGAAAGGGTTCCCATCGACAAGGAGCGTCTCTAGTTCCGGCAATACGCACAGCCAGCTAGGCAAAGAATGCATTTTGTTGCGCCGGATGCTCAAGGTATGAAGTTTATCGAGCGAGGCGAGGTTAGCCGGGAGGGTGCTGATACCGGTAGAGTCCACGATGAGAACACGCAAGTTAATGAGCATCGACAAGAACATCGGCAGAGCGCGGAGGGGGTTAGAGGCAACGTTCAGTTCCTCGAGGTTGACACAATGAGAAAGTGAGGGTGGGAGTGCGCTAAGGAAGTTGACTGAGATGTCGAGGGCCAGTAGAGAGGAACAGATCTGAGGAAGAGCAGATGCGAGGAAAGTGGGGACAGAATTCGGCGTTGGCGATGAGCCAATAAGTAAGTGCGTCGTCCCTGATCACCACACCCTTGTCAACGCGTAAGTTGGTCACGAAAGGGGGAAGAGGCGCACCTGGTGAGACGTGTAGCCGCACGATGGGAATGTCATCTCCTCTAACAATGACGCCACGCCCTTCCTCCGCCATAACCACGGCACTAGTAGGCTCGTCTGCAGCGTCATCGTCTTCTTCATCTTCATCATCATCAAACGAAGGGTCCTCGTCCGTGTCCTCATCGCTCCCAAGCCCTGCTTCGTCGCGTTCGTCCGGCTGTTGCCAGGCGAGGTCGAAGCTGGGTGAGCTTCGGAGCGGTGGTGGGATGACCTTCTCGTGCATTGACTCGGGCTTGCTGCTGTTGGCGAGGGAGGAGGAACGCGAGCGGATACCGTCTCGGTAGAAGTCGGACCAACGTGTCTGATCAACGGGTGTCCTACCTGCTGTGGTCTGTGGAGCACCTGCCTCCTTTGAGAGAAGCTGAACAACATCGTCTGTTGTTATCCCAACCCCGACGCCCTTTCCCGACTCATCATCACCCAATGCCACATGAACATGCCCATAGTCACCTGACTTGGCGGATCCAGTATAAGCCGACGACCGCGTTGATGTTGAAGACGAGTCGCCCGACGACAGGGTAAGCGTCGAGTTGACTGGCTGTAACCGGGGCTGCCTACGGGGAGGCTTCGGCTCTGGGAAGTGGGAAGGGTCAGGGAGGGCAGCGACGGATGTGGAACGCTGAGAAGAAGACTGGGAGTAGCCCGAGTCGGATAGGGTGCCCTCCTCGTCGTTGGTGATGTTATACGCGGTATACCCGAGGGCGGAGAGTGATTGGGAGTTGAAAACGGGAGGAGGGGTGAGCATGGATGGAGGGGAGCCGGCAACAACGTAAGCACTTGACGGAGATACGGGGCCAGGCGATTGTGGGTCGTTATCCGAGTTCCAGTCGTCTTGAGTGACCAGCTTGGAGGGGGTTGGTGCCCGGGGTCTTGCGAGCATGGCTGTTTTGCCGGGCGTAAAGGGGGAGGGAGGGGAGAGAGCGGAGAAATGGTAGTACTCTAGATCTGGGCGGGAGGAACGGTATCAGCGGCTGTAAAGACAGACGGAGGCGAAGGAAGGCCAGAGAGGCGGGGGGCGTGGCGCCGTGGTGGCAGTCGCCAGGGCCGCGGAAGAGGTCGGCAAGGGCAACGACGGGAGCAGGAACCTGAAGATGAAGGAAAAGGGGTCGGACAGAGCCAGAGCCAGAGCGGGAGCCAGTCACTTGTCGGTGAGACATGGACTGGCTTCCGCCGTTGCCGTCACGAGCCACGAGCCGCCCTGCCACTCGGGCCCCTCCCGGCCTCGCGCCCACCGTCCCCGACGTCGAGCATCCACTCACCAGCCTTGCGACCCCGTGCCCGTCTCTCCTCCACATCCGCCCACATCCCAAGCACCGGGCTGTCCACATCTCCGTCGTCCGGCTCAGAGAGCCGCCTTCGTGTCGTGAAGGTCGAGTAGCGTTCATTCTCAATTCTCGTTCCTGGCATCCGGCCGCGGAGGTGCTGCCCGTCAGTGAGGTGGCGCGAGAGTCTTGGCGGATGTCGGGGACGTGCAGAGGGAGGGGACGACGTGAAGACGGGGCGCAGCTCGGTTTCTAGTCAGAGCCTCTCGCCCAAAGATGCCGTCGCTAACCGCACTTCCCGCTCGCGAGCCCATGATGAGCCTCCTGCCTCCCCCAGCAGAACCCCCCGCTGAGATCATCCATCACACCAGTGATTGTATCACTCAGGTACAACCCACCTTGCCTCCATATATAATTAAGGCGTCGACCCCTCCCTGGGGCTCTTCCGCCTGGCCTCCTTGGGCCCGCCGCCCTTGCTTGGTCTACCCCGGCCGAGTCTCCCTCAGAGTTGGACATATACCGTTTACCCAGCCCTCAGCCCCAGATAGTCTACTCGTCGGTCAACTAAGCCTCTCCATTCATCACACAAACGAACCCCGGTCGCATGTCAGGATGTAACATCGCGATACAGGACCGAACTTTGGAAGTCAGACCCTGGCTCTGACTGCGACAGAGAATCGCCCGTTCAAGCAGCCCTTCCGTGAGTCCGTCCCGCTGCGCTCGCCTCGCCCCGGCCAGTCCGTGTCGCTTGGTCCCCTTCGCTATGGCCGACTATGGCCCATCCCGCAGCGCGCACAGCGGGACTGTACCCCTTGGCCGACAGCCGGCCACCACGCAATCCGCCATCCCGTAATGCGCGCGGTTCCACGGCCGCTACCATGAGCTCTCAAAAAACTGCCGAGCATGGCCAAGGAATTTGAAGGAAACATGACACGCGGAAACAAGTATCTCGGTCCTCTTTCGACAGTGCTCGCAGCATCACAGAGCCCATCATGATAATCATGTCGATTGGAGTGCGCAGACTGTATCCGGTCAGCAGATCAGGCGTTGACATCATCCACAACCCCGACAGGGAACAGGGACAGGACGTCAGAGGATTGCAAACCGACACTCTGCCATTTACGTATATTTGACACGTCTTCTGCGTGAGGAGGACTCCAATACCATGCTTTGTTCCGTGCGGCCAAATACGAGGACATTCGGGGGGAACTAACGCTGGTTGATGGTTACTGGTCCAGGTTATGCGATATTGCGACGAGAGAGGAGGTTGCTAGGAGAACATCTGCATGCTGAACTTCTTGACGTTCACGACCCAACATTTCTCCTGATACTTAAGAGGTGCTCATAACATTCAGGACACCGCCTACCAGATGCGCTCAAAGAGCGTCCGAGGCTGTTGATCGAGGTGATGGGTTACGCGATACAGATACACTGGAAACCAGGGGCCTGACACTTGACAGAATGGCGGCATACAGATACCGAGCAAGTACTTAGTCATCCAGGTATCCACGTCTTGACCGTCGTTGACATGCGGACTGCAGGCAATTGACAGGCTTCCGGAGTGGTGTAGACGTCGCGACGACTGCGCTCCTTCAATCCGCCGCCCGCGGCACATAGATAAGTATCCGGGATACTTGCGCCAGTACGGCAATCTACGAATATCACTCGTCCCGCTGCAGACGGAAGAGATGGGTGCGGCGATCCGATAAGTAAACTTTTTTGTTCTATCAAGTTATCAAGTGCTTAATTTTCGACCAGATACCATCTCATCGCCACAGGCCTAGGGGCCACGAAGATGCCGTGCCTTGCTAGTATCTATGGGTCCAAATGTCAAACGAGGTTACTCTTCAACGTTGCATCTCGAAGCTACAGTAGCTTGAAGCACGAGGCTCCCGAGAAGGATCAACCGGCACGCACATCCATGCTTGGCTTTAATTGAATCGAAAAGGAAACCGTGTCGTGGCGCCGGGTGAAGCATGCTCAACCTTCTTCATAATCCACCGCTCGTGACTTGCCACCGCAGAGCCGGATCCTGTCAGTATAATACATTCGAGTGCATTGCTCTCCTCGACAGTAACCCAAGAATCCGAGATATAGATAGCCAAATATGTCTACATTACATTACACAACATGGGCACAGGGCCTTTGTGTGAGGTGCATTACAACATGCTCAAGGTATTAAGTAGAGAGAGGTATGGGATACCACCGTCGTCGTCGCATGACGTTTTACATCTACAAGAAGATTGCAATTAGAACACAAAGGGCGAAATCGACAATGGACGAGGACTCACCAGCCAACCCCAGAAACGCTCAACCCAGTTCCTCGGAGGAGGTTCGTCATACGTGTCTGCCTCAATCTCCTTCAAGCCACTGACGAAGTCCATGTCCTCGGGCTTGACCATTGGTGTGCGGAAGTACAACTTCGCGCCGATGTAAAGGATGGGGAACAATACGAAGGGCAGGTAATTGGTGACAAAGCTGTCTGTCGCCCAGTTGCCCCTGAGGAACACGCTCCAGCCAGAGAACTGTTGCGAGGCGACGGTTAGTCATGTTCAGCAGCTACGGCTACGAGACTGAGGCCTCGAGAGACTCACGAAGCAGATGACTAGGCATGCAACAATGGCATACCACGCAGCGTATGGTTGAAGAGCGTGTGCATATGGGAGAGTGGAACGATCGAATCCCTGGGCCTTGAAACCTTTGTGAAACCGGACGTAGGTGACACAGATTCCAAACCATGTCATCAAGCCAGCAATGGACGTCACTTGAAACAAGACCGTATGAACATCACACTGCAAAGACCATCTATGCAAGAATGACTTACTGTTGACGAACCAGCCAAATACCCTGCCCGAGCCGGTCGTGACTCCCATATATGCAAGAGCGGAGAAGATTGCACAGAAGACGAGCGACACGATAGGGAGACCGTTCGAAGTAACCTTCGTGAAGATCTTGGGTGCGTTGCCAGCCAAGGCCAGACCGTCTGTAATCAAGCAGTTAGCGAAAATGCTACAGCTTTGCCACACTGAATGCCATACAAAGTGCACGGGACGAGGTGTACAAATCACTGGAGGCAGCGGACCAGGCCGAGGTCAAGAGAGCGGCGTTGATCACGGATGGCAGACCCTTAATGCCGGCAGTCTTGATGGCAATGACGAAGGGAGACTTGGCAGCGTCGGAAGTCTTGAGGTTGAGGTCGGTGTTGGTGTAAGGAACGAGGAGACCAATAATGGTGACACCGCCGATGTAGAAGAGCAGGATACGGACGTAGACCCTACGAATCGCCTTCGGCAGATTGCGACGAGGGTTCTTGGCCTCGCCAGCAGCAATCTGTCAAAGAAAATGAGCACCAACTCTCGTGAAGCATTGCAAAGTTACGCACAGCAACGATCTCTGTACCAATGAACGAGAAGGCGGATTGTTCCAGCACGGCGACCCATCCCAGGAAACGACCCTTAGCACCGGCGATGTTATCAAATTGAGCGAACGGTCCAGGATGTTTCCAGTAACGGAAACCGATACGGTCGTGGTCGGGGCCACCGCCAAGATCAAGAACGATCCCAAGGATGATGAGACCGGTAATAGTGATGACCTTAATGGAGCTGAATGATATGCCGTCAGCCACTATTCGTGAAATCTTTAACGCGAACAACTTACGCGAAGATGAACTCGCACTCTCCATACACGCCGGCGCCGAACATGTTGATAGTTATGACAACGACGAGACACATTGAAATCCACACCGCGTTGTTGACTGACTGATTCCAGAAGTTGATGAGAACCGCGGCGGCGCTCAGTTCTGCAGGCAAGATAATTGTCCAGTTGTACCCTGTATCAAAGTTCGGTTAGTCATCACATCGTACAACGCGCCACCCCACGAAGACTAACAATAGTTCCATCCCTGCGAATGCGACTGGGAGTTAGCAACTGCCCGAAATTACGGTACGCTAGTTGTTCTAGGCTACGCACCATAGTGAAAGAAAATGCAGGATCGACGAAACGCTCGGCCAGCTTGATATGTCCACCAGGCAGCGGGAGGTAGGCAACCATCTCTCCCAGGGAGATCTGCGGAACAGGGGATTGCCGGAGGTGAGTAAGAGTACGTACGCGTCGTCCATGACTAGCGAAGACTTACCATGACGCTGTAACAGACCGTGCCGACGGCCGCGTAACCAAGCAAGAGACCGATGGGCCCGCCTTGTGCTAATGAGGTTGCCGTACCCAAGAACAAACCAGTGCCGATTACACCTGTAATATCGCGAGTATTTGGCACATATCCCATCGTACCAGACCCAAGGTGTACATACCACCGATACTAGAAGTCGCGGACCGCAATCAGTTTGGATGCTTGCTGGGGGGGGGGGGGGGGATGGAGGAGACGGAGACGGGAGGAAGCGTACCTGATCATAGCAATGTGCCTGTTCTTGAGCTGCCGTTTCAGAGTGCCCTCTGTGTGGATTGCGGCTGACCCCGACTCAGAGTCGTAGTTGAGAGGCTTCTCCACGACATTCTCCACGATGGTGTGGGAGTGGGAGTGGTCCTTGGTGTCTTCGACGCCCATGGTGTCGCCTGGTAGTAGCGAACGACTGAAGAACGACGGAGAGGACGAAGAGGGCCGGGTGGAGGCGGCAGGCGGAGGACCTGGTCTTCAGGTGTGCGCCTCTCCGCTCGTCCCCGGTTTAAATAGGACCCAGTGCTGCATGTGATGAACTAGCACATGTGCCTGGCGCTCCGTTTGGACTGTAAGGGCGCTCGCAGCTGGAGAGTTCTTGCTGTCTGGAGTCGAGTGCGATAAGGCAAAATTTTTGCCCTGATACGACAACCGAACACCGACGGTCTCGACATTTTATGTTGATAACTGTCTTCGTCTGGCCCCTGTTCTCCCAGCCACACGCCGCCCGTTAGCAAACACATCCTCCGTACCAGAGCACCATTCAGCGCACCAAGCCCGGGGCTCGTCTTCCGGGTCACGAGTGGCAGAAAGTCCAGCACCTGGTGCCGTTCGCCCCACAGTTGCGGGGCGGCAATTCTGTCAGCCTCGAGACGCCGTCTGCGCACAGCAGTTAAGCGTCGCACACGCGTGATAGTCGGCTAGCCGATGCGGGGTACATACATCATCTCCAGCTTCCCACCCTGTCATCCAATGGCTTTACAGTCCCCTCGGGAGCAGCTTTAACCACGAGATATGCATCCCGTCCGTCGCCCCCCGAGCATCTTCCGAACTCCTTTTTTGCATCGACAGACTGAGAGTAAAGGCTTACCCATGAAGCATCGGCTATTCGTACTTCCTCAGATAACTTAACCGCACCCTCAAACGTTTCGCAGAATATGGCAGTGATACTGGTGTTGAGGGCAGTGTACGCCGCCTGTGATCCGCAGCTTGCCAGTGGGGCAGCGGACGGCTGGTGGACATCGGGATCGTGAGATATCGCGAACCGGTCGCCGTTGTTGCCTCCTTGACTCCTCTGTGTCTCCAATCGACATCTCGACCGCTTGTGGATCTGCGACATCCGCCCGCATCACCTTCCGTGATAACCGGAATCCAGGCTAACATGAATCACTTGACATGCTTACCTGTCTCACGCCAACACCGCAGCCTGGGACACTAGTCCTACTCAGTTCTCCAAATCTCACATTCCTACAAGGCTCAGTGCGACAAATAATGCATGGGCAGAAAACATGAGAAATCGAAATTCCGCTCACACGACCATAGCCCGCCATGGCCTGTGCGCTGTGGACGAGGGAAGCCAGGTCAAACCCAGGCACCGAAAACGTCGATTGCACTCCGCGAAATCTACAGCTGCACAAAAACCGCGTCATCTCGATTCTGTTTCCAGGAACTCCTGCCAAGGTATCGAACTAGCCCGAGCTTAGCCCTGCTTAGCCGAGCGAGCCTCAAGCTCGCACGTTTCCGAGTACCTGGGCAGCGAGCAGACGACCCGGCAAGCTCGACGCCTCGAAGCTCGAACCGCACTGAAATGGGAAAAAGCTGCGCCTCCCGGAGGGTCACGGGCGTCGTGTGTCCTGTCCAAGTTGGAGCCATCGACACACGTCAGTGTCCATCGTGTATGGTGTCACCCCCTCCGAGTTTGCGATCGCGAGCAGGTTCGCCTGTGGCGAGAGCGTCAAGTCCCAGCCAGGCTCAAGCAGGTTCTCCACCTGCCACGCCTCGAAGTCCTCCAGCTCTTCCGGGGTCAGCTCGGGTTGCAGCTCGACAGCTGGCGCTGTGCTGTTCGTCCATTCCGCTTGACAGGAAAGTGGCGCAGTTGGTGGAGAAACCTGGGCTTCGCTATGGGCGTTGGCAGTACCAGTGGCGTCCGCAGGCGCGCAATGAGAGGGCGGAAGGTCGGAGGCTGTTGTCCTTGGACTGGGCGCGGGTGGCGTGCCAGGCGTTGGCGCGGACGCTCGAGACGGACTGAGGCTTGGCACGGCCCCAGGTGGAGGAAGAAGGCCACATTGCTTCATAAGTGGTGTCGTGAGGATCTCCTCGTCGGAAGGGTATGGCCATGCATTGAGGTCCCAGGCTACGGTTCTTGGAGCTGATGTAACCTTCAAGATAGGTCGAGTAGGATTGGGTGTCCCACGATGACGAGGATGAGAAAGAGGCGCGGTGGAACGTTGGTCCAAGTCCTTGAGATCTTCGGCTTCGCCCTGGCCCTGGCTGCTGCCACCCACCTCGCTTGGAGCCTCCTGGTAGGTCCAAGGATCGCAAAAAGAAACACGATCATTGAATCGAATGCGCGTGTCGCGTTCCAAGAAAGTCTCCCAGCCCTCCGAGAAATGAAAGGGCCCGGGAAGATCAAGCCGAGTCCGTTTGGCCGACCTTATCTCCTCCCTTGGTTCTACGCTGTCCCGCTGGCGTTTCAGGGCACCGAGAGAAATCTTTAAGCCCTGTCCCTTTGGTAGCGGGCGGATGTACCCGGGCGGAGCGAGACTCAGATCGTCCGCATCGCCACGCCAATACGGCAGCCCCAGGCGCCCGCATCGGATGGCATTAGTGTTGCGGATATCGGCGGCTCGATAAGAAGACATGATAAGCTCGGTTGGCGGATGGGGAACATAATAGCCGCGAGGACCGTCGTATGGCTGGGACGCGAAGTCGCGGACTTTAACTGCAGGAGGCGCAGCCGCTTCAGCAGATGATACAGATGCAGCGAGGAGGTCGGAGGTGCCGGCGGTATAAGAGGTCGTCGTGTCTGTGCCCAGAGACAGATGAGAACCACAATCTCGAAGCGAATGACAGGCGGCTTACATTTCCATAGCGGTCCGGAACAAACAGGGCGCTCGGGCTCCTTGTCACTGACCCGGGGACGCTTCGCGGGAGTGGCAGTATCGTCAGGAGCATGAGAGGTTTTACGTTTATGCGGGTTCGTCGACGGCATTACATGAGAGGGGAATCGATTTCGCACGGGAAGTGGACACTCGGGAGACAAGACAAGAAGAGGGGAGACCGATTCGACCGCGCGACGATGTTCAAGGCGGGAAACCTGGGCGCGGAATGCGGAAACCGCCTCTGCGTACTGCTCTTGCGTCTGGCCGGGGACGAGCCACCGTTTCGAAGGCTGACCGAGTTCTTGAATCCATTGATTCCACACTTCAGGCTTTGGAGCATGTCGATCGCCTTTCTCTGCTCCCTGCGTCTCGTGGCTACGTGCGTGTCCGTAATCGAGGATGAACTTGACCTTCCGCAGCTCCAGGGCAAGATCCTTGTCAGTGCAGCCCTCGAGTCCGATCTCCTTGATTGGTCGCTTGGTGCGAGCCATCGAGAAATCCACTAGGGTGACACGGCCGTCACCGCCTATGAGAATGTTCTTCTTCTCGACAGATGCGTGCAAAACACCAGCGCCATGCAACTTGCGGTAAGCATCAACAACACGCTGCTTGAGGGCGTCGGACATGGTAGGAGACGCTTCGACCCAGAAGGACTGATGAGGCACTTCCATGAAGAGTTGGATGGTATCTCGAGTGTTATAGAGATTGATCACGTAGGGCACCACGAGACCTTGGAGGGGGCGAAGATAGCTGTCTGACGACAGTAGCTTGAACTAGAGGATAGAGGCGTGAATAAGGGTAGGCTGAAGGGCAGGTTCTGACGAACCTCCGGGAGAAACCTCGTTTGAGCTTGAAGGCGAGACCAGCTGTACGCGGGTGAGCGGCGCGCCATTCCTGAAGCGTGGTATGTACATACCTCTTGCACATGAATTTCGTCGGTCGCCCCCCAATCATTCCAAACATCAAATCTGTGCTCCATTTGTCGCCATCGGTTAGAACACCTACGCCCGGTCAAGGTCAATTCTACTCAAGAAACGCACCGCGAACGGAACTCACTGTGGAGGTTGGCCAATGCACGAAGTTTGCTAGCAGGTTGTCCGGCAGCCCAAGCGTACTTGCCATGCGGAATGTAGGCAATTTCATAGTGGATTTGTTCGGGTAGGTCCGCGTCTGGATTTGGCAGCTCATCTTCATCCACATCGTATTCCGGCATCCGGCGGGGATGTGGTTGGTTAGGTGTATGTGAGGGGGATCCATTGGAGGGACGGATCCACGGTTTGGGGGATGGCGGTGGTGGCGGAAGCTCGGCGTAAGGTTGTGTTAGAAGCTCGAAAAGTCCGGTAGGATCTGTTCGCCGTGACGGGTGGCGAACATGGGCTTCAGCATCGTAAGGGTTGTGGGACGGAGGGGGAATACGCCTGTGGTGTGGGGCAAGGATTCGGCGGATTTGATGCCAATCGAGAGTTTCGACGTTGGCTCTGGCGAGTTTAACGCACGAGGGCGTCGCACCGGAAAAGGAGCCATCGGCTTCATGTCCATCCAGAATGCTGAATGTGGGTGAGATTTCGCGGATGGGTGATGGTGGTGTTGGAGGAGTAGGAGCGGGCTCGTGCTCTGGTCTATCCCGAGGCGCTGGTCGGGGGACGGTGCGACGAGGGGGCACGACTGTTGCGGGCATTTAGGGCGGGAAAGAGGGTGGTGAGCGTTGGGATGAAAAGAGGAGTAGGAGGCTCATATTGCGGTGGGGGGTAGATTTGTGGCGAGGGCATGGCCAATGGACGCGAGGGCCACAGTGCCTGCGACGAGAACAAGGACTCGTCTCCTTGTGGTCGATTGGGAAATAATAGATCCCGGCTACACAACGTCCATCGGCGCTTGCACAGAGCGCCCTGATTGAGCTTATTGTGGCCGCCACCGCCGTCCGATATCCATGTGCATCCCAGCAGGTCGCGCCAAGGTCGCACATTCCTCTCGCTGAGGATATCAGATTCATGCACAACAAATGCACAAACAATACCACTTATCTCGTGCCATTCCTCCTTCGCAGCCCTCAGACATTCAGCGACACAGCTCTCCACCTGATATCCATCCCAGCAGGTCGTCCATCGACCTTGTGAGGATATCAGACTGTGCACAAACCACTTATGTCATTGCTATCGATCGACCTTGTGGACTGTTTATGTCATTGCTATCGATCGCTTCAACCACCTCGGTGGACAGATATTCCATGGCCACCAGCATTTCCGTCTCATGTTCAGGTACGCCTGTCTGCACCCACCTCACCCAGGCCCTCATGTGGCCTATATTTCTCCCTATTTCTTCCGTAGACCAGAGCACAATCCTTTGGACTCTCGGACTTGAGCACAAAGAGCACTTCTGCACGACAGTCAACTGACCATCCCGTTACGCGTATGGATTCATTCCTTTTGCCAGAAGCCATCGCGATGTGCGTCACCAGCGTTCCCACACCGCCGCCAGGGTACATGATCCAAGTGCACGACACATGTGAGCAAAGGTTGCCCAGCTTACCTGCCTCTCTTCATGTCATCATATTAGACGCGACGCGACAGTGTTTTGAATACCTTCATCCCGCCATGTCCTCTTCCCGGGCACTGCAAGGAGGAAATCACCGAGTGCCTCGCCCAAAGCTCCTGGCGAGGTCATGTTAGTTTAGCCTCCCGTGGCGCTTCCTTGCTTCCGTCCAATCATCTCCGTGTTCCCGACCCAGGCCAGCCACTCGGACATCGCGAACGCGTGTGCTACAACAACCAGGGCCGCCTCGACCGCACGCCATGCAACTAATCCTCGGAATATCTTCCATCTTGTGTGCCCTTCATGCCAAATACGCCTTCACATCTCTCGCTTGCACGCAGGCCGCTGCTGTGGCCCGCGTATTCTTCGGTGGCTACTTGCGGACCGTCGCAGAATACTCGGGGGCAGTAGGCCTCTTTCACGAGGTCTTACCTTCGCTCCTCCTTTGAAGCAGGCGTATATAATCCGGTCTTCCATGGGTCGCCCTCTCACCTCACAGTCCTAGGTGTCCTGTTCAGTCATGCTTCGCCCAACGTTTCTGGCGACTGTCTCCGTCGCCGCCGCGATATCCCTCGTCGCGGCGGTGTCTTCCCAGACTTACACCTGGAAGAACGTCAAGATCGGCGGTGGCGGTGGCTTCGTTCCCAATGTCGTCTTCAACCCGTCCCAAAAGGGCCTTGCATTTGCTCGCACAGACATTGGCGGCGCATACAGGCTCAACTCTGACGACTCCTGGACGCCTCTTCTGGACTTCGCCGACAACGCCCGCTGGAACTACTGGGGTGTCGATGCCATCGCGACAGACCCTGTCGATCCCAATCGCCTGTACTTGGTGAGGTTCTATTCTGCAAGTGCCCCGTCGAATCAGGCTTATATTGGGTTCTAGGCTACGGGGATGTACACGAATTCGTGGGACCCTAACAACGGACAGATTCTGATTTCTACCGATCAAGGCAACACGTTCACTCCGTCCACGCTTCCCTTCAAAGTCGGGGGAAATATGCCCGGTCGTGGTATGGGCGAGGTTCGTGTGGTACTGCGTAGCGTTTTGCGCTAGTATCTTATGCAAGGATTCAGCGTCTCGCGATCGATCCCAACAGCCACAACATCCTGTACTTCGGTGCACGGAGTGGACATGGTTTATACAAGTCCGCCGACTACGGGGCCACCTGGACCCAAGTGAAGAACTTCCCAAGCGTCGGTAAGGGCATGCCAAGTGTCCACATGCAGTGACGTTCTTAACCAGTCGCAGGGACCTATGTTGTCGATCCCACCGACACCTCCGGCTACAACAGCGACATCATGGGATTGGCTTGGGTGACATTCGACCCAACGTCCGGGTCGAACGGCACAGCGACCCCTCGTATCTTCGTCGGTGTGGCGAACATGGGTTCCGACAACATCTTCGTTTCCAACGATGCTGGTGCTACTTGTAGGTGGATTTTTTGACCTTAATCTCACGCACTCGTTGATCATGTATACACAACAGGGACCGCCGTGGCTGGCCAGAACAACACCTTCCTCCCTCATAAGGGTGTCCTTTCAGTGGCCGAGCGGTCTCTCTACATCTCGTATTCTGACGGTGCTGGTCCTTACGATGGTACTGAGGTGAGTGATCCTGACAGGCGAAAAGACATCCTTCTAACACGCGAGACAGGGAAGTGTTTGGAAGTACAACATCACTGCTGGAACTTGGATGGACGTCACCCCGGTGTCCGGCGGCGACCTCTACTTCGGTTTTGGGTACGTAAAATATGTTATATGCTCACCCTTCACTTTCTAACCTGAATTCTCTTTTAGCGGGGTAGCTATCGATGCGCAGCGCCCCGGCACCGTCATGGTAGCGGCCCTCAATGCCTGGTGGCCTGACGGGCAGATTTTCCGTTCGACAGATGGTGGTGCAAGTTGGACGGGGCTCTGGGAGTGGCAATCTTACCCCACTCTCAACAGGTACTATACGTATGATGACAGCATTGCGCCTTGGATGGGTCCCGACTACACCATCGACACGCTTACCTTGCAAATCGGCTGGATGATGGAGGGCCTCTCCATTGATCCATTCAACTCCAACCACTGGCTCTATGGCACAGGCGGAACTATCCTTGGTGGCCACGATCTCTTGGAGTGGGACGCCGGAACATCGCGCAACATAACGCTTAAGTCCCTCGCTGAGGGTATTGAGGAGACGTCCGTTCAGGGCCTCATCTCCCCTCCCTCTGGGCCTCCCCTGATTTCGGCCATTGGTGATGTAGATGGTATGTCCCTCTCTTCTGAAGGATTCGAATTTGGATTGATGATCTCCCACAGGCTTCGTGCACAACGACCTCGACACACCGCCCCAAGTCGAGTTCTCGAACCCGTCCTACTCCAGCTCCTCGGATATTGATTATGCAGGAAACAAGCCTGCCACCATCGCCCGTGTTGGTACCACAACCGACGGCTCGCAGGGCAAGCAGATTGCCATCTCCAGTGACGCTGGCACTACTTGGTGCGCCTCGCAATCAATCATATTGAGATGTCGTCCGGCTAACGATCCCAACACTAGGTCCCAGGACTACGGTGCAGCTGACGGCGTCGCAGGCGGCAAGATCGCCCTTTCCGCTGACGGCGACACCATCCTCTGGAAGACAGGCAGCAACGCGATCCTCCGTTCTCAATACACGAACGCCTTCACCACCATTTCTTCGCTTCCCTCCTCTGCTGTCATCGCCTCCGACAAGAAGAACAACTCCATTTTCTACGGCGCCTCCGGTTCTTCGTTCTATATCTCCACTGACGGCGCTCTAACGTTCTCCACCGCGGGCTCTCTTGGTTCATCTACTTCTCCCTTCCGCGTCATCGTGAATCCGAGCGTTACTGGTGACGTCTGGGTCTCCACCGACAAAGGCCTGTTCCACTCGACGGACAGCGGCTCAAGCTTTAGTGCCATCTCTGGCGTGTCTCAGGCGTGGTCCATTGCCCTTGGTGCCCCAAAGGCCGCTGGTGGCTACCCTGCCATCTTCGCGGTTGCGAACATCGGCGGTGTTGGGTACTTCCGCTCCGACGACGCTGGCGTGAACTGGGTGCAGATCAACGACGCCGCCCACGGTTTCGGCTCCGCGAGCGCGAACGTGCTCGCTGCAGATCCTAGGGTTTACGGCCGGTAAGTTCAATCCTCTCGTCATCCAGCGGGGTGATTTTCCAGTAACTGACTGTGCTCCTAAGAGTGTACATCGGAACGAACGGTCGTGGTATCTTCTATGGTGACGCATCGGGATCGGCTCCTGCGCCTACCGCGACGGCAACTTCGACCACGGCTACGACCGTCAAGACTACGACCGCTTCGACATCTGCCACAACCACCAAAGCATCATCCAGCACCACCACCAAGGCATCTACCACGACCAGCACAGCACCTTCATCCACGGCTACCGGAACGGCCTCGCTTTACGGGCAATGTGGTGGCATAGGCTGGACGGGCCCGACGGTCTGCGCATGTGCGTTGTCCTACCTTCCTTGCGTTTGAATCTCTTCTGACAGATTAATCGTGACAGCTGGAACTTGTGTGGAGCAGAACGATTGTAAGTCTCCATTCGTATGCATTTATATTGTCTCTACTGACGAATATGTTTACAGACTACTCCCAGTGCATGCCATCGTAGGTTGAGAGACGTCTGTTGCATGGGCTGAAGTTGGTGAAGAGCTTTGTTTTTGGAACAACGGGAATCAGGTCGTCATAATGCATCTCATTTAAGTACATAAGAAATCAATGGCGGTTGTCATTCATTTTTCCACTCCTCCCACACCTGAAGTCCGCGCAGCGTGAGCGGTCTGCAATGTAGGAGTGTGCTGGCTCATACCTCAAAGAACTGACGCCTTTCTCCGACCTTCACGCCTCTGCAACTCGTGAGATCCAATGTCTGCAGGTTGGGGCACGCGTCGAGGATGTGAAACAATCCGACCTCTGTCAATAAACACAACGTTAGCCCATGCTGCCGTCCCACCTATTGTACGCACTCGTAATCTTCGTGCCCGCAAGCTCGAGGACCTTCAAGTTGACGCAAGAAGAGATGTAAGGAACCGCGATGTCGTCCACAGGGGTGTTATTTAAATTGAGGTATACTAGTTGAGACGGTCCTTCCTCCGGTCCATCTGGGTTGGCCAATCCTTCCAAATTGGACGATCGAAGGTGAAGTAGCCCGGATAAATTGAGACGCTGCTGCAGGTCAAAAACCTCGAAGGCATCGCCCATGTTCACAATTCTCCTTACCTTGCACCTCCGGCCAACCCGCCGAATGAAGTGGGAAAGGGTGACATCGGGACCCCCCATTGCATTGTAACCGATCCTGTGTTCCAAACAAGGCTGACTCGCTCGAGGTCGGGAGAACCCTCCAATGCATCGGTCAAGGCGCGTAACGTCTTGTCGTTAATTGTGGTCCCTGAAGGGGAGGATGACATAGAGGTCGTCGAGAAGTCGTTGCTGCCCATCGCGCCCAACGACAACACTTGCAACCTAGACAAGCCAGATATAAGAGATACGAGCCTGTCGCTCGGGACCATAGTCGACGTGAGCACCAGCTTTTCAAGTAGGTTGTTGGATGGTAAGACGAGGTTCTTGATTTGTGTGAAGGATAGGTCGAGGCGCAGAAGGTTTGGGCAAGCTTCAAGGATGGTGTTGACCGGCGTATCACTAAGAGGTGCCTGCCGGAGCTTCAAGGAGCGCAAGTTGGGGAGGTGAAAGTCCTCCTTCGATCCGAAAGATGCCCATAACCTAGAGCAGGCTCCATCCGTCTGCCAGTGTGGGTCAAAAAGGAGGAGAAAATGTATTCGCAAAGCCTACCCAGCTGGCTATCCCTGCAACCTTCAGGACCTCAAGGCGAGTGCATTTGAACACGAGCGGCGCCATAGAGGCGGGAGAAACCGTGGTGTAGTTGAAGTTGACGACCTCGAGCTGCGGGCAATGGTTTGCCACTGCAGTTGCTGTATCGGCACCGACCTTGGCACAGCCTCTACAAGTTCCATCTTGAGAGAGGGGTAGAAAGAGGATTGAATAAAGCGACCGTGCCTGAGATTGAGCTTCCGTAACGAGGGAAGTTTGGCTATGACAGAAGCAAAGACCTTGTCCGCTATCTTTGCAAACCCGGTGAGTTCTAGGTCGCGGAGGTTATCCTTCAAGGGCATGTCTCCAATGGCGAATATCGTCGGTCGACTGACGCCTGGTAGATCGTCGCTTAGTGCGATGGATGATCCGCGCAAAAGATACTAGGCCCGAGGTCAACGCCTGTGTGCATTGGCGAACGGCCAAAGACCTACGGGGGCTATAAATCCATGACTTAGTAAGGCCGGGCAGGTCTGCTTGAGCACCGCGAAGACCTTCTGCACAAGAGCGTCGGGAAGATGTTTGAGGGAGTACTTGACATCTTCCCACATCGCAGGGTCACTTGACAGTTTTTGCAAGTTGCTTGCGAAGGCGCGGGCACATATTACGGCCAGAGAAGGTATGTGTTCTGGTGCAGTGTGGGAGGTGCGGACGGAGAACGTAGATGTGGACAAGGCTGTCGGTTGAGACTGTGGGTTTGGAATGTCGTCATCACCCTGACCGTTTGTGGTATCTGCCTTGCGACGTTTGGGGGCGGGTCCACTGGTGTTTCGCGAGCGTTTGCGTCCTCCCATGATTTCAAGGTACAGAGGATGGGGCAAGTGAGCCCCGGCTTGGGGGTTGTTCTGCAGGAGCCCTGAAGGGACGTGACTCGTGGCGTGGTTTCACTCCCGTGGACCAGGCACTGCCACTCCCCCCGCGCCCGAGTTGGTAATAGAAGCGCCCGGCGTCTGGAGAGCACCGCATCGTCATCATCATCATCGCGCTGCAGCTCAGTCGTGCTCTCTGCAGTCTTGTCCTACCACTCTGCTTGTGTATGTGGGCCGCCCTGGCTGTGCGAGGCGTCGAGGGCGTCGGCGCATCCCGTTTACGGTCCCTCCCGCAGATGCACTCCTACCCAAGTTATCTAATTGCACCCGGCCCGCCCTTCAGCGGCTTGAAGTGAACAGCTTGCGCCTTGGGGACCAATTATATATAGGTCCATGTAATGAACGGTGGATGGATACCCAACATGCTTGTCTTTCTGTATTTTCCTCGTTTGTACCGATACTCTGGTGAGCAACGACGAAGGCATAGTCGACTACATATGTGCGCTAACAGATGAACTCGAATCTCCCAGATTTAATATCCTTTGGACTTTTACTGCTACCCACAGTCCTCCTCACAGCACGCATGTTGCTGAGGAAACGCTCTGGTCCCCAGAGATGGAGTGCTATCTGCTCTTCGTCCCTCAACCACCCAGACCCGACCTCTCGGCGATCATTTCAAGTTGGTGCCTCCCCGCCACAGCCTTCCCTCCACACTCTTCCACCTGAGATCTTGGAGAAGATCTTCCGTTCGGCCTGTACAGATGGTGGGCGCACCGGGTGTTCCCTCTCCCTTGTGTCCAAATGGATTCGAGCCGCCTCCACCGCCGCCCGCTATCATTCCATCTCCCTCCTCGCCGGGTCACCCGGGAAACTCCGCGCCTTCCTCGAATGTTTCGAACGCGCGCGGAGTGCGGCGGGGTCCGTAGATGGCAGCGCCATGCCGAGGATCCGCCACCTCTGTCTCGCTCTCTACCCGACCACCCCGATGACTGTCTCGTCCCAACAGGGCGGGAGGGTACTGGACTTGCACGGGTGGCTTGATATCGCATCAGTGCCTCAGTACGCTGATGACGGCTGGACGGGTTTCAGAAAGCACGCAGTGAACGAGTATCACGCAGCTGTGCAGAAACTCTTTCGTATGGTTTCCGAGGACGTCCTGTCGATGTGCTTGTTTCTGAGCACAGAATGGTGGGAAGACGACTTGGCCATGCCCCCTATCGCTTGCACTGGGTTCCCGATGCTGGCGGAACTCTCCGTTTCTGGAGACGAGCCCAAGTTTACGCTTTTGCCAAAGCGCGCCTGCACACTCGACACTCCTTTCCCTGTTCTCTTGCGACTGCACATTGTGGCGAACTCGCACCAGAACGTGGACTTCCAGCGGTGGATTCGTCAGATACCCAAACTGGAATCCATGCGCATTACCTGTGGCGGCAACGTATATGTTCCCGCTTGGGTCAGCAACCTTCGAGATGCTGTCGGTGAGTCACAGTGATCAATTTAACAGACGGTAGTAAGTGGCTGACGGTATAACCATGGCTCCAGATAATCTGAGCGAGACTCGCACTATGCCCCCTCGAGTCACAGTGCTTATAAGACCGGCGTTTTTGACAACGTTGGTTGGGCTCCAACACCTGTACCACGTCGCCGCTGTCAGAATGCGGAAGCATCTTCAACAGACGAGGGTGCCGCTTGTATTCGCACCATACTACATGCATCAAGATCTGGGTCGCGAGTCTGCCAGTGCCGCGTTGGCACCTGAACAGCTCATGCGACTTGACTGGCTAGCTCGGGTTGATGGGCGCCAGGGAATTTTTATGGATGATATCTGGATGCGTTGCAGTGGTGGAGGCATCGTGGATAGAATGCGTACTTGGTGGTTGTTCGGCAAACAATACCTGGAGCCATTTATTAACCTCTAATCCTACTCCTGTCGTTATTTTATCACATTCTGTCGGACCAAGTGTACACTGGATATGCATACAGTATTGTTATCATTGTACTGTCCTCTTCTGTAGTTGACGTAGCGTACACCCAAAGATACCTCAAAGACTACTAATTCTAATCCCAATCGTCAGATCATCGTGAGCCAGTCTCAATCATGCGGCCTATCATATAATGTCCCTAGAGATGGCTGAAGATAAGTTAATCATCCCCGGCCCTTTGCATGGCGAGAGGGTAATGTGCCCACTACCACTTGGTCCGAAGATTCCACAACCACAGCGTGGACACGGCAAGCGTAAGCGGGGCCGTGACGGTCCTCCAAAGGACGATCTCCACGATCTTCAGCCATTTTGGCGTAGCTTTGATTCCGACGACGATAAGCCCGGCTCTGGGGACCCGTACGAGGAGGAGATGCAAGAGGTTGAGCGGCGCAGGGAAGTACCACGGTGTAGCATAGGTTTGCACGACGTGGACGTATACCTGGCGTGCTTCCAGCCCGACTAAGTGGGAGTAGCGATCCCACGGTGAACGCGGAGGTCCTTCGTTTTGGATGAGAAGAGGGTGGATAAAGACCGAGAAGCCAAGCGTGCAGCATAGGAACATGAAGAGGATGGTTAGGAGGCCTAGGAATACCACACGGGACTCCATGGGGTACGGCACGGCAGCGACAGACGCTATGTGTGCGAGGAGGAATGTATCATTCACTGATACTGAGAAGAGCACAAAGGATGTCAAGAGTGCAGGTATGAAGAAGGCAAGAACCAGGAACGTCTGCACTAGGCCCCGCCATACAAAGATAGCTAAAGGGAGGATACGCTCTGGCGAGAAAATGAAGAGCGGACTTGGATGAACCGGAAGTTGCAGCAGTAGGATGTTCCAGGAGAAGGCGAGCAGAAGGAAGCTGTAGGCGCACGATTCGGGGAGAGGCGTCGAGGGGTGGGAGGCGAAGAAGGATATCAATACCAGGGCGAAAGGTGGTGTTGCTAAGGACCATGGTTGGAATAGCCTGGTGAAAGCGTACGTTGACAAGAGGGTACTTCTGGAGTCAGGCACGGGAATTTCGGCTCGCATGGGTGGATCTAAAACGTAGTGGCATAGCACTCCGAGGAAGGCAAAATGAAAAAGCAGTTCAACGAGATGCAATGCTCTAACATGATGTAACGACATTAGCGCACCTTAGGGTGAGTGAGATGCATCATGTACGCCTACCGAGGTGTACCAGTGCTATCCAAAAAGTGCAGCAAGCGGGCCCAGGTACCTTCATTGCCTCCGCATTCGAGAAGACCATATTTCCAGGTGTCCAGGGCACTGGCATGAGTGAGCGGATGATCAAGAAGTTGCACCGGTGCGTCTCCACTCGCGAGGAAGTCGACCACTAGACAAATTGCGTTGGCAGGAGCATTACATCGGAAGACCGGAATCGCAATGACTTACCTCGTATTGACAATGGTGAATCCGGGTACAATGGGTAGGCCGACCAGACGACGTCTCTGACATCCTCCGAGCATCCGCCCTCGGCCAAAAAGCGTTCCCATATCTGAACGAGGAGACTATCTGTACTTTGTATGCCGGCAGTGTTACGCCGTCGTTGGCGCCATTGGGCCCATACATCGCGTCCACGGAGGGAGGTCTCACGGAGGTAGTTGCGCAGGTAGAGGAGAGCACAGAGAGAGAATGCAGTCTGTGCTTGGAGAGATCGGAGCGGCGATGGATAGAGGTTGTCGATAGTGTATTTTGGAAGGTCCTCTAGTCGCATTTCGGCCACGAACGGGCCAACATGAGGCAAATTCGGATCCGCCAATGTGACCGGAGCAGCATCTTGGGAAGGGAGTGAGCGGTTAGAAGGTGGGTTGGCAAGAAGGGGAGTGCGCTCTGTGGGTGTGCTACGTGTGTGTCGCCGCCGCGGGCTGTCCATGGTCGATGTCCTGGTGAGAGAGCGGGAGCCCAGCCTGGGATTCGGATGGCTTGTGTATGGCGCACGGCCCGGAGGCGTTCCGTCCGATTCCGATCTCGCTCTCTGCCACGTGGGACGTCTGCAATGGGCGCTCCGCTTACCCTGTATGGCTCTGCCGCTGCGACTCGTGCCACATCCCTCCCCGTCGCTATGAGTGCCTCCACACCTCTGTTCGAGACTATCGAAGCCGACGACCCTGAGTATGAGCAACGCACCTCAGCCACAGGGAACATCAATGCGACATCTACCCAGGCCCCGCCCCATGCACGTCCACCACCGCAAGTGGCCACCAACCTCAACGACGCGGAATCAGGTGTGTTCTGCTTCAACTCACAGCTAGATTGTGTACGAGGAGGTTACCTGTCAACTTGGACTAGGAATTGCTGGCATCCTCCGACAGGTGAGTCTACATGGACTCCGAGGACACATACCGCGATTGACTTGTCTCCGGCCAGTCTGCGCATCCTGCAGTGCTCTTCTTCCTCTACTTGTTCCGCACAGTAGCAATCACCGTCTACATCCTGTCCGGGTTCTTCATCTCAAATTATGTCCTTTCTGTCAGTTCCATTCCAAACTCATCTTTTGATCGAACTAGCTTTTTGTTCACATGGAATGATAGTCTGTCATTGTCGTCGTTCTACTTGCCATGGACTTCTGGAATTGCAGAGTGAGTGCCGCCTCCAAGGCGTCCATTCTACAGCATTGACCACATGCCTGTAGAACGTAGCTGGGCGGCGACTAGTCGGTCTCCGGTATTGGAACCAGGTGTGTTAGAATGATCACTCCGTCATGCCGAGCTCCCCCCTTGACGCACCCACGTCACATCACCAGGTCGACGATGACGGCGAGAGCTACTGGGTGTTTGAAAGTCGCGACGTATGTCCAATCCAACTCTCAAGCTACATATGAATCCCGCCTCATCATCTCACCCCGCCCACGCGCACTGGCGTGCTTCTTCCGTTCCAGCCATCTCGGCCAGCAAACCCAATCGACTCAAGGTGAGCCCCCACGCACTCTCATCGCGTTGCGGGCATTTGATCATCTAACCACACATGCATCGCATGCTGCTCGGCTCGGCCCACCTCGCCTCTCCCGCGCCCGCCTTCACCACAGGATGTTCTGGGTCAGTGCAGATCGCAGCCCCTTCTCCCCCGGTCCGATCACGTCATACTTATCTGCGGCGGCGCGCTCGTGCTCTCGTATCCGCATCCGCAACCTTCTCGTGCGCAGATCGCGGTCTACACCTTCCCGCTGCTCTGGCTCGCCCTCCTTATCGTCTCGATCCTCAAATTCAATCTCTCGTGAGTCGAAAGCGACCGCTCCAGCCCCCATTGTTCCCATCGCCCTCCTTCACGCGTGTCCATCTGACCCGGGCCCACCCGTCTCTTCCTTCCAGATTCGTGCCAATCGTCGTCCTCGCGCTCGTCTTCAACGTCACGAACGCCATCGGCTTCACATATGCGTGCGTACCCCAGAACCCACGGCCCTGTCTCGATGAAGTAGCTGATTAGTGGTCCCCCGTTCGGCAGCGACCGCGATGCCAAGCAGAAGTGGGCGAACAACCTCGCCTCTTCCGGCTGGAGCATGGGCATGGGAGGCATTGGAGGCCAAATTCTCACTGGTGTTGTCAAGAACAGCGTCGGCCGTGTCTTCGGCTGAGGTCGACGACGTTCGGATCCGCAGGTTGACGTACACGCCACAGACAGCATGCAGCAACCTCCGATGCTCATCGGATGCCCGCTGTCGTCATTCCTTCTTGCGATGCCTCCGCAAACCAGTAATTTATTGTGTCTTACAGCCATTCGTTCCGTGGGTGGGCTGCGTGCCCGTCGTTCAACCGTTGGTTCAAAACATTTACTCTTGCATTGAAGCTTTTTGTCCGCTCTGCGGAGCGACTATGCGAGGCAAATACATGACTGAGACTCACAAAGAGATGAACTGAAGTTGCGAACGACAATGTGTCAAAACGTGAAGTTTGAACAGAGATGGAGGAATGAAAAAGAGATATGATGCGTGGAGCTCGATGGGATTGCAGAGCGAGAGTAGATATTACTATACAGAGAGCCAAATTGCGAAGTGTGATGCAATGCGACGGAAAAGGTCCAATCTATCTACACGAATGAACCGATGCAGATGCGTGCAATGAGGAATACGGAGACACGTTGTGACAAAAGGGGGATCAACTACTATGGATGAGGGGAACAACAGAGCCGTGATAATGATATATGCCAGATGTGCCGGAGACCTCGCATATAAAGACGGCAGAAAATATGTTACAGAACAAAATGTCCGAGTAGCGGCGGAGGGAGTAGCGGGAGAAAATAAAGAAAATGCGAGGGATCCGGGATAGGCACGGATGCAGGAACAGATAGTACGAGTGCTCAGGCATGAGATAGCATAAACATGAAGGGCATGTAACATGCGAAACATCCGATGCGTGAGCCAAACTTACCGAAAGTGTCAAGCGAGCCAACCACGGACGTCAACATGAGATGACGCGACCGTAGGCGTAGCAGGGGATGTAAGGCCGATGAAGGACTTCCGACGACCCTCCGATTTGTACGTCGACACCCGAGGGGTGGACATACACGGGAACGGGTACGCATTTGACGTAATCATTAGCGTTGAGGGCGTACGGGTCATCGCCATAGTGGGAGAAGGCGGGAAGACGAATAGTGTCTGCGAAGGTGTCGCGGGGATAGCAGACGACCGAATTTTGGGGGTTTTAGGCGGTGTTGACTTGACGCAAGTACGAAGATGCGCCGGCGGTGTTTCCGGTTTGCGACTCTCAGTGCGAGGCCGAGGTTGGCCCGTGGGCCCATTGACAGGAACGATGGGCGATGCGGGAACCGGGGGGAGGATACCAAGTGGCGGGGGTCGGCGACGGGGCTTCGAAGGGCGGTTGGAACGGGTAGGGATGTCGAATGAGGTTCTGACAGCTGTGGCCGGCACGGGAGGCAATGAGAAGGTGGACTTGTGGGCGGGTGCAGAGGGAGGTAGTGAGAGACCGGGCGCGCGACGAGCGATCGGTCGCGCGGTGAGACACGCGGATTGTAGCGGGCTCAACGGACCACGCGGAGGTAGCGGCTCAGTGGCCGAATCCCCACTTGTTTCATCTTCTGTACTGGAACTGCGTGCACCTAGGCTGAACCCGTCAAAGTCGCGATTGACTCCGAGAAGCTCCTGTTCCTCGTCCTCCTCCACAAGGTCTTCGGTTAAGACACTGCTGTTAGTCAAAACACTGGCCGCAGATCCCTTCCGCTTGCGCGATGGCCCATACTTCGATCGCCACGCAGGACCCATACCAAGCCCTTGACCTGTACCCGTGGAGCTGATAGAGGACGACGAACTCTTTCGGGCAATGATACGGTCCTCCATGGCCTGGTCGAGAGCTCTCGCCTCCTGCATGACGTCCAAGCTGTCCCTCTCGTCCTCAGTATCATTCTCCTCCATTGCCTGTCGCCTGCGACTCCATTCTTCCTCAGCGGAGAGCTCGGATGGAGTCGGCGAGGAGTTGCCGCCCTTCAAAGAGCGCTCATAGTCCAGCAGTTGGTAGATCAGGCTATGGCAAACGAATGACTGGCTATGAGAAGGCGAACATCAACATGCGTGTAGAGGGATGCTCACGACATGTTAGGACCAACGTGCTTGCTCTTTTCTTTTACGAAGGAGTACGAAGCCTGCATGCCTTTGAGGGCCCAAACCTCAGGCGGCACGTTGGGGGAACGTTGTGCTGCTGCTCGCATCACGAGGGCGATAACTAACGTCGCTGAGCGCGAAACACCGCACTGGCAGCTGCAGCATCCATTTAGCTATTAGCAACGGAGCTGAACGTCGTGTACACAGCATATACGCACTGGATAAGCACGCCGTCCCCACGTTCCAGCGCTTGATCGACAAACGAAAATGCGGCTGGGAAGCCCTGCGAGACGAGATCGGACTGGCCATGAGACCAGTGCAGCTTGAGATAGTGCATAGCCGGTCGGCCAGTGGGTAAGTGGGCGGGACGATACGTAGGGTCTTGGTCGGAACGACCGTCGACGTTCGCGTTCAGGTCAGGGGTAGACATGAACGGCCGCAGAGGCTGAGCAATCTGGTCGAAGTCAGTTTGAACCTCCTTAGCCACGTTCAGAATCGACTTGATCCGCCGCTGCATGAGACCTCTCCAATCCCGAACGTTATCCTCAGAGCCAAGCCAGATACCAGGGAGAATCTGGATGGGGCCGTCTTGGTAGGGTACGGTGGGGGAGCCATCGCCGTCCTCGCCCTTGCGCCTGAGAAGATGCGTGCTTGTACTGGGGAGAGAAATGACGGAAGGACGACGCTTTTGGACGGCGGAGGGATCGCAAAGGTTGGCAGGCGGATGTGGTTCGACGGCAGATAGACCGAGGGAGGTTGCGGAGGACTGGGCGGAGGGCAATGTTATTGAGAGCTTCTTCATGTTTCGGAGGGATCGAGGCTTGCTGGGGGAGGGGAGGATAAAAGAATCGGCGTCAGAAGTTGTGGAAGAGAGAGTTGAAGCGGAAGCGGAGCTGTCGCTTGGGAACAACGCTATGCCAGGGTTATGGACGGGCGTGTCGATGTGAAGAGGGGTTGGGGGCCCCTTGCGGCGTGGGGGAAGGACCAAAGTAGGGCGAGGAGTAGCGACATCCATGGTCGTGGCTGGTTCGACACGCCGGCGTGTAGATAGCGTTGGTTGGAAGGACAAGAGTAGCGGGAGGGCCCAGCAAAGAGAGAAGGGGAAATATGAACGAGAAAGAAAGAAATTAAAGAGGGGAGAGAAAGGGGGAAGAGGAGATCCCAGCAAGGATGGAGAGGGAGGAGAGGGGGACAAGGACAAGGACGATGGCGCAACGTCCGGTCCTCGTTCATGAACTCAACACGGGCGCCTCCGCCTGCAGCGCCTGTTTGTTTGGCTTTGGTGCATGTGGCTGCATGTGGCCGCCAAACAACCCACGCCCCCCACGCCCTCCCCCGAGGACCGCTCACCGACGCGCTCCGAGGCTCCCTCCACTCTCATGCCCCCTTGCGGCCTCTCAGGCGCCCTTTTCCGTCCTCACCAGTCCTCACCTCAGCCATCCTCGCCCCCCGCGACCTTCATCGCATCGCGCAGGCGTTATTCCGCACCGCAGGCCTTGCGCAAGCACAGCGATCTGCGACGTCTCTCACCCATGTACCATGGCCGACTGCGATGTGCATCCATCAAGCGCAATCACGACAAGATCTACAGGCACTTTCGACTTCCTCGCCTTTTCAGTCATTAACGGCATTGATGCTCCTTGTTGGCCGTTCATGCCATCTTCCTCGCTTAGCCGGGTCGGCGTGTCGCATCGGGCGTGTTATAGGCCGTTGAAACTTGACATCCAGCGTCCACCCACCCGCTGCTCTTCCGAGATACTTCGTGTGCTCACGCTGGTGTCGCACCTTCATTTAGCCATGTCATTCAGGAGACGGCTCGTTTCCAAGGACACAAGTCGGACCGGCTTCCGCCACTCCGACGGTCGACTCACGAACCACCAGCTATCCTCGCAACGCGGTCATTCCGACTCATTCGACTTGCCGCCGCCGCCACCGTGTCCAAGCCGTGCCAGGCACGTTCAGTGCGTGCGCGTCCAAAGACTTTCATACTCGCATGGTACGAGATTCCTGCGGGGGTGTGACCGTGCCTCGTGCGTGGCTGTCTGTAGCTACTTTACTGCTTTCTTGCGTCATGTAAAGTCCACTGTCAATGCTACACTGCTTTGGAGGAACGAGTACGGGGTCATTGTGCAGCGGAATGAACGAGTTGATGAATGTCAACGTTGTCCGTGCACTGAGTGCAAACTGTGACTGATTTTGTGGTAATTGGGGGCGCTAGGCGGGTTCTGGATGGATCGAGACGGAGAGCGGGGGGCGCGTATCGAGGTCGCGTGTTCGTTTGCTGGCCTCGAGACACGGAAAAGTGCAGAGTGGGCCGACACCAGCCGACAGACCTTCCAGCGTGCGGCTACAGCCCAGCACTTCATGCCCAACCGCTATCAGGTCGCTTTCGTTGCCTCCTTCGTTGGCACCCTCCTTCTCCTTGTCCTCCTCACAGAGCTCGTCAAGGCCTAAGCTTCACCAACGTGGCATCTACGTCTCCGACCTGATCCTCCTTGGCACTGGCAAAACACCCGACAGGCGACCCCGACCTCCCAGCGGCACCATGGCAGAACTCTTCGACGGTTCATACACACAGCTCGTCGCTCTCGCCGTAGCCCTCCTCACGAGTGTCTTCCTGGCCCTCAAGTTTGGCGGAGGCAGTGAGTGTCCCGTTCTCGCTGCGCTTTCCACTTGTCGCCATGTCATACTACCTCCAAGACTTGACTGACATCTGCTTCCCTGTGCGTCCTGGCAGAGCGTAAGCCAGTGCTCGACCCGCAGACTTGGAAGGAGTTCCCGCTCAAGGAAAAGATCGTCATTTCGTCCAACACCGCAATGTGAGAGAACACGCCGTCTCCGTAAAGCCCGGGGTGCACACGAACTCATTTCCCCCGTTTCCGAAGCTACCGCTTTGCACTTCCCCGTTCGGACGATGTTCTCGGACTCCCAATCGGGCAGCACGTCTCTGTCTCTGCGGAAATCAATGGCAAGGACATCATGCGGAGTTACACGCCAACAAGCAGTGACGACGACCTCGGCCACTTCGACCTGCTCATCAAGGTGTGTTTATGACCCGACCGTCCCCACTCTACCCCCTCCATGAACATTCCTTACAAATGCGCGCGTTACCAACGTGGCTTTCCAGGCATACGAGAAGGGTAACATCTCGCGCTATATCTCCCTTCTCAAAATCGGCGACAAGGTTCGAATCAAGGGTCCGAAGGGCCAATTCAAGTACCACTCTTCCCTCACCCGCGAGATTGGTATGATCGCTGGCGGAACCGGTATTACACCTATGCTCCAGATCATCCGCGCGGCCCTCAAGAACCCGCTCGACCGTACCAAGCTGTCGCTCATCTACGCTAACGTAAACCATGATGACATTCTCCTCAAAAAGGAGCTCGATGAGCTTGCGAACAAGCACAGTCACCGCTTCCATGTGTACTACGTGCTCAACAACCCCCCGCCCAACTGGGCTGGTGGCGTCGGCTTCGTGTCCAAGGAGCAGATCGAGAAGTACCTGCCCTCGACCGACAACAACATCAAAGTCTTGCTGTGCGGTGCGTGGCTGCCTTCTTCCTATGCCTGCGGCGTGATGATGCAATACTGACCCGGCAATGGCACATCTGGCAGGCCCACCGCCCATGCTTACCGCCATGAAGTGAGTATGATTCGTGTCCGAAAAGGCCGAGGGGGTGCGTTTGCTGACGGGCCTTCGCAGGAAGCACCTTGCCGACCTCAACTACCCTGCGCCCCGGACTGTCAGTAAGCTCGAGGACCAGGTACGCCGTTTCTTGTGGCATGGTGTTCTGTACATTTGACTGACATCCCTAAGATCTTCTGCTTCTAAGAAACGTAGACGGCATCTTGCGATTGCACGCAGCTGTAGAGCCGACCCTGCTTCACGTGGGGTAACGATGGCGATGTCATTTAATATACCTTGTGTTAATGGAGAACATGCGGTATGGTGTCCCTCGAGCGTGTGTCAAGCGGGCTCTGGAACTCGCGGTGCGTCATCGTCGGACCGACTCCGAGGCTGATGCTACGCATTCATAAAGAAGCGGGGCGAATGAAGAGGCAGTTGGAGTTGAATGAACACGCCATGTTGCAACATTTCGTCTGTTGTCGGATCCGGTCCGATGAGTGATTACACTTTCAAACCCATATGCGAACCCATAAACTCAAAATTTTATCCTATCAGTCCGTCCACCTTGCCGCTCTTGGCCCGTATTATGGCGCATACATCCGACTACGAACATTGTATGGCCTCTGAAATACTGAATCGAACCTCTGCGTGGTCACAAGGACATGCTCAGCCTGCTGCACGCTGCGCCGGAGCAGGATACGACACCAGTGAATGAGAACGCCGATGCCGTTGGCGGCGTATTGCCCAACGTGGGCGCCGTTAACTTCGTGGATTCCAACGACATTGACTTCATCGAGGCTATTCTCTGGGGCCCCTGACAAGTACGAGATTTCGTTCGCGATCCCGCGACGCACATGGCGTTATTCTCTCCGCTCCTTCACGCGTCGCCCGCTAGCCCTGATGATGGTATCGCCAAAGTATCACCTGCCGGACGTCCTGGAAGAAGAAGGTGCATCTCGCTTTGTTATGCACCCTTGCGCTGGACCCTCCTTCCGTAGGCGTGCCCGAACTGGTTGCACTCGAGCGCAAGCACCCTGACGAGCTCACCGTGTTACACCTACACCGCCGCGCTTACCTTACTCAGGGCCTCGACAACGGCACAGTCTTCATCTGCGCGGCTCAGTGCAAGTGGGACATCCCCTCGGACTGCATAGCCCCTGCATAGCACTGCTGGGCCATGCACATGGATCGTATTCGAGTATGCGTTCTTCAAGCATGCAGGCTGCGGCGCGGTCGACGAGAAATTCGACGCGGACTTCGACACATGCCGGAGCTGTGGGCTCCGAAGACAGCGCACTGCGCCGTGCGCGACTGAACCCTGAACAACATGCCGGACACGCTCAAGAATCTGCTGCAGATTGTGAAGGGGCTACCGAAGAGCGTCGACGTGAGTCTGTCAGACCATGCGTTCCGTTGCAGTGTGGTCCTGAGGCCGGAATTCGGACCTTTGGCTGACTGTATTGCTCGGACCAGTGGCTTTGACTCCATCGGCGGGATGCCGACGGCATCTTGGTAGATGATGTGGGCTATTGCGGTTACGTTTTGGGTCGTATCCGTCCTCACGACTATTGTATGGCCGCTCGAACGTGTGCTGCGGTCAATGCATGCATTTCATGACTCTAGGACATCTCCTCGGATGTTGGGGCCTTTAAGGTGTCCGGACCTTGCCATCTACACTACACTGGTCCTTGTGTTCTCCGGCAAAGGTCTTGCAAAATCCGTTCACAGTTGCTGCAAACAGCCTTATTCATGCATTTCCGCAGGCATGCTTGATCCCGAACATGGCCAGGCTTAATCCTCCTAACCCGTCAGTTGCCACGACCGTCACGTCCTGTCCTTTGCAGGGAGCTTCTCTGGCCCAACTGTTAGTACGTTGCTCTCATCTGACAATAATTACTTCCCCATCTCACCGAAACCCTCACTTCGACCTGGTCAGGGTGATTCAGGATGATGTTCACTCTCCCATAAGCGACCCCACCGTCAATAGGATCGAGCCTGAAGGCACCCCTGTAGCGGCGACTTCGGACATCCTCGCGAGTATCTTGTCCATGATCAGCGGAACAACGCTCACATGCCCCCCTCTCCGCGAAGGCGGTTTCGCGGAGCATCAGGAATCCGTCCGATCCACTTAACGGCCCTGAAACCACTTAATCGGCCTTATTCAGTGATTCCCAGTGAATTCCAGTTGATCTGGAAAGCACTTGATAATTAGGTCCACTTTCTGGCCCAGTGATCGCTCAAGTGGATTCCAGTGGGGACAAGTGGTATCTATTCGCTAATGCTACACATACGCTTACGCTACCAGGAGACATCTAACGCCGACGGGCTCCAGTGCACACTTACCCAGCACCCTCCTCCGTCCCGCCAATCCTCGCACCCCCCGAAACACTCCGTCTGCCCCACTTGGTGTCGCCCGCAGCCATCGAGGTCCCGAGCGCCCGCAGTCCGAACTTTTGAGGTACACCGCGGAGTCGTAATTCCTGCTATGCTGTTAGACCAACCCTTGCAACGAGGTGAGGACATAGTATACCTTCGTCTCGAGAGGATTGTGCCCTGTGCAGTCCGTTACTATCAACCTCAACTCGTCAGTTTGCGCCAGTGTCTACATAACGAAGATGTACTCACGGTATGTCTATTCCCGACCACAGCATGGTGCCCTCAAGCATATCAACGAGCTCGACAGATGGTCAGTGAGTAGTAACTTACTGATGGCCCTTGCAGCTGATAAGGTTGGACAACGCAGGCACCATGTTTTCAGCGAGCAAGCCACGCACCTGGACCCTCGAGGAAGTACTCACCTTATCATGAAAGCCATTGCCGTAAGCCCACGACCCTTGGTCTCAGGTGGGGGCGCGAGCGAGGAAAATTAACAGGGAAAGCAAAACAAGCGCAGCTATACGAGAGCTAGGGCGAGGAAGGAGGTGCCTGTGCGGTGGGGAGTGCGAGGAGGGCCGAGGTAGAGGGGAATGATGGGGGATGTCAAAGGAGGGACCGGGTGCGACGCCAGCGACCTCGTCGAACGGGGAGTGGGAACTGCCGAGAATCTTTAGGGCAGGGTGTGCTGGCCTTGGGGAGCAAATCGGAGGTCAGCCGTCACCTGTTGTCATGTACCTGGCATCGCGTGATGCATTTTTGATGCCAATTCAAGATGACAGCTGAATGACGGGTCAGTGGATTTCAGGTGATTCCAGGGATCAAGCTGATTCCAGTGGATTCCAGTGCCATCAAGGCGTTCAGTAGATTTAAGTCCAGATAAGTACCGGACGGATTCCTGATGGAACGCCTACTGCAAGCCGCGGACAAGTTCGAGATGTTCAGATGCCGATCGCCAGCGTCCGTCCCCTCCTGTTCCCCTCGCTCGACGCTTCCCCAATCCGCCTCCACGGCGTCGCCTACCACATGAACTGGAAGGCGGAAGATGAGGGGGCCGCGCACCCTGGGACTCGATCTCAATAGCACCGGAGAATCTCGCAGCGCTTGGCGGCCTGGACTCCCCCATCTGCTGAAGCTTCTCTTCCTGCGCGACTACAGGCGGAAGACGGTTGCAGAGGCGTTGAATGACAAGAGCGTCTTCAGTGCTACTGAGCGTTAGAATCGCTGCACCCGCGACGTCGGTCAGGGGCGCGACGTGGCTGTCGACCACCGGAAGTTTCTAGCCTTTAATCTTGCCTGGAGTAGGGAGCCATGGAAGCTCATATCTCTGGGCGAAGGTCGAGGCAGGCCAGGAAGAATTGGCTGGTCAGAACATCCCAGAACTCGAAGCCTTACTCGATGACCGGTGCAGGCGATGCAATAGGAATCTGCACTCCATTGGATAACTTCATGCAAATAGCCCAAGACTATAGAGCTGACGTGCTCTGCAAGTTACATGTCTAACACGTCGTGACGAGCCTCTCATAGTCTCTCAGGTGACGTGGACAGTTCGACAGATTTGCTGAAGCAGAGGAGGCTACAAATACGTGGAATGCTGTGGCCACCGCAAATTCTTACCATGTGCTGTGTGCCATATATATCCCACGCGCTTGTACCGTACCGTTCTCTGATCGTTACCGAACGTCGAGGCTCAAGGCACCCTATGCTCCCATTCTTCCTTCTTTTAGCTGCGAAATCTAGGCTCTGACGAACACCAGCGCACTATAAGTGAGTCTCGACAATGATATATAAGCTCTTCATAACATCCTCATTGACATTAATGTCAAGCACCCAGGATGCAAACAAGCGATAAGCAACCCGAGTCAAACACCACGATCGAAACAGCCGGAAGTGCATCGCGCGAGACTCATCCGGTTTTCGCTGCCGCCTTTCCGGCGGCGGATGTGATCCTCGTCTCAAATGACGACGTCCTGTTCCCAATCTCATCTACTACTTTAAGCCACGTCCTCGTGGTTTCGGGCCATGTTCACCCTCCCGCAAGATACACAACAAATTACCAGAGCTGAACCCATCGCAGTGAGCGAAAGCTCCCAAGTTCTCAGCCAGCTACTGTCTATGATCAGCGGCATATCCCTTTCCCCCCTCGACAACGTCGACACTCTTGAGCCGCTGCTGTATGCTGCGGAGAAGTACGAGATGGTGATGGTCATTGCCATCCTTCGCTTTGCCTTGAGCCCTCTTATTCCATCTTCTCCAGTCAAAGTATACGGCATCGCTTGTCGGATGTCTTGGGCAGACGAGGCGAAGGCAGCGGCATCCCGCACGCTCGAGATGGACATCATGGCACAAGAGAACGCGGCAGCACTCGGTCACCTCGAGGCCACGCACCTTGTCAAGCTGCTGCTGTTGCATGAGCGTAGGCGGAAGATGGTGATAGCGGCCTTGCCCGACGCGAAAAACTTCAACGTCGGTAACGTGAATGGGAGAAGATGTAGGGGGAACGAGGAATCGTGCAATGAGCTGGAGGATCACAGTACCTGGTGGGCTTCAAGGTTGCATGGATCGCGGAGCCATGGAGGTTCCTTTGTCTCGCAGAAGACAATATCAGCGCGGTATCTCTGCCACCAGAATTGGAAGCATGCCTACATGACAAGTGCAAGATGTGCGGGAAAAGTCTATACAACGAAAAACCGACATTGAGGAACCTACAGAAGATTGCTCAAAGCCTTCCTCAAACGATCGAGGTGAGCAAACTGAACCATATACCTTGTAAAATAAAGCGTGAAAAAACCAGCACCGTACTGACCATGGTGCACACCGTGAGCGGTTCGGATACCGCAATGATTTGTTCGAGCCTGGGAGACCGTGGAAGCGCTCGGGCCCAGATGGGTCGACAGTTGACCTGATGTCCTGAGCAAGAGCATACCGTTGTATATCAGTAGTGCCCTCCGCGAGATCGGCGGCCAATTACTGTGAATCGTTGCGGGTGGAATGGGAGCATGCAAGTTACTGAGGATGGCGGGCGTGCCTCTCGTGACCTACTTCAATAAGCCTTTTCAAATAAAACACGCCCACGTGACTGAGGCGGATTGTGCAGTGTCCTGCTTTGCAATCGCGTGAACCCGGGATTACTCAGGTTTTCTGAGGCCATGTAGCAAGGGAGCACGGAGGACTGAGCCTGTGAATGGAGCCGTGAGCCATTCTGCCGGGGTCCACCCTGGACCACCCTGGCCAGTCCTAGTTCAAATTCACAACGGGTCTGATTATTCAAGGTCATCGGTCTTGACGTGGACACTAATAACGCACCGGTTACTTATCTTCGACCTGTACGGTCGATCGTTGCTGGCTATTCCCGGCGCCCTTCTTCTTCCGCCGCCGGGGGTGCTATATAAACCAAATTCGTAGGGCCGGTATCTCAGGTACCTGCAGCCATCCCCATCCCCTCCCAATCTCATGGGTAACTCAAAGTCCAAGTCGCGTTCTAAGGCCCTACCAACCATGTCCAAGGTGAGATCCTTACAACCTCTTGCGAATCATGCACCCACCGACTGACATTCGATTGGTTCGCAGCCCGTGTTCTACACCTTCGGCCTGTCTGTCTGGGCAGCTGCCCCCGAGCTCGCAATGTACGCACATTTCCGTCCAGTCTCGATAACAGTGTTGAGACTCGTTCTTCCCATCAACAGCGCAGAGCTCGGCTACCCCGAGGATGCCATCGAGACCAAGGTCATCAACCTCGTCGAGGGTGCCAACTTCTCCCCTGAGTTCCTCAAGATCGTGCGTTCTGATCCATTCCCATCTGTCATCGCCCTCCCTAAGCAACCCGGGCTGACCATCCTTATTCTGGTTTGGCCTCTAGAATCCCCACGCAACCCTTCCGACACTAGCCGCGGGCGACAAGACCTACGTTTCCACTAAGGAGGTCGTATCGTACTTGGTGGACAACGCGCCCAAAACAGTCGCCAAGGGTACGGCTTTCATCGATACCATCCATGAGGACAAATATGACCCGAACGCTCCTCTCCTCCTCTCGGTAAGTGTTTTACTGTATAGCCCTCATCAACCTTCTTTGTAATCCACATAACTCATCAATGGCGTTCGGCATTGTAGCGCAACGATGAAGAGCTGAAGGCCGCCGCCGGAGGCTTCCCGTTCGAATTCGTCCAGAACCGTAAGCTGCGCCATCTCCCGGCGTACTCACACCATTGACTGATCCTGTGCCCCACGACTGACAGGTCAGAACTCCCTCGATAAGCACGCTGATCTCCCCGAGGCGGCGGAGTTCAGGGCGTTCTACGAGTCCAAGAAGGCCGCGAATGGCGGGATTCTCGCCATTTACAAAGGCGAGGTGCCCGAAGAGGCTAAGCAGGGCTTCTTCGAACAATCGATCGCCCACTGGCAAACGATCTCGAACTTCATCCTCGTCGACCTCCCTCCCAAGCTTCCCGAGTCCGGTTTCCTCGGCGGAGAGACACCGGGCGAGGACGACTTCCACTTGGCTGCGTGGTTGGTGCGTGTCGCATTCCTCACCGGAGCAACGAACGACAAGGATGGGTACAAGGCGCTTGAGAAGGAAACCAAGGAGCCTGTCCCTGCTAAGGTCGCCGCGTACTGGCAGGCGTGGGCCGAGCGTCCTAGCTTCAAGAAGGTGTACAAGGAGGGGCTTCACTGAGGTGTTGGCACGGGACTCTGATCATCTGTACGAATAGCCCTACAAAGTTTGTTTTCTCTTCATGGATAGAGCACGGACAGTGCGGATAGCAATAAGTATATATACCGGACACCGTCGAGAATGAGCACGCGCTAGACCATCCCTACGTACTGTCCTTATCTGCGTCTGAACATCGCATACCTTTGAACACCGCATGCTGACACAGACACCGCACGGAATACTCACATATGTTTAAGTCCACCGATGATCCCTCACGCATCTCTGCCAGACATTCATTCAAGCTACGTCATTGCATCAATGAATAAGCGAAACAGCGGATCGAAGACTCCACGTACATGTCCTGGATCTCCTTCGCAGCCCTCATGCCGACCATGTACTCCTGCTCAGTGGGTTCCCTCGAAGCATGTCGTACCAACTGAATTGCCGAGTCGTAGTAGTGCAACGGCGTCAAGCCATCTTCGTCCTTTCCCAGCAGAGGGAGTATGAACCGAAAATGGTGCGTCATGCGCGCATGCGGACGAAGGGGAGGGTGTCGCGGTATGACGGCGTGTGCGAGCTTGTCTACGACAGACATAGGCATGATGCCCTTCCTGCGCACATGAAGGAGATATTGGACGCACCGATCACGCGAACCGTGTCAAGGAGAGAGGCCCTGAACGGAATGGCCTGGAGCGACGTCCCTGGCTTGCCCCAGCCCTCCTGAAAGCCGTCCTTCGGGCGCGACTCGTACGCGATGAGGCACGCGCGGGTGTACTCCTGTTGGATGTACTGGTACACGCTCTACTCCCCCACGCATTCGGAACGCCAAAACGTGAGAGCCTGCTATAAACAGGAGACTCGAGCACAACTCACGTTCGGAACGTCATGTTTCCCGAGCGTGTGGAAGGTCTTCGAGATCCGTGTCAACCTCCTGTGCACCGCGATCCTCCGTTTCAGGCAGAACGCCAGCGACACTACGAGCTGTAGCATATGATAACATAGCTCGAGCTTAGTGGTCCGATCACGGCGAGCGAGGGGAGTGACCGACTAGGATGACATAGGCCGCACCGATTACGACGGCGTTGAAGTTCTGGATGAATGACCTGTTCGGCGCGGTGCGCGCAGCTTGCGAGAGGAGAAGTGCACAGGAGATTGCAACGAAGAAGGTGGTGAGGAGGACGATGAGGAGATAAACGACCTGAGAGACAGTCGACCGCCGGGAGAACTGAGGAAACATGCAGGTCGAGAGCCAGCCCAGAGAAGCTCCCACAAGCAGCGTCGGTGCTCTGCGGGCCGCTTCGGCAACTTCCGCAGCATGCCACGTGATCTGTGGTTATCAGACCAATACACACATCGCACGCAGGGTTCAACGAAAACCATTATAATGTCTACCCAAGATAATGGGCACGAACGGGAAATGGGACGAGTTAAGAAAATAATGGAACTGGAGCATGCCATCCATTGAGGAGTTATCAGTGGCGTCAAGGACATTACCTCGCCTTTCATAGTGCAATCGTCGAAAGAGAGGCAGAGCGAGCGTAAGAGGTCGAGTTTTGCTGAGTGGTGGTGTAAAAGTGACGTAAAGTGGAAGCTTACCTCACAACCTGGTGGCAGTACAAGAAAATGCGACGCCTGCGAAATAAACCCCATGTCTCACCTGACGTTCGAAAAAAGATCGTACACCTGAAGAGTTCTCTTTATGCACAGCCCCGGTAGTTTCGATGTGTAAACAGATGGTAATACATTGATTGACTTCGACGAATGTAGGGACAGGCAAGGCAACCGACAAGCATGATACAGTGGAAGCGAGAACGCAGTAGAACGTGGGCGGTAGTAGGTAAGACACGCCGGACATTCCTGATGCACCGGCGACACAAAACAAAAGAAAGAAAATGGAATGCTGTTCTTGGCTTTTGCAATTGGGTGCTCGTGCCGGCCTAGGTCTCTCTCGACAAAGGGTGTGGCGCTCAGGCTTGGACGTTCTGCCTGTATGATAAAAATAAATCGTCAGGAAAATCACATGAGAAAGGGCATGACAAAACGTACGCGAATTCGCCGATGACATTGCCAGCGGGCGAGTACTCGCACACGTAGAACTTCGCGAGCTGTGTGATGCGCTGGTAAGTCAATGTGCTTTGAGATAAATCCGAGGCGACTTACACCAAACTTGGGGTCGAAGATGCCCGAGCACTCCGTAACAGCACAACCAACCTGCTTGCTGCCCTTCCAGACGACCTGGGTAAAGTGGGAGGGCTGAGGGTTGCCGGAGTCGTATTCCGCTGAAGCCAGTGGTCAGCGCCGTTGTAAACCGGAATAACGTGAGAGAGGGTCGGATACTCACAAACTTCGTCAGTCCAGGACTTGACAGCCGAGGCAATACCGTAGGAGCTTCCTGTGCCCGCAGCAAGGTTCTCTGTGATTCCAGAGTTAGCAACAGATCAGATTTATTGGTGTGATGAAAGGTGACATACCGCCGAAGGGACCGAGGGATCCGCCAGAATGCTTGAAAACGCACTTGTCAGCCCAGCTCTGAGCAGCAGATGCGAGCTCATCGCTCCAGGTTAAGTCGGCAGCGCCGTGCTGAGCGCGAATTGTGTTGTGCGCAGTCAGGTATGCGTTAATGTCGCTCTGGGACGTCTGGTCGGAGCTGGACGTGGGGGAGGACTGTGCGGCACTGGAGGTCGTCTTCGCAATGGTAGTTTGGGGAGTAGTGGTGTGCGGGGTGCTAGTCGTGTGCGGGGTGCTAGTCGTGTGAGGAGTGCTGGTGGTGTGGGGAGTGCTGGTGGTGTGAGGGGTGGTGGTCGTGCGCACGGTCGTCGGAGTGCTAGTACTGTGGACGGTGGTAGAGGTGCTGGCGGTGGCCGGCTTCGTGGAGGCGAACTGCACGGGGGAGGATGTTGGGCGGCGCCTATGAGAGCGAGAGCAGCGAGAAGAACGGGTGGACATTCGAGAGAGGGTGAACCCAACAGGCCTCGAGAAGGAGAATTGTTCGGCGACGGCGGAGCTAGCAGGGGTGGAAACCGAGATAGCAGAAGTAGAAACTGAAATAGCAGAGGACACTGAAGCAGAGCCCTGAGCGTTTACAGGAGCGGTAGCAGCGGACCCGGCGGTGCTCGAACTGAAGTAAAAGTGACACACAAGGTTACCAAAGCATGGAATACGAGAAGATTGAGAAAGCACATACGATCTAACGCGGCAAGCCTTGGTGGCGGCAGCAGCGAGGACGTCAGAACCAGTGGCTTTGCTCACGACGGGACCCCAGCGGTCGGTGCCGACGAGGTGACCGGGCCAACCCCACTTGTCGCCGCAAGCCTCAATGCAGTCATTGGTGCCCTGGCTGCGTCGAGCACAGGCGGGACCGGCTTGAACGCCGCCGAGGAGGGTGAGGAGAAAGGGAAGAGAGACCAAGAAGTATTGGAAGTGATTCATGGTCGGAAGCCCAGGAAGCCGAGATAGTCTATACAAATGAATGGAAGGGTGCCGAAGGAAGGGAAATGAAAAGAAGGGACTCGGCGCAGACGTCGCAGGAAGGGGCGAGCGGCGAGCTGCGATAGAGAAGGTGCGTAGAGAAAGGACATACCGGGAGAGGGTGGTTGCTTATGTAGGCGCGAGCTACACGCTGCGACGGGGGTACATACGCGTGGATACGAAGGATCACGCAGAACCTGGGTCCCCGAAGCGTCGGTCACCAGGGGGACGCATGGTCGGATACCTAGAGATCAGGTCTGTGGAGCGACGCGGTATGTAAATCGGGCAATCGGCGCATCAAAAACTCACGAAGTCCGTATTCTGGCGACATTGAGCAAAGCGGTAGGGCCGATTTGGAGGCCAGAGGGCACAAGACTACTTTGGGGGGATTGGAGACGATTGTAAACGGAGAACAAGAGGGGCGCTTGGCGTCGAGTACAACAGGCCAATGGAGAGGCCCTGAACATAGCGCCCGGGGTGCATGCGGTTGTCCCACGGCGAGGTTGGGGTGGCATGCGGTGTCAGAGTGTGCCTGGCGGTCGCCTCGGCGCTGCATCCGACCAAGTGGACATCATCCTCGTCGTTGGACGTCCTCCGAGCCACCGTCTTCATCTTTTGGGTCTCCACCATCGCCTTCGCTCTTGCTCGGGCCTGGGCTAAGAAGTTCAACATCGTGTCTCCATGGCTTCGCCTACAGCCGCCGCACACACTGGTCCTCCGTACTATGTTCTCATATCACACAGCCAGTGTCTGAACAGTGCCAGCGTCCCAACATCCACATCCCTCAGCCACCCTGTCATAGAGTACCACTACGCTGATGACGCCCCGGCCTCGCTCCTTCCTCAGCATGCCGGCGAGCATGTCCTCGTCCTCGACTACGACCCTGGCCAGTCTGGTGCCCCGATCGTCAAGAGCCTTTCTCCCCACCTCCTTGTCTCTGCTTTGAAGGTCGCCGATGCCCCTGGTGCCGCTGTCGTCGGCGAGCCAGCCATGGCTAACAGTAGTATGTATGTCATCGAGACAACGCCCAAACCAGCGGATAAGTCCGTCGTCTTCCCAATCCTTCGGCCCCTTCTCTGACCCGTTCATGCAGTCCCGTTTGCGAAGGTGATCAACAAAACGTCCATACCGTCTTGATGCAATTTAAGCAAAGGTGAAATTTCTTGCTGCTGTCCTCCTCGTGTCCTTGCCGACTCCAACGTTCACCCAGAAATGCAATCTTGCGACGGATCCTTGACTATCCAAACACGAGACCGAGCATGCCCGGTGTAAACGGTGTACCGCATGGCATGGATGAAGGACCTCCGGCAGTCCCACCGCCCTCAGTGACGCCACAAGCTTGAAGTCTCAATCGCAGCCTTTTCTCCCTGGCTAGTCGTATTTCGTTGTCGAGTATAATGGTTCTCTGGAATTTATGTAACCGCAATATGTATCTATATCCTCGCATACGCACAGACTATATTACCGCTTCTTGCCCTTGCCGCGTTGCTTCACTGTTTGAGGACTCGGGCCTTTCGCCGCTCCGGACGAAGCCCCTTTCACCTCTTCATTCGCTGCCGACAGCAGCTGGGAGAATCTAGACGGCAAAATGCAAAGAAGAGCCGTCAGCGCGCTGCAGTCCCGCATCATCATTAGCCGACGCACCCGCCCATGAGGTCTCCGCTTTGCAACGCGCTCTGCGCGCCGGACATCTTCGCATGTCGCTCCTTGAACTCTTCCATAATTTCCGGATCCAAGTTTTTCTGTGGTAAGGGCAGTTGAGTTAGCCGCGAGCTCCCACATGCCATGTCACAGCGCAAGCCCGAGGCCGGGGGAAGAAGCAGGAGTTGAAGACAGACGGACCATCATCATGGGCGTCAGGAAAACAAGCCCGCCCGCGACGAGCATCATCATCATCATTGGGTTCTTGAACATCGCGAGGACATTGAAGCTCTCGCGAGGTATGAAGTAATCGTGCTTTCCTCGGGCCGAAAGCGTGATTGGGTATGGAAGCGTCACCGTGGAGGGCGGTGAGAGCGGGGTTCCAGGGAAATACGGTCGCACTTCAGGCAGAGTCTCCGATTCGAAGACATCGACACGTATCTACGAAGAACGAGGTTAGCGTTGCAGTGAAAGGGAGTTACGTCAACAAGGTAAGGTTGACGCACTTGTTCGAAGGCATGGTCATGAGCCAGTACAGAGAGAATGTACGTTCCTGCAGGCACGTCGGGTCTTTGGAAGTGTCCGCGGGTGAGGACGGCATGTAAGAAGTCTTGAGACCTTGCACTCACATAACGAACGAGCCATCTCGCGTCACACCTCCGTGCAGTCTCCCATGATCCAGGACAACCTGGGCCTGACCCAAGTTGCTGAGGCCTAGCAAACCTTTCAGTCGGCAGCGGAGCATCTCCTGATAATGTGACGTGTACCTTCGCAGTGCTCGTTCCACTGTATGCGGCCCTTCAAGTCGAATGCCAGGGCGGATACGCAGGAGCTGACGACGTCGGCGCAGTTAGCTCACGGTAACATCCACCATCTCAAAAAGACTCGAACCTTGCAAGAGCGAAAAGAGTCAGAGGTATGCGCATAATGGGCTTGGTGTGGCAGAGCAGAGATAGGATATAGGATGGAACTCGGGGAGTAGCACAGTGCTTGACGCTACGCGACGACGTCAGGCCGGCGGGCCGGCGTCAGTGGCAGACTTCTTGTCTCTTGACGCTCAGGCTCTCGGTGTCCTGCGCGCAAGCTCTGCGCTCGCTGCTTTCGCTTCTTCGCGTCCGCCTGTACCATCTCATCGTTGTGTCTTTTTGTCGCCTTCATCTTTTGGCCCACCATGCGACAAAAACGAGCCAAGGCATACCGCAAGCTCATGTCCCTCTACTCCATGTCATTCGGCTTCCGCCAGCCCTTCCAGGTCCTCGGTGCGTATACCCTCGCGTGCGCGACTTTGTCCCCCGTGTTCACCGCCGCCCTCTTTTCATACACAGTTGACTCGCACATGTGCAAGGAGGCCATGATGCACAAAATCGAGCTCGTGAAACAGCTCGGCTCGGTCCTGCAGGGCACGGTCAAGCCCTGTGAGTCCTGCCCTCCCTCTTTCCGTATCCTTACCCATGACAGATGGTTGACGTGCATCCGGCGAAGCCGCGCTTCAGTGATCACGCAATGTAGCATCGAGGAACTTTATCGCCAGGAAAAAGATCACAAGTTCGCTGTGGAGCTCGCGAAGACGTTCGAACGTCGCAGATGCAACCACCGGCAACCGATACCCGGAGACGAATGCTTGACTAGTGTCGTAGGTCAGTGCCGTCTCGCATGCCCAAATGCATGGCCCGGCATGCCAAAACGGAAAGTTGATCGTCGTGCGGTCTATGTAGGCGATACGAACAGGCATCGCTATGTCATTGCAACACAATCGCCAGGGCTGCGACAGCAACTGCGCGCCATACCCGCCGTGCCCATCGTTCATGTAAACCGCTCCGTGATGATCCTCGAGCCGGTTAGCGATGCCACGCTCCGTGCGAAGGCCCTCGTACGTTGTCATGTCGATGTCCGACACTCTGTCCATGGACTCATTTGACATCTACCACTGTAGGAGGAAGATAAAGCTCTCCGTCCCACCGAACCGGAAGCAGCCAAACTCACTGCCACGACTATTGTCCCAACCGCACTGCCCCGCAGAAACAGGGGTCCAAAAGGCCCCAACCCTCTCAGCACGAAGAAGAAGAAAACCAGACCCGAAGAGAATGGTTCCGCGGCCAAGAATGAACTTCGAAATTCTAAAGCGCAGATTGGCGAAAAGCGTACACGGCAGGATGATGATAAAGACGAGGGCCCCGAATCGGCGGTAGATGGTTCAGTTCATAAGAGGAAACGACGAAGGAAGCACGGAGGATCAAGCTCAAAAACCACACAGGAGGCTGTAGATTGATCATGTATTAAATTGTCTGCCGCTCTACACACACCCACTCAACAACTGCATTTCGCCTGCTTCAATGCACACATACTTTCAAAGAGTGAAAACATTCATGCGATAAGATGCAATGGTACCATGGTCTAACACAAATACAACAAATGACTGACACAGCAATCAACGACGACGCCCTCAGTTACCTCCACGAAGACGAAGGACTATACAGACTGTTAGCAAAGATTCCGAGGGCATGAAGTTAGAAACGTACCGAGGTGGAGTGTGCTCTCCTTCTGGATGTTGTAGTCGGAGAGCGTACGCCCGTCCTCCAACTGCTTCCCAGCGAAGATCAGGCGCTGCTGATCAGGCGGAATCCCCTCCTTGTCCTGAATCTTGGCCTTCACATTGTCGATCGTGTCCGAGGACTCAACCTCCAGCGTGATCGTCTTACCCGTGAGGGTCTTCACAAAGATTTGCATGCCTCCGCGCAGACGCAAGACAAGGTGAAGCGTCGACTCCTTCTGAATGTTGTAATCCGAAAGGGTACGACCATCCTCCAACTGCTTCCCAGCAAAGATCAGGCGTTGTTGGTCAGGCGGAATGCCCTCCTTGTCCTGAATCTTCGCCTTCACGTTGTCGATGGTATCCGAAGACTCCACCTCCAACGTGATCGTTTTGCCGGTAAGCGTCTTCACGAAAATCTGCATTCCACCACGAAGGCGAAGGACTTTGCCGAGGAATCAGACGATGAGGGTACATCACGGTAAAACAGTTACTTACCGAGGTGAAGGGTGGACTCCTTCTGGATGTTATAGTCGGACAAGGTGCGACCATCCTCAAGCTGCTTCCCGGCGAAGATGAGACGCTGCTGGTCGGGAGGGATCCCTTCCTTGTCTTGAATCTTCGCCTTGACGTTGTCGATAGTGTCCGAAGACTCGACCTCGAGAGTGATCGTCTTTCCCGTCAACGTCTTCACGAAGATTTGCATACCGCCCCGAAGACGAAGGACGAGGTGCAGGGTCGACTCCTTCTGAATGTTGTAGTCGGAGAGGGTACGACCGTCCTCGAGCTGCTTGCCGGCAAAGATAAGACGCTGCTGGTCAGGCGGGATGCCCTCCTTGTCCTGGATTTTCGCCTTGACGTTATCGATAGTGTCGGACGACTCCACCTCGAGGGTGATAGTCTTCCCCGTGAGGGTCTTGACGAAGATCTGCATGCCTCCTCGGAGACGGAGGACAAGGTGGAGAGTGGACTCCTTCTGGATATTGTAATCCGAGAGAGTGCGTCCGTCCTCGAGCTGCTTGCCTGCGAAGATCAAGCGCTGCTGGTCGGGAGGGATGCTAAGGAATGGAGAGTGAGCCCGTCGTCCACCAGTGCTGCGGCTGGGGATTGAGATAAGCCGCCACTCACCCCTCCTTGTCTTGGATCTTGGCCTTGACGTTGTCGATGGTGTCGGAGGATTCGACCTCGAGCGTGATGGTCTTTCCAGTGAGAGTCTTCACGAAGATCTGCATGGTGGAGCGAGGGTGGATGTGCAAGAGGTGGATGTGGAAGGGGAGTAGGGCTGGTGGACGGCAAGGGCTGCGGCAAGGCTTATGTACCGCGCCTTTGCGGGGTTTGAAATGGTGAGTCAGCCGGGGCCACAAGTCACCTTCTAAATCCGGAGCCATTCGGAAAGTTGTCGTGCATTCTCGAAGGCACAACATACTTAGGCCTTGTCAATGTGTATTCCTGTGTCGTGAATCATCACATAAAACAAGGCAACTCTTGTAGTCTTTCATAGCCTCCCGTGTCAGTGGTAGCTTGGGATCCTGAGCTTCATGGCGAGATGACGTCATTCCGTCTCAATCGTCGTCCATCGCTCACGAGCGGAGAATGATGAAGGTTCGCCACTTCAACAAGACAATACCACAAGCAGTGCCGGGCGCGATATTACAACTATTGATACACGTAGCTATACACGGGAGGGCCGAGACGACCTTGTGCACGTGCACTGGGCTCCGTTACAGTGCCTATCCTTCAATTGCTGGCTGGTCTATCCATAATCGAATTGTGAGGTCTTTCTCCATCGCAGCGGATGCTATAATAGCTCGTGTGGGGTGTGACTGGGTCAGAAATATGTTAATGCGTGGGCGAGCAGGGTGATGAGGATGCCATCTTACAGCAACAGCAATGACCACATCTCAACGCGGGGTCAGACAGCCTTGTGGCGGAGAGCAAGTCCATTGAGCTCACCTCTGTGACCTTCGAGCACTTGCACCACTTCCCTCGTTTGAAGGTCCCAAACGTAGACTTTCATATCTTCACTTCCACTCACAATATGCTTCCGTCCAGGGGCAAAGTCTGTGAAAATACAAAAGGTGCGATTCGTGTGCCCACTGTAGGTCTTGACACATTTCGACGTCTGGGTGTTCCATAGACGGACAGTTGAGTCCTGAGTGCTAGCTAGAATGAACCTTGAATTAGGCGTGAATTTGATGTGAGAGCTGTACAGTACGTCAGTGTCAGCTAGAAAGCATAGAAGACAGTCTGCGACCATATAGGATTGTCATCGTCGGCCAGAGTCTTTAGGCATTGGCCAGATTCGGTGTCCCATATTCGGCTGTCAAGGACCTGGTCAGTGAGCGTATAACCAGGAGTCCCACAAGCTCAAACCAACATCAAACCGTCCATAGAGCATGATCCGATGAGTGTTCCATCGTGGTTGAAAGTAACCGCGGTGACCGGATCCGAGTGTGCGGGCAGCGTTTTTAAGGTTTTACCTGTTTTTCTATTGAGCTCAAGGTCTTGTGGGGGAGGAAATGTACGAGGAAATAGACATACCTCGCGCAACATCCCAAACTCGCACGGACTCATCAAACCCGCCAGATGCGAGCATATTGGACGAAGGGCTGAAGTTCACGCAGAAGACGAAGTTGGTGTGCCCATACAGAACCCTCGGAACCGCGTTCTGGCCACAGACGCAAATAGGTTATTATCTATGGACAGCGAATGCAGGGCCGAGAAGCACTCACGCTTTCCAAACTCCATAAGCGGACAGTTTTGTCGTCGGATGCGGATGCAAGAAAGTCTCCGTTGGCCGACCAGGCTATATCCGAGATTCCTTCCGTGTGGCCTTCGAGGGTCCTGATGATGTCGCCCGTCTCCGCGTCCCAAAGCTTGATGAATTTATCTGCGGCTTGCTTACAATGGCTCATGAGCTCGTGATGGCTGAGAGAATATGCGCGAGTGCATTCGTGACTACTCACCACAAGAAGCAAGCATGGTCCCATCTGGACTGAACTTGATAGAGGAGACAGACCGCGAATGGCCACTCAGTATGAGATGAGGCTGGTAGTTGGGCTTGTATGGCCCCAGGTTCTTTGGCTCAGGCATTGGGGCAGGGGACTGCGCGTAAGGCTCAGGAACGGGTAGGGGGGAGGGAACCGTGGGGGAAAGACGGTCCATGAGTTCTTGTGGTGACTGAGAGCGGGGCTCGTCGTGGCCATCGGTTTCGGAGAGTACTGGGTGTTCTGATATTGGCTCTAGAGAATCGTGGGGAGGTTTGAGGTCCTCAGCGTCGACCTCCATGGTGATCGCCATTGCCGAGGTATGAGGATGAGGGGAGCGGGTGCGCCACAAGCGAGGCGCGTCGCGCGGCCCGCCGCCTGAAGAGATTTTGTGAGCGCTTGCAAGAGCGATCTGGACGCTGCTCAGTGCTCGCATACGACCTTGACCGCTGCGGGCTTTCTATCTATCTTCCTGTACCATACCTTCCTCACTGTCCGCCTCGCTTTTCACTCCGACAATGGCTTCCGCCGCTAACTGGTCATCCCCTCCCACCCGTCCCCCCTTTGATCGAGACTCTCGTCTCCGGTGTCGGTGCGCTGAACGTCCTTCCCCTACTGTCTTGATTTTGACACTGGATGTCCTCGAAACAGATCGCTACAACCCTTCAAATGTCAGTATTCTCGAGGACTATTTGTATCATCAAATCCGGAGCGAGGAGTACGACTGCCTCGCGAACCTTGCCATCCTCAAGTTGTGCGTATTGTCAAGCCTCTCCTCTCCATCCCGCCGATCCTTCTGCCCCCCGCCTTCTACCGCCATCCCAAAACGTTGGCCATATGCTCATGCACCTCCCTCCCTGCAGGTACCAGTTCAACCCAGACCTCTACAACCCTGACGTCGTGATCAACATCCTCATCAAAGCGCTCACCTCCTCCCCCTTCCCCGACTTCAGCCTCTGCATCTCGCTCCTCGACGATCGCCCCGCCTCCGCCGCGAACCATGACGAGCCAGATCCGCTCCCTACGCTCCTCCCCATCCTCACCGCGCTCCACAGCCTCCTCCAGCAGTGCCGTTTCCCCGCGTTCTGGTCGCTCTACCGCTCGCCCGAGGTCGAGGCCCTCCGCGACAACTACACCGTCGAGTGCGTCGGTTTCGAAGATGCCGTCAGGGGGGTCGCTGTCCGTGCCGTTAAGGCTGCGTTCTCAAGCATCGGGAGCGAGCGGCTCGGGACGTATCTCAATTTGTCAGGTCTGTCTGCCCATAGTTAGTTGGAAGGGGCGTGTTAGATGGTTGACCCGCTTGAACGCTTCCAGGTGCAGATCTCAGCGCATACGTCGAGAAGCTCGGCTGGACAACCAGCAACTCCGGGGTGGTCAGCATCCCGGCGAACCCGGACAACCAGATCGAATCGACTGTCGTTCAAGAAAACATCCAGCTGTCCCGTGCGTCCCTTTCGTCTGCCAAATGCTTTTGCTCCAGGTAGCTGACATGCACGTAACGTTTAACAGAGCTGACAAAAGTTATCGCGCATGCAGCGCAAACTTCGCAGCCCGCCGCCGTACCTGTTGTAAACTAGTCGTCGCTGTTGTATGCCACATATTCTCGTCACCATCACGGTGCAGCGTGACTTTAAACATCGTGCGGCACATTCCGTCCCGTTGAGTTACATGACGCAGACCAAAGAAAAACTAACGATATACGGGTGCAAAAATTGAGGGATACAATTCTAAGTACGTACTTGAAGATATACAAGGCGAGGAGGAAGACGTCTATTCTACCACCGATCCATAAATCGAGTGTCTAGGTGTCGTACTTAATAGGCCATTCCAAAGATGCGCGAAGGGATACAAATATACAACTCAAATGGATACAACGTAATAATCAAGGAAAGAGGATGCACAAAGCATATAGTTTTTTTGGAGCTGGACAAGGCGTGAAGGGTCAGACAGCCCATCCATTCAACCTAAACGTCACCAGTGGTGGCGCTGTCGAACGCACAAATCGAGCCCCAAACCGCCATAGATGCCGTGATGGCCAATAGCGTGGCGTCGGTCCATCCGCACTTGCGGAGCCCGCCGTTGAGCGCGATCTTCGCGCACAGCGGGCCGATGACGCACATAAGGAATGAGAACGTCGCGCCAAGGACAGCCATGACCGACGCGAACTCGGGCACCAGGATGGAGACGGTGACGGCAGCAAACGCGAGCAAAATGCGTTCGATCGCTACGAGGACTGCCTTGACCCGCTGCGAGGCCGTACGGGTCACCCCGGCCGCGACCTCGAAGGCGCCGTCGATGCCGAGGAGGATCTCGACGGTGATGTTGAGCTGCAAGATGGGTGGTCAAGCGATGTTTCCGGTAGATGTGGGCAGGGGTATATACCGGTCTGGAGGTGAGGGCATACTTGGATAGCGGCGTGACAACGAGACCCCAAATCGCGAAGCTGTTGAGTGCCGGATGAACGTTGTACTTCATGAGGTCCAGACTGAACTATAATAGACAGTCTCAGGGATGGTCTGTAGGACACGCGACGATGGAGCCTTACCTCATCGCTGACTGCGTTACCAAACATGATATATCCAATGATGCCGAGCAGGAGGTAGATGCTCGTCGCGGTGGCGAAGGCCAAATGGATCATCTCATCGAACCGTGAGGGGTCGGCCATGTCCCTGGCCAAGGTCGGGATCACGGCGTGGCCTGCAAACTACCAAAAACAAAACCATGAGATCAAAACGATTGGGAAGAGAGGAGGGGTCGGCGCGTACTCCTGCCATAAACAGACCGAAGGCTATGCCGAGTTCGCGGTAGTTGTCGATCCCCAAGCTTGAAGCAGCAGGGCTCCACAAACTGCCTGGGCTGTCGACTTTGGTGAAACCGTCGAAGATGATGATGCCGATGATGGCCATGAGGGAGAAAATCCCGATAATAGATGCGAAGGAGAGCACAGAGAGCGGCATGAGCACAGCGGGCACGAGTCTGGAAGGCGACAATGATCCATTAGTCCAAGAACAAATCGAATACACGAAGGAGATTCACATTGCGAGCCCGAGAATTTTGAAGGCATCCGACGAGTATGTGGGTATCACAGTGTGAAGGGAATCTCCATAGAGGGTAACAAGGGCGACGCTGTCAAGACAGTCAGCTCCAGCTGAATCGCCATCGTGTACAACACACATACGTTACTGTGAACAGCTCCAGACCAAAAAGCAGGCTGATGACAGGCACGGAGCGGGGACCGAAAACCTTGCGTCCAATATCGGCATAAGAACGTATATGGGGATCCTCCAGGACTATACGGGCAAGAATCTTGGCACTGTTGTCGCAGTTAGTGAGGTGCCGCATTGGACATATATGTGGACTTACGTGTAACAGGACACGGTGCCGTACCCAATGATAAGAAGGGTCCCCCAGATCCATCCCGCACAGGCGAATGCGAAAGGCTGGGAGAGCATGCCGATACCGAGGAGTACCCCGACGGCATTGAGAAGCTACAAGACCGTCCAATCAGTCCAAACGATAGACACGGTGAGTAACAACTGTATGTACCGTCTGAGCGAATGTGCTCTGGCCACTCGGCTGGTATTTTACCTTGTTGGACGCTTTCGACAAGATACTATGAAAGGATAATTTGCGCTGTATGGCTTCATACGGAATTGCGAGATTTTGTGGCTCCTCGGGAGCCGGACGTCCGAGCGAAGCACGAGACGGAGGTCGGATGAGCAATGGGGTACGTTCAGTCGGGTCAAAAGTGAGGCGAGGAGGCAGAATGTCGAGGTCCTCGTCCTCGCTGTCGAGGGGAAGTATATGGCGGGGGATGTGGCGTGTAAAGTCATAGTGGCGAGGTGAAGTGCTGGGCTGTGGAGAGAAGTCGTCGTCCCACTCTACGTTTTGGAGGAGAGCATCGTCCTCCAAAGCACGACGCCTTGATTGCTCACGCGAAAGTCGGGAGTTCCATTCGTACCCAAAATCGACCTCCTCGTCGAGGAAGGGTGCCTCGGGATCGTGGAGAGCACTGCGTGCCGGGGAACACGAACGAGAGCCAGAGACGAACTCAGAATGGTGTGTCTGAGCGCGGCGGTCTGTGTGGAGTGCGAAAAAAAATGGATGAGAGTCCGGAACACGGAAGACAAAATTTCACGTACAGGAGACCCAGGCGTCTCTAACGTTGGTTGCAGACTGGTAGGAGCCGGAGATGATTGCGGCGGGTATGGAGGTCATGAGAGAGCGTGAAACGGTCGTGAACTCGTGAGGAGGGGGGAGAGGGAAGGGAAGGGGAAAAAGAGGGTGAGGGTGATGAACCTGAGTGCAGGGTGTCAAGGGGGGCTAGGCCCTTTTGTAAGGCTGGGGTAATTAGAGACTGGGCGGCCAAGGCCAAGGTCCGAGAGGAAAATCAGAGACGATGATGGTGGTTGGGCGACTGCATTGGACATGATCCGTGCTTCGAGCAAGTTCCTTTCCACTCTGGCCGCCTTCTCGTGCCCATTCGCTGTCAGGCTGCTGTCGCGCACATCCCTCCAGCTTTCCGACACGGACGGGTGAAGGTAAATGTCTGGATTGGTCGTCTTTGTCGCGGAGAACCCAGGCACGTTCTGAGTGGGGTGGAGACACCGGCAAGGGCTGGGTGGAGAGCTGCAGGTTTGACGCCGCTGCCGAGGGCCTGCAAATTCCAGAGCTGTGCCTTTGCAGCAGTTTTGTGGCCCGTGACGTCAATCGGCGTCTGTGGGCTTGAAATCACGGGTCTTGTGCGTCCATCGCCACAGCGCCTCTGAGCACATTCAGTAGCAACGCGCATTCGTCCACCTTGTCCTTTCCGTCGCCATACGTTCCTAGCGGCGACCACGATGCCGCGATTGCCCTTCCTCGGTCGACTAACCATACGAGACTACGCTGCCCTCGTCTTCGGCGGGCTTTTCGTCGCACTCGAGACCGTTCTCACTTTCATTATCTCCTTCCTCCCAAAGTCCGTCATCGAATGGTTCTACGATCGCTCTCGCACCATCTTCCACCTCGTAGTCGGCCCTCCCATTCCAAAGTCCGACGAGCAGCGCCTTGCAGAGCGCATCCGCCGCGCAGAGGATTTCCAGAAGCTCTGCGAGATATTCGGCTACGAGTACGAGGAGCACGTCGTCCTCACAAAGGACGGCTACCTCCTCGGCCTCCATCGTCTCCCCGCAAAGAAGACAGAGGATAGGGATCATTTTGCCTCATCCACCCGCAAGCCTGTTGTATACCTCCACCATGGCCTGCTCATGAACTCCGAGGTCTGGATTTGCCTCACAAGCCCCCAACGTTCTCTTGCTTTCACCCTCGTTGAACTTGGCTTCGACGTCTGGTTGGGTAACAACCGCGGTAACAAGTACTCCAAGAAGTCCATTCACCACAACCCCAATTCTACTAGATTTTGGGACTACAGCATAGATGATTTCGCCTGGCACGATATCCCCGACTCCATAGAGTATATCCTCCAAGTCACCAAGGAACCAAGCTTGAGCTACGTCGGCTTCAGCCAAGGTACCGCTCAGGCCTTCGCTGCACTCTCCATCCACCCTCCATTGAATGAGAAGATCAACGTCTTCATCGCGCTCGCCCCCGCCATGAAGCCGGCTGGGCTTGCTGCTTCCGTCGTAGACAGTCTCATGAAAGCCTCGTACGTTCCGTCCTCTGGTATTTGATCCCGCCAACTAACAATACTTGCGCTAAGGCCAACCCTCGTCTTCCTCATCTTTGGCCGCAAGTCCATTATGTCCTCCGTCCCCGCTTGGCAGTCCCTCCTTTATCCGCCCGTCTTCTCCGCCGTGATCACGTCCTCGCTCCGCTGGCTCTTTAACTGGCGCTCCGACAACATCTCCGCCCTCCAGCGCCTCGCCGCGTACCCGCACCTCTACTCCTCTGCGTCCGTCAAGTCTGTCGTGCACTGGTTCCAGATCATGCGCAACGCCAAGTTCCAGATGTACGACGACGACGTCCAGCGCTTCATGCTCATTCGCCGCGTTCCCCGCCCCTCCGGCGTCACCGCGTACGCCCCCGCCCGCTTCCCCACGCGCAATATCGCAAGCCCCATTGTCCTCCTCTACGGGGACTCCGACTCGCTCGTCGATATCCGTGCCATGCTCCATGAGCTCCCCAAGCGCAACACCCGTGCCCGCCCATTGCTTGGCTACGAGCATCTCGACGTGATCTGGGGCGAGAACGTCCATAAGGATGTGATTCCTCATGTCATCAGCGCGCTCAGGGAGCACGCTGTGCGTCCAGAGCGTCTTGCGGAAACTGTGAAGGTGACGAATGGGTTCGATGGGAGCGCTGTCTCGAACGAAGTTGTGACGGACGGGTACAATACCCCCGCTGATACCCTCTCCGGTTACGACAGTTGAACCTGTCATGAGCTCAAGCTGAGCTAGAAAATGCTTGTCAGCTAAACGTGCTGTTAGCTTGCCTATACCGATGCTGATCTATACTCACAAGTATGCGTACTTTAATGGGAGGAGGCAGGCGCCTTCTCAGTCGCGATTGGGTAGGGTACGGGCGTACGGCTTTGGACACTCGCACCTCTCAGAGAGCGGACGATGGATCCTGGATAATACCGTAGCGGGTCTTGTAATGATTAGTCCACCTCTATGTATTGTCCATGATCTAGGGACTACATACACTTTGAACGGGAGAGATGCATGATCCATGGATGGGGGGACGAGCGGACGAGAAAGACAGGCTGCGATTGTGCGCGGGCGACCAGGCTACATGATGTATGTATATAGATTCTATGGGTTGCATGCGATGGGCTAAAGGCTTCGTCCGCTTATTAGTGGATAACATGTCATGACATACGCCGGAGCCCCGTGTATGAGCACCGTGAGGGCTCTGACGACCGGTGCGTTTGCGAATAGCTACGCCGCCGACAGAGCAAGGTGGGAGGGTGAAGGAGAAACTGGGAGCAATGAATGATCGGGGCTGAGACTGGTGACGGGAGGAGGCAATAATTATAACCATGATACAATAATGCGCGAGTGCGTTCTAGTTCAGGACCCGTTGACCGCCTTGCGGTTCGTCCACTGCATATACGGCTCTCGAAGGAGTTCCACATCGCCACGTTTGCGCGTGCTCCGGCGGGCCTCGGGGATTTTGGCGTTGGCGTTGAGGTCCTGAATCCGCCGCACGGCCGTCCGGTCAGGAACCGTCGGGAGGGTAGACAAAAAGGAAGAAAGGACGTACCGCTGCGCGCCTGCGCATCCCCGGGGCGATGTGGTTCCACCACTTCGTGAACTGGTTCTTGAGGTTCAGCTCGCGCACACCCTTCGGGTTGAGCCACGCCACGAACTCCTGCACCTCATCGAGGTCATTGAACACCGCCCACTCATTCGCGCCAAGCATGCCCTCAAGGCCCTCCTCGACCGCGCGCCGCTCGTCGACGTTCTCCTCGCGGCGGTCCACGATCTCCCGATCGAACTCGCTCGCGCCCTGCACGAAGATTCGTCCGGTCCCGTACTGCACCGTGCCCCCGCTCCCGATGAGCGACGCGGCACCCATACCGTCATACCACCACACGCGGTTGTAGAACCGGTCGCGGCCTAGCGGCTTGACGCGGATCGAGCCCAGCAGTTTGCGGAAATCGCGCTCGATGCCCTCCAGCCGTCGCTCAAGCTTGTTCACCTCCTCGTCCAGCCGCCGGCGCTCTGCCAATGCCGCCTTCAGTGAGGTCGCTTTCGCGCGGGCTGCCTCCCTCTCCTTGGCAGCTGTGCGGCGAGCCGCAACTGCCTTTGACGGCGGAGCAGACTCGTTGTCCGAATTGGGAACCTCGGAGAGATCGGACGAGTCCTGCATCGTGACGTCCTCTGACTTCCCATTCCCATTGCTGTTACCATTGCTCTCGCCCTGGGTCTCGCCCTGGAGGGCCGCCATCTCCTCGAGGCTACAAATAACACAAGATCAGCAACGGTGAATAATGGCTCGTAGGGTCAACAAATGCGCACTACTGCTTCTTCGTGCGGTTGACTTCAATCTTCTCTTTCCGCAACGCAGTCAGCTGTTCCTCGCAGAGCTCCATGTGCGCGTGAATGGCTTTGCTTGACACAGCGAGAGTGCACATGAAGTTGACAATGGCGACACGGTCCTTCACCGGCAGTTTGTGATAAAGTTGACCGGGCGCTGTCGGGGTAGTAAGACGCAACGGCGCCGGACTGGTAGCCGGTGAAGGCGCTGTTGAACTTGTCGGATCTTGGGTATAGTCAGGAGCAAAAAGGAGGCGTGTCAGGATCTCGCGAAGCTGCGGGAAGTTCTCGAGGTTGGCATGCTAGAGTAATAAGGGTTCAATGAGAATTGCCATCTCGCCTGTCGAATGGTACGTACGTCTTTGAGACATCCTACTAATGACTCTTCCCATCCTTCTCGACCTTCGGAGTGGCGCAAAGGTGCACGTTCCCAGTTGTTCCCGACGTCAGCCATGGCAGTGGTAAGTTGTTCGATGTCGACACCGAGGAACTCGTCATCGCCATTCTCCTCCTTCCAGTTCATAAGGGATAATATTGCACTGTGACGGGAGAAAGGTACGGTGCGCATGTTGTAGATGAGCATAGAATGAATCTCTCCCAGTAGTTGGCAATAGGGTTCGATGACCGAGTGGCGAAGAGCACCTTCAAACTCATCCATCGTAAATGAAGACAGATGTAGAGGTTGACTGAGTGCACAGGTGCAATGAGTGAGTCTACGAATTTTCAGCAACATTGCCACGACTAGGACATACCCATACACGACAAGAAAACTCCAGGACGTGAGGAACATAGCGTTGGTATGGTGATCCTCTCCGAACGGCATGGCATGCTTGCTTGGTACAGGTCGCTTCAGCTTCATTCCAGCTCGCTTGTCCTTCTCATTGAGCGTAACATCCAAATCTTCTGTCGGGTACCGAACTGGTTTCTTCTTTTTCTTTTCCGCGGCCAGACGGTCATTCTCCTCCTTGGCCTTCAGTTGTTGCTCTGCTCGTTCTCGTTCTTCACGCTGCCGCTGTTCTGCGACAGCCAAAGCGATCGCCTTCTCCTTCTCTGCTGTGTTTGTACGCATGTGGTGAGCATTGCCAAGCCTTATCGCAGAAAATGCAGGACAACAAACGACGTACCCTTCTCCTCAGCTATCTGTCTCCGCTTCTTCTGCGCAGGGCCCTCCTTGTCTTCCCACACCTTCTTCCGCTTGTCAATCTCACCCTTCTTTATGGTCTCCACTCCCACTCTGATCTCCTCAGGCATGACAGTATTCACACCGTACCGCGCCGCAATGGCAGGCTTCACGGTCCACGGCGAGGCAACGGCTGCATCCCGGTCTACACAATCGCGTATGAAGCGGCGGAGTATTGACTTCGAGAAGGCGAGGCGGTCGCGGCTGAGTCCCTTGCCGCATGAGGAACAAACGTAGCACAAGGAGGACGAGGCTACGCACCTCATGATGCCACATTGTACGTCCATCTGTGCATTGCTCCACTGTCCACGGCTTGTCTCCTTGCCCTTGGTCTTCTCGTGGCTCTTGCCAAATCCTGGTTGCTTCTCCACTTCAAGTACCTGGACCTGGTAGACATACTTGGTAGGGTTGTCAATGGCGATGGAGTCCTTCAGGGGAACTTTGAGGTCTTCAGCAACCCTGTGGATTGCTACAGGTTCGTCGGAGAGTGGTGACGAAGCGGTGGATGTTGACGCCACGGGGATAGGACTGGGTGTGGATGCAGGATGCTTGGGCGGAGACACTTGACAGACACGAGCAAGGTATCTACAGAGCAGAACTGGTCAGAGTGGGCCGCGAATACGTGGGTGTGAGACGAACTTGTCACCCTTGATATCGATGTAAACCTCTGATGCGGGAGTGGTTAATTGAAGGTACTTGGAAGGGGGAAACCTTCGAGAAGCAAGTGTGGACTTACTCTCGTCTGGGTAGTACCGGTCTTTGAAACGATCGTACACGGCCTCTACGAGGTGGTCAAGGCGCCCCATAACCTCTAAGAATATAGGGGAATTATGTTGGTCAACTAGACACGTAGAGCACATAGGCGGACAACTTACGCCACTGAACTGCTTTGAGAACAGCAGCCTTGAGCTGGTCTGGGAATCTCGAGTGCATGGTGCGGGCTTCTTGTCGCTCACTCTCCAACGCCTGAAAGTAGTCAAGGCCGCTCTTGCCGGTAACCTCGCATTGGAACTGTTTGAGGCGGTAGAAGGACATGCGTGCGGCATAGGCCCTGGCAGGCATGCAGGTTACAAGGGTGGAACCAGGACAGGAAGGAGGGGACGGAAAGCGCACTCGTAAGTGTCGAAGATCTCGCCCGTCTCGGCGAGGTAGAAGACTTCGCGGGCGGGGTCATTCTTGAGGGCATCTAGGAGGGCCGGAGAGGGTTCTGTGAGGAGGACGCGTTTGCGCCTACAGGTGGGCATGGCGGGAGGCAGGAGGGACGGGGAGGGGAGGGATGATGGGGGGGAGGAAACAGGGAGGGAGGGAAGGCGGGACGGGGGAGGGGGGGCGGCAGGTGGCTAGGTTGGGATCCCAGAGCGTGAAGCGGTCCCTTCGCATTTTTGCTGCAGTGCGTCTCCCGAGAGCCTCCACGCTCAGCCATCCGCTGCTCCTCCCTCCATTTCCAACTCAGCACGCGCTCTTTCTCCTCCCGACCACCACCACCTTTCCACCATACCCCTCTCCTCGCCTTGCCGTGCGCTCTCACCTGCTCCTTCTTCGCCGCTATCGGGCCCCGCCGGTCTTATATCCGATCATGTCTGCGCACCAGACAGGCGGACAGCCAGGTCCACCTCAGATCATCCCTAGATTTGCGGCCTTGCTCTCGCCCGACCTCCCATTCCTTGCGCTTGCGGTTCAATCGTCCTTGGGATGGCCTGCTTGTCCATGCGCCGCCGCTACTTCGCTATGCGGAAGCAGCCCCATGTACTTGCCCTTCTTGTCGACTTTTGCTTGCTGAAGGACAGCCTGAGCACGGCTGGAATGGTAGACCACTGACATTCTACCCTACATATCCCAACCACGCAGCAAAGTCCGAAACCTGGAATGCGAAGTCTTCAGAACGCCCACTGAGCCGGAGAGAACCCAGCCAAAGCCCAGCCACGAGATTCCTCCGAAGAGGGTGGCGATTATAGGCATGTCAGCGCTCCTATCCGCACCGTCTATCCCGGCACCTTTCATCCATTCCCAAGTCCCCGTCACGGTGCTAGCAACTTGTGGCGAGTGTTGGATGTGCGATTTGCCACAGTACGTTCCCCCGAACATCTTACCGAATGCTGATGCCCATCCGTGGCTCGGCCTTGCCCCTGCCGTGACGCGTAGGAACGGTCACGTGCTTGTTTGCAGCCAAGAACTACCTGTCTGCTCCATGTCTGCTTGGTGTTTCGTTCCGGTGGAAGAAGGATGGGGGCATGTATCCAACACAGCGGATGGCAGGCACTTATGAGCAGGATAACCCTAATCCAGTTGCATGTGAGGCAACGCGACTCGCAGCGCCCCCGTGCGGAATCTACGATATCCGTCATCCTTGTCAGCGAGTTCCCGCGTTACTCCCGGCCCACTTCGTTCACCCACATGAGAATTATTACAACAGCATGTAATGGACAACGTGGTACTGATACAGCAGTAGGATGTAGGAGCAAAGTCCGACGATGTCTAGTCATCAGTATGTGCAATCAAAACACCGAATCGTAAAGGCCGTAAGCGTCAAAGTGGTCAAAGGTGACAGAAGAGGGTATTGAGGGTATGACATGTATTGTAGTCTAAGCAGTGCGCTATGCGAGCTAGCACACGGTGAACGGGCATCTGCATCAGCAATTGCATCGAGAGGGTGGCGAGCATGACCACTCACCATTTGATTAGGTGAAGTCTCTGCGCGAGCACGTTCGAAGAGTACGAGAAAAAAAGAATGTTCCGGTGTCGAAGAACATCAAGCCGTCTATCACTTTCTCGCCCTGTGGGCCGACGACGACTGGGCCTGCTTCGTTCTCGACGTCTTCGTTGACTGCTGGGAGGCCGTACTCGCCTCCGGATTATGCCCGTCCTTGTCCTTGTCCTTCGGAGAGGATCGACCAAGCAGCCGCCTCAGCTTCCCTCCGGACTGCTGCTTCTCCCTCGCCTGCTCCATCGCGTCAGCCGCCACGATCGCCTTCGCCGCGGCTGACGTCGTCACGGTGGCCGCGCCCCCAGGTGATCCCCGCGCCGGAGACGATGTAGTAGGGACGCGCGAATCCGACTGGCTCCGTTGGTGTCTGAGCAGCGCCGTCTGGGACTTTTGCCCCGAGGAGCGGGGGGACGACGCCGTCTTGCGGCCGTTGTCGATGTTGACAAGCACCCACCCGTCCGAAATGGAAGCGCCTCTCGGAGCGTGCGGCGGCCGTTGAAGATGGGGCTGACCGTTGCCATTCGTATGTCCGTTACCGGTCGCCGTCCTCACGGAGCCCGTCGCTGGGGAGGACATCCTGTAGTGTCCGTTCCCGCAAGGTCCCGCACGGTCCGCGGTATCCCCAACGAACGCCGCCTCGCTCTTGCGCGCGCCCTCGCCCTCGGCCCTATGATGCTCAGGCGAACGCACTTGCACCTGCCCGCGCTTCTCCGAAGTCTCGTCGCCCTCCTGGCTCGGCTGTTCTCTAATCGTCGGTGGTATCATGGTCGAGTTGGTGTTGCTTTGACTCGAGCTGGTGGCGTGGACGGGAGGAGTGGTCCCCCTTCCAGCACCCACGACGTCATTCGATGCTTTGGGCTGCTCCGCCTTGGGCGTCGACGCCCACGCTCCAGGTAGCGCCGGGCCGCTCGAGCCGCGGCGCTCAAGAGGCGGGCGGGGAACTTGCAAGTTAACGCTACTCGACCTGCGTTCCCGCGGACCGACCGGGACGGGGACGGAGCGCGAGCAGGCAGACAGAGGGCGAGCAAGCGGCATGTCGAGAGACTCGGGATCCTTGCCTGTCCAGATGATGGGCACTTCCGCCGTGGACCTCCAACCCGTGCCCGTACTCAGGCCGGAATCGCGGAACGCTTGGGTGCCGAGCAATGGGGGAGTGGGGATCCGTGGTGGACCTGGGTCGACGTGCGTGAGAGGGGGTCGAGGGCCGTCTGCAGAATGCCGTGCGCGAGGACCTGACTCGGCCGATGGAGTGAACTGCAGGGGCTGTGGGGGAAAGCTTGAAGACAGAGGAGAGCAAGCAGAAGCCCTGCGCACTTTGGAGTCGTTCGAGCTTGAACTCTGGCGGGCGATGTCATAGGGAGACTCTTGAATTATCCCGCGTAGTACAGAATCATGGGCAGATGGGATAGAATGATGCCGTGAATGGTCCCGTCTCCAGCTACTGGGAGCTAAGAACTGGGAGGGCTGCGAAGAGACTGCCTGCGGTGGAGGTGATAGCGACCTATTCCACGGGTTGAAGTCCTGCTGGAACTGATTCGCTGGCTTCGCTGGCCCAGACGCGTAGAACACGTCAGGAGTAGGAGTCTCTGCTGTGGGTCGACGATGAGCAGTTCCAACACCGGTCATGTCTACACTGCCAACTTCACTGGGAAGCGGACCGTGCCCGTTCAATGACTGGTCATTGAAAGAACTGACTGACTGGAAGGCACGGGGGAGCTCGACCTTGGGGCAAGGTTTCCGGAGTTTGCTGTTGCTGCTCGTGCTGATGCTAGGCGTCACTTGCCTCAGCGGAGAGAACTTGTGAAGGGCAGCCACTCGTTTCGCCTCAAAGCTCGAATCGGTGGGGCTTGCAGGTGGAGTATCGCACTCGTCTGCGGGGCCTCTGAAGACCCAAAAATCTCGCGTTCGTGAGCGACTTCCAAGGGTCAGGGAGGTGAGCAATGTGAACGAGTGTCGGTCAAGGTTGTTCAAGAGAGACAAGGTCTGTTGCAGGGAGTCGACAGAAAATGTGTTCTCTTGAAACCCTATGCATATCGCATTGCGTGAGGAAATGAATATAAGAAGATTGACGTCGGATGCTCACACTTATAGCCATTGAGCTTGAATTCATATGAGTCTCCCAGCTTCCTTTCAGAGGCAACTCCGCGCGGCCACGCGCTCCGAACGGCTTGGAGGATGCCCGGGGTCAACGGTAATGGAGGATCAATCACTCGCAGATGTGAACTGGATGGAAACGAGATGGCAAACAGCATGGGACCGGGGTGCGGCAGGGTGCTTGCAGATGCATTGGGATTGGGGACAGCGGGTAACGAGGAGTTGATGGGTGCGGTCGAGGGGCGAGAGAAGGCAATGGCGACACGATCGTCATGTTCTCTGGCGTAGTCGATGGTGGAAAGGAAGGAAAACCCGTGTTGGAAGATGACGGAGAATATGGCAACGATGAGCCTCTCGGATGGCAGACTCTTGATATTTGACCAAGGTTTCTTGTCAAGCGAGAACTCGAAGAAGTGATGGGTGACGTTCTCGCGGACGTCAAGAGTCAGAGAGAGGTTGTCGAAAAGGTGTCGGAGAGCATTGACGACGGAAGAAGGAAAGCCGTAGAGGCGGACGAGGCCCTGGCCTGCGAGAGTGAGGAGAGAGAAAGACGAGGGCACGCGAGGTTCATGGGGGAGGAACTCCTTGCGGGGATAGAAGAGAGAGTTGGCGAGATGGGGGGGTAGTGGTGATGATAGCGGGGGTTTGAGGACGTTAGGAGTGGGGGAGGCGGCGGGCTGTGGTGCCATGGTCAGTGCATGGAAGACGCGAGTGTTGAGATGGAGAATCGCGCATCCTCGGCCTTTGAGAGAGCAGACTCGCTCCAGTTGCCGCGCGTCACTGCTCTGCCCAAGACGCACGCGACAGCCACGTGCTCCATCCACATCCACTGTCCACACAACATCCTCGCCCCCACCGCTCCTCCCTACGCCCTCGAACACGCCCTCCCCCGAGATGCCTCCGGGTCAACAAGCTGCTCTCACGGCCACACTTCTGAGAAGTCTTGAAGAAATTCCAAACGCTATTCACGCACGTTAATCTGACCTTGGGCTTGCTGCCGCACGCGCAACTTCGAGAACGCGAACGAAGGGCATTGCCTCGTGGGCGAGCAGCGGAAATCGATGGCTTTTGGAGGTGTGTCATGTCGGTTGGCTGTGGATGTTGCATGTCCGATGCCAGGACCCAGCCACGGAGCATTCTACAGCTGCGGAGAAGGTGCGGAGAGCTGGAAGAGGCATCGACAAAGACGGCCGGTGGTCATGAGGACCTGTGCGATAGCACTCACCTCTCACTGGGTACCTCTTCATGTCTCGATCGGGCATCGCTGCAGCAGTGGTGATTCCGCAAGACATTTCCACATAGCTCAAGGTGCGACCACCTGCGTATATCCTTCGCCCCGCCTACTGCTCTTCACGGGGTATTGGACGCTGGATATGGCCCAACATGCGACCGAAGAGATGTTCACAAGACAAGGCGGAGATGTGTGGTGAGTCGTCAGATGCGAGAAGGACGGTGACGAGTGCTGGATCAAGGCATGGTTGCTTGATGAAAAGAGGATGCGGAGAACGCTGAGAGCGTGACTGATTGGGTTTCGCACGAGCGGGTCGCAGATGCTGCAAGGTGGAAGGAGAGCTCGAGACTGAATCGACGCTCCTGTGGCGGCAGAGGGGCTCAGAGGGTGGCGGCTCCCCAGCGAAGCCTTCGGCGCACAGAAGGCCCTCCCGGTCCGAGGGGGAAGCCGGGCCGGGACGGGAGCAGCAGAGAGCTTGGGCGAAGTTATATACAGCCCCCGTCGGCGTCGATGGCCCATCTCTCCTCTGTCTGCTGCCACGCCAGCATCTCCCCCGTCTTCCCCTCTTGGTCTTTGCGTTTCTCTGTGCGATGGCAGACTTACAGAAGCTGAATGTTTTGATGTGTACGCCACTTCCAGCGCTTCTGCTTCCTCTTTCCCGATCTCACTCTCCGCGCTATTTTCGACACAACCTACAGGTGGTACCGTACGGACGGATGCGTACCTCATAAAAAGTAGCCTCCACTCATGATGCCTTCAAGGGGGAGTATACCACAGGATGGACTGGTTCCGGGGCCTCAAAATCGGACAAGAAGGCGAGTACTGCTCACTCTCCTTCCCGCTGTTTGAGCTGACAATCTATATAGATCGGAGTGCGTAGAACGTTCTACAAGTAGTTATTATGTGCTCAATAACGCTTAGGTCGTTGCATTGACCTGTTTCGACCTGCGAAGACTCGGGAAAGTATGAAGCACCGACGTAACTGATCAGTGCACACTGATCATTATCCATTTCTGCATAGCTCGATCGTCTCAGTATGGTCGGCGTAAACGGCGGAAAATTCCCTGCCATTCGCACTCACTTACAGGAAAATATCGGAAACGTCTATAAAGATATGGATGTTTCGTATGTTACTGATTTTCTTTTTTGTTTTGTTTTTTTAAAACCAAGGATTCTGTAGATTCGACGCATACCCCGAGGGCGATTCGGTCAATCCTGAGGCATGTGAGTCCATGCAACATCTTATCCACAAAGACAGAGATGCCGATTCGACTTTCAGATCAGAGTGCCATCGACAAGTTGTCGCAAGGTGATGCTGTCATCATCTTCACACCTGACAGTAAGTCGCGTCCAACATGCAGTGCTGGCCCTAACTCATTGTTTTTGAAAGGCACCCACTACCCAATTGCACTGTACGCCATCGAGCATGGCCTCCATGTCCTTGTCACCAAGCCTGCCGTGCAGCTGCTCAAACACCACAGTGACCTCATTGCCGCTGCTGAGAAAAAGGGTGTTGTGTGCTTTGTTGAGCACCACAAACGGTTTGTTAAATCGGACTTGTCTACCTACCTCGGCATTCATCCTTTTCTGTTAGATTCGACCCCGTCTACAGTGACGCAAGGGCGAAAGCTGCCAGCCTCGGCGAGTTCAACTTCTTCGGCGCCTGGATGAGCCAGCCGAAGAGCCAGCTGGAGACATTCCGAGCATGGGCGGGCAAGGACTCCGATATCAGGTGCGTTCTGAAATATTCACAGTCTGTACATGTGGGCTTCATAAGTCTCTGGGACAGTTACTACCTTTCTTCGCACCACATTGACATCCACTGCTGGATCATGCAAGGTCGTGCAGTCCCGACCCGCGTTACAGCTAGCGCTGCAACCGGAATTGCGACGAGCGAGCCGTTCAACTGCGTGCCCCAGACAGAGGATACTATCACCCTCCTCGTTGATTGGCAATCGCTTTCGAGCTCAAAGCACAAGGGTACCGCTGTGTACACGGCATCGTGGACTGCGCCACTTAAGGCCGGTGTGCACACGTCCCAGCACTGGTATTACATGGCAGAGAAGGTACGTCATACCTCTAGGCATGATCGTTCCTCGTGTATCCTGCGCACGGTGCAAGGCTATATGTCTAGCCACAGCACAGCGTCGTACGACCTTTTCATTCTGCACATTTACCGCGATCCTGGTTGTATATTAATGACGATCGTTCACGTTTTCAGGGCGAAATCAACGTCGACCAGGCTCACCGAGGCTACGATATCGTCAATGACGACGCAGGCAAGGCTTGGTACAACCCATTCTAGTGCGTGATACTTTACTTGCCAGTAAAGAAGTAACTCTGGCTCATCATGGCCTCAATTAATCGCTCGGGAACTCTGTGGCCCATTTATCGTGCGCTTCACCTCGCGGCTGCTTTCATCCTCCTATTTCCCCCCTCACCTTTTCACCTGCGACATATCACGGCGGATGGCCTGATCACTACTCCGGTCGGTCCGGGCCCCGATCGCTCGCCACTGCCTCTCTTCAACACGGCACACCACAACCTTGGCCACCTCAGCATGAAATACTCGCCATCCGAGAGCGGGCACTTCGACGGCCAGCGCGGCTACGGCTATGTGTCAATCGAGAAGTTTATCGACGCGGCGCGCAGCGTGAATGCGAAGCAGACGACGCCCGCCGACTACGACAAGCACGGGCTTCCGACGATCGCGAACACGATCCTCACGACCGCGATTCTGAATGCGGGCCGCATCAGCCTGGACGAGAAGCGCTCGGTTGGGATCAAACAGGACGGGAATGCGTGGGTCCTCGAGTAAGCGACCCGGCTGGTTCGACTGGCCAGGCCCCACTGCCTGACGTGGTTTGGAGAATGACGGAAGATGGCAATCTGGAGCCAGGACGGATGTGTTCGGAAGTTCACCAGGGGATTCAGAAGGCGGAGCCCTGCCGAAGAAATAACAACAACGAAATGTTCTTCTGTAAGATATGTAGCACATGAAGCACACCCATACTAGTATGCACCATAACCATCGAGACAGCGAGTTCCAACATGATGTCATTCACCCAAAAAAAACTGTCATTGAAACGAGCGAACTGTAGCGTCGACGTCGATCATCACGGTTGTCCACGAATAACCTACAGGCCGTGTCGCGGCCCAGAACCCGGAGCTCAGGGTAAGCAAGGTATAGGCCTTGTCGGCGACACAACCGATCAAAGCATGAGGGAGGACAACGAGCATTTGACTGGTCGCTTGGTAGAACTGTCGTTCAGTATATCGTCCTGAAACCGGTCTGGGATTCATCCGGCCGCCACCTCACGCGTGAGCTGCTGCTTTAGGCAAGCGTTGTGCACGATGGTTCGGCGGAAGTATCTACTCAAGTGGTAGTAGTGCTTTGTAAAAGCTCGTCGTTGTCGGGAAGCGCAGGCGCAGCTGAGCCCGTAGATTCGAAATTTGGGAATGAAGGCAGGGCCCCTCAGGGCCCTTGAAGTTAGTACAGATACACCATAGAATTCGAGGATGCCTTCGGGCCTCTGGGATGACCGATATCTTCGCACCGAATCTTGAGCGCGATCCACCGATGCACCGCCTAGGCCTCTTCTGCATGGCCGTCCCACTGGCAGTGGACAGTTGTGACAACATTGGCATCCCAAGCGCGCACAGTAGGGCCTGCATACTTACTTATTGGTGCACCACTGGTGCTTGCTTGACTGACGTAGCCATCAGCGGCGTCGACGACAACCATTGGCTATCCATGGTCTGCCACTTGAAGGGTATGCACCGGGGAAGCTGTCGACCGGGGGTGCTCCGGTGAGTGCAATCATCCGGATCGAGTAAGGACAAACGGACACTCAGACCTTTCCGATCGCGCCGTGGGGTACAAGACCGGTACCACAAGCTTCGCTCCTCTGACCTGGGGGGGTAGGCCGACCGGTGACCATGCCAGTGTGCACGGGACTGAATCGTAGTGGGCCACCGGGCGGGACGCGAGAGGGCGAGAGAACGCGCACTGGGCCTCGTGGGTCGCCGCGGAGGAAGGGTCGGGGAGCTGACCGGGCGTCCCAGGATCATTCTTCTGGGCGTGGGCGTGCCTGAATTCGCGATCCGCCGGCGCGTGCGGGGTGGGAGGAGGGCGTGGCAGGTGTCGAGTGTCCAGGCTGCGTCCTCGCCGTGGATCTGTGGGATGGGCTTACCTCACCCTGGTTACATGGAAAGAACAGAACAGCGTCGCCGTCCGATCACCCTCCTAAACCTTGTGCTGCAATGGGGCCGACACATCCACCGCCGCGTGACCAACAGCCTATCTTGCATCCTCACAGGTGGCGCCATCGTCATCCGTCTTCAGTCCCGACGTCGGCGCAGCGCAAGGGCAGCGGAGCATGGACCTCCACAGTTTCAGACGTATTGTGCCTGCCCTGCTAACGCGCTTGGTTTGATTCACGCTTTTCTCCGCTGGCGGTCTCGCCAGGCATTTGCGTTGTCTTATCGCCACCCATGGCCGTTGGTTGTGTGCGGTCGCGGCGGTTGGTGATATGTACAGGATAATGTCATTTCGATGCACGATTGACTGTGTAATGTAAACGACAGAGTGTGTGCGGAACAGTGCGGCGGACCCGTCAGGCCCAGACTACGACAGATGATTGTTGAGACGATGGTTCGATGCTGCAACATTGACGAGAGTGTACGGAAGAAGGCGGCGACTAAACGGGGGATATGACACAATGCGCAACGATATCGGGGGGATTGCAGGGCGGACGACGACGCGGACGATGTGAAAATGTACAATAAACGTGAAGAATAAGATATGAACGAAGGCGGCGGTTAAGTTGGATCAGGGACAAAGGGGGGACTAGGTTCGTCGCGTAAAACGACACAGATAGGTGCGCAGAAAAGAAAGGCGGGTTGCATAGGCTAGATTATGTATGGAAATGTTCGCGCGAGAACAACCGTTGGTGCCGGAATGAAGTCGACCGACGGATACACCGGGGGACTGCGCCAGGTCCTAATCGTACACGAGAGGATGCGTACAAAGCGGTGCTTGTTGGTTTCGACCCGTCCGAATCGACTTGGTTCTTGTACTCGTATAGGCGACGGCAACGTCGAGAGGAAAAACAGGAGAGACCAGAGACTATTGCAGGGAAAGAATGCATGGATGATGAGTCGATGATGTTGATGGTGACCGGACAGAATGCGTGTTGGGATGCCGACGAGCGACGTGTATGATGTGTTGATACATTTTGTGCGACGAGACGGACTGCAGGATGAAGGACAGCGGGAGGAAAGCTTTTTACAACCTAGACACCAGAGGGGAGGTGCTGACGACGGCGGAAGGATGGAGGAGGGGGATGGGAAGGATACAGCCGATCCTACGAGACCATTGCAGCGGGCCGAGGAGACGACATGTTGAGGTTGTGCAGGGCTTGCCTCTGGTACGCGACGAAGTCGTGTGGCAAGAACTGTTCCGGCACCTGCTCGATGAGCTGCTTGTTGATCACGGGCTCGAACTTGGGCGAAGGCAAGTTCTCCTTGTCGTCAGACATGTACGATCCTGAGAACGCATCGCTCGAGAGCATGGGACTCGTGGGGGTTGTAGGCATATCATCGGATAAGTCGGATGCCGTAGTCGAAACGCTCATCGGTGTGCAGACCTTCGGAGAGTAGGTGCGGATAGGCGTCATAGGCAGCGTCACGAGGGGCTGGCGCTGGAACCGTCCACCTTGCAGGTAGAACTGGAGGGTGAAGGTAGCCGCCTTCGAGTAGAAAGCGTACGAGTACTTCCTGACCAGCGTCTCCGAGAGGTCATTCGCGTACTTCGCTAACCGGTTGTCCAGGTGTTCGGCGATCTCGAGACACTCATCCGTCTCCTCGAAGATCCGGCGACCCTTGCCGCAAAGGTAGCGAGCGAGTGTGAGGGCGCCAAGAGCGATGTCCGACGAGGGGTACGGCACGAACTCGCGGTAGAAGAGAGTGATCTCCATGAGGAAGCGTGCAACGTGCTGAACCTTCTGCTCCTCCATAATCGCGCCGCAACAGAAAATGCGTAACCAAGACTCCGCGGTAGGGTGTCCGAGCGCCCACTGAATCGTCGAGAGGACGTGGCCCTCCATCTGGATAAACGCCGACTCGTCGTATGTCTCTTGACACATCTGCGCCAAGTCGTGCACCGTTGGTACGCGCTCCTTCGCGTCCTCGAACTTGGCAGCGATCCAGAGAGCGGCACAACCGACAAGCTGATAGTGCTTCACGTACACGACACGCTTCGAGACGTAGCGGTCGATGATGTTCAGTGTTAGGTAGAGTGTCTCGGGACGTAGGCGGAACATGAAGTGAAGCTCGACAAGAAAGTCGACCAGACACGGCCGCATCGTCCAGCGGATCTCTGGTTGCTGATCCATGGACGAAATTGAGCACATCGTCAAGCGCTGGTTGGGATAAGATGTAAGACTTGACGAATGCATGATGCTACTGAGCCGAATAGAACTCGCCTCCATCTCGTGCATATAGTTGCGAATCTCTTCATGGTACTCCTCCTCAAGGTAGATGCCTTCTCGTCTAAGAGCGCTGATTTGCGCGTACCTCTGACGCTGGGCAATCAACTCTGCCTTTGCGGCGCGGGGGGTCTTCCTGACAAGGGAATGAGGGGGATAGAGGGGGCTTTGTCGCCGAGAAGATTTGGAGACGCCGTAGGGGGACGGCTTCTTCTTGGGATAAGCCGAGGGGCGCGAAGCCCTAGTTGAGTTGGAGACGTCCTTCATTGCGGAATGCGGGGATGATGGGAGGTGTTGACCGGTGCCTGTTATTGGAATGCTAAACGAGGAAGAGGTGGTGGTGTGAGACGATAAATCGGAAGCAAGGGGGACAGAATAGATCATGGTGACAGAGTGCGACTCAAGGTGTTGGTGTTGAATAGTAGTTGGATGTGAACAACAGAGCTTAGGAACGTCGTAGATCGTCGGCCACGGTGCGGGAGAGAGCGGACTCCGCGGGTAACCAAGAAAAAACTACGCTCGCTCACAAGCAGAGGACAGAGGGTTCAGGAAGAGAACCGGACGCAATGCAAGGATAAGGGTGACCGCGAACATTTCACGGCCGAGATGGCGCGTGCATGCGAGGAGGACAGTGTCCGATCGTCACATCACGGGTTGAAGGGCCGGAGAGAACGCGGGGCGATTTATGCTACACTGAAACGCGAGGGGTTGAGGGCAAGAAGAAGAGACTCACGGGAGGGCCGAGTGATCATTCAACTCCCGCGGTGAGGGGAAACTTGAGAGCGGTGGTTAGAGATGCAGTCAGGCGATCGTCGCAGGAGACTGGAAAGAACGTTATGAGGGATCGTGAGTGGGATCGTTAAGATATAAACAGGACGGGGTGGGGCGGAAGGGCAGGAGAACGGGACGTTGCAAACGTCGAGTCCAGGCGGGGAGGACAAGGAGAAGGGCGGGTGAAATAGAGCGATATAAGGGGACCGGGACACCGGGCGGGGATAGGCGCGCAGTGATGGGAGGAAACAATGGGCGACTATTGGCTGCGACGGTCTGCTCCCAACAAGGCATAATAATCCGATAATAAGTCGGTCTCGTCAAAGCCTTAATCCCGACGCTATCGTCCAGGCCCGTGTCACAGCATCAGATGCCTCGTGCACTCTCTCTGCCGTCGCATCGCCCTCCTCGCCCGACGGGCATCCCATGACGCGCCCTTGTCTGCCCTTGGCCGGCGACGGCTGTCGCGAGATAGCAAGGAATGGAGCCCCTATGTCATCACCGGCGAATGCTGTCGACATTGGCGAGGATGGATGGTTTACAGTGCCTTGCATAATTGCGTGAACGCGCCGAAAAATTCCCGCAGGCGCTTATATGTTCGCCTACCAAATCAGGACGCCTGGGAAGCTTCAGAAGCGAGTTGGTGACCTTCATGTGACATGTCCCCCGGATGGCATGGGTGCCTCCCGAAGCAGCTGAGGCCCAAATAATAAACTAGGAGACCCGTTGAGAGCCACTGAGCCCTCCAGGAAGTAGACAAGGGTGGGGGACAGGGGAACAGTCGTTAAAACCTGTAGAGGTGCACAGGCGGCGGGGCACGCGTTGGCGTTGCATGTGACCGTGATCCATCCGTATTTGGTAGGCGAAGTATAAGCGCCAGCGGGGGATTTTTCGGCGCGTTCACGCAATTATGCAAGGCACTGTAATCTGGAGCGCCGCAGCCCGCGCGTTGCCCATCTCCGGCCCATCGGCGCTTCCCACGGGCCACGTTTTGCGGCCCCGCCCCGCCCAAAGATGGAAGGAGATAGAAATCGAGTGGCAGACAACGCTCACCTTTTGATCTCAAATGCCCGCTTGCCCTTGTCGATGTGCGTCCTGTCCGACTCCTTCCAATCGACGATCGACTCGACGCGCGATCCGACGGCCTTGAGCCTGCACAATCTGGCCAGCCAAAACCGTACTTCCGTCAGCCCCGTCCGATCGTCTGCACCTCATTCCCCGACCCAGCCCGCACTCACTGTCACCGATCTCGTTGTAAACCCTCTTGCGCAACCTCGACGAACCAACGCAATCGGGTGCCAAGGAATTAAATGCCGACCTTATTCAATTAAATTCTTCGTCTTCTGGGATACTGGCGAACCGAACCGCGTACGAGACCGAACGAACGACTGGGGGAAACAAAGGAGGGACTTCAGGCAAATCTGCCGTCTTCTATCGAGAGCTGGCGGCCAGTACGAGGCTATCCGTGACGAACGGACGACCACGCCGGGGTTGGTCCCAGAGGCGAGGAGGGGGAGGGAGAGGCGTCGAACACTGAGCGAGAGAACCTAATCTGCGCTCGGTGGCGATAACCAACGGAAGCCGCCAAGGGAAGCTCGCTGGTATGAGGAGAGGGGAGGGGAGGATGCGTGTGCGGTGGACGTCCAGCGAATACTTCAAGAGGGAGGAGCCGATGAAACGTCCTAGGCGGGTGGCTCAATCACAACGTTCTAAAGGCGTGGCCCGCTTAGATCTCCTGCCCGCCGTCTAATCCAGCTGGTTCCTCGGAACCTTTGCCAATTGGTCCCTTTCTGGGCGTGAGCTGCGTGGGGTTGAACACGTTGTCTGCCTGCAGGCAGCTACCACTACCAGATCAGGCCCGTATCTTATGATTTAGGTAAGCCCCTGCTTCTCCGTCGGACAGGCTCCTGCGCCGAGGAACGCTGTCGCTTTCTGTCCGACGTACCAGTAATCCAATTACTTCTTCCTCACCTGCACCCCGGCGCGATTGCCATCCCTCCGTGCTTTCTTACATGTCTCTCGTCCTTGCAGCCATTCGCATCAAGCCAGATCCGCTAGTCCGCTGTCCCCTTGGCCGGGAGCATCACCTTGCCGGGCAATCAAGTGCGCAAGGCTGGCCGACCCAAGAAGATCTGAATATCAGCTCCGTCCCACGCCCAAATCTTTCAAGTGCTCCCGCCAGCGGACGTAAGGAGCTTGCGAATTACCAGGTGTGAATGTAAGAACTGACAAGTCGGTGCTATGTACGTATTGCGAATATTCGCAAAGATGTCTGGTCCGCTGATATTACAAGGATCATCTCAGGCCAGAACGCCTTCTCTTCACGCCGCGCACACACCGCTCTCAGGACGCCTTTCCCATCAGTCACCTTATCGAATCAATCGAGGCGCCTCCACCGGTGAACGAGCGCAGGACGGTACGGAGCTGACGTATTTTTGACGTTGAGGAGGAGGAACTGAACACCCCGCCTGACAGCGTACATTCTGATTTTCTGCCACCGTCGTACGTGCGGCGGGGCCGGGGGAAACCTGCGCTCCACGACGTGCGCCGTGCGGGCGAACGGCGGCCTCACTTCGCCAGGGCCTGAGCGTCCGAGGGTAGGCAACGTGCCCGACCCTTGCTGTTCACTATCGTCGCCCTTGCGTGCAAGTCGGACATTTCCTTGCGAGGCATCACAACGGCCGAAGCGCTTCGTCTTGCACTGGAATCGCAGAGGGCGCACCTTCCGAAGGCGCGATGCTGGCCCGCGGGACGCCGACTTGGCGTTGCCAATTGATCGTCTGCCGCGCGCGAGTCTGACACTGTCGAATGGTCCTGGCCCCGGCGGCGGAGTTGCGCCCGCCCTTGCGCAAAGGTAATAATTGGCATACCCGCTGTGAAGTTGAGAGCCAAGAATGGTAGGGGGCCAGGCGTATGAACGCCTCTCCCGGGGGTTCGTACGGAGGGCGCGCCACCAGAGAATTCAGCGGACGTGGGGAGGACATCCATCAGGAGCTTCTAGCTCGTGGTCGTAGGTAAGGTGGGTGTATTAATATGCTGCGCACAATGCTATCTGATATGACGACTGGCATAAGAGGGGTTATAACGGGATTTCACGCCGAATAGCTATGAGAAGGCAACCAATGAATGACTTACAGTTGTCGGGGAAGGGACTGGGAGTAATAGAACTTGTCGGTGGGCGCAACACACGAGCGTCGTGCGAGAAAGAAGAAAGAAGATCGCAGGCGCAGGAAGTGAGCGTGAGGACTGGGGAAAGGACAGCCGAGCGCTGTGGAGGCTGGAGAACTGAACATTGAGTAGAAGGACACCTGAGCTGGGGGACGATCAAACAGCTCCAGGCTCTCCTGGTATTTTGCCACTCGCTTGGAGATAGGCGAGATAGGACCGTTGGTGGGCCTGCGGGGATAAGTACTTAGTGGGAGGAGCGAGGAGAGGCGGATGTGTGCAGAGGAGCACGGGTGTGTGTGGGCGGGAGAAGAGAGGTGCATGTGGGGGGATGTCTAGATAGAATAAGCTCTGTCTTCGTCGGTGGCTTTACTGGAGGAAGGAAGGGCGTGGGCGGGCGCGGTGCGATAGCGCTAGACGAGAACAAAAGAGCGAGCGCGGCCCAGCGACGGCGACGTGCGGGTGCTGTCCCGACTCTTGTCATAAAAGGCAATCTCAAAGCGTCGCCTACCGCTGACAAACCCGGGCATTCCCACAGACCCCGACATGCGGGCTCCCTCCTGCCCTTCTCGATTTCCGCCTTCGCGGATCAGATTCCCCACTCAGATACCCAGCCCTCGCGCAACACCGTGGCCTTGGCCCGCGCCGCCAGCTTAAAGCTGATGAGCACCAATATTGGAGAAGCGGAAGTACACAGCAGAAGAAGCCCCAAGGCGGCGGCATGGAAGCATCCATACACATAACCTGGCGCAGGCGGGGGTATCGGGCGGCCGCCCAGTCATGCAAGTGGAGAATGATCTGCGTGGATGCAGATCGGGTAAGTCGGGTCCTTGATCAACGAACAATGGCCCTCGGGCGTAGCCCTGGCTAGAACCTGCTATTCCTGGGGCATGACGTCGACGTCAACAAGCACGCACAGTCGTCCCCGTCCAACAACGCTCGCGGCTCCCCGACGCAAACTCTTCACAGGCGAGCGACGACGTTCTGCGAAAACGATCATCGGCGCCAAAGGCTCCCGTACAGACACCTGCTTACCTGTGTTGCTGGCTAAGTTCAGCCATGTCGCGGCCTGCCAGTCTGCCCACCGCGGATAGTATCAATGTCTAGGTTTTTAGTGCCGGTGCCTCTCGCCTTCACGCCATTGACATGTGCCCCAGAATACCCATGCTGTTGGTCTTGCAAATTGCAATCCCTGCTGGTCTACTCAGGACGGCTTGAATCGCGTGGTGGCATCGATGGCTTGCTGGACGTCCGTCGAGATTAGATACAAGGATTGGAAGTTAACCGTAACGATATGGGAGAACAGCGAACGGGGATGTGGATGGATGCAAGGAACGAAAAGACGCCATCTGTACAGAAAAATAACAAAATCGCGCTTGCTTGTGGCGGTCCGTGGCGCGTCAAGAATCCAACCGCTCACTACTGCCCGCCAAGTGGGCGAGTGGATTTGATACGACTCTCACTCTCTGTGACCGCCCATCAAGAGCGCCATCAAGTCCTGCGTGTTCTGCGCGGTTCCCCCAGGGACGCCGGGCTGCTGCAGGTGCGACGGAACGAGATGCTGCATCATGTGCGGGGGCAGATGCTGCTGCTGCTGCTGCTGTTGCTGTAGCAGCTGCTGGCGAATCGCGGCGTGCGACATTTGTCCCCCAGGACCGCCGTGCTGGGGTCCGAACCCGGGTCCCGCACCGCGGAGGCCTCCCCCGCCCAAGTTGCTCTGCGCGAGGCCCAGCAACTGCGCCTGACTGGACGCCCGGAGGTCGACATTGTTCGGGCCCAGTCCACCGCCCATTTGGTTGACCGACAGCGCGTTCTGCGGTCCAGGCGGGCCACGCATCGGCGGGTTCCCGTTGAAGCCGAGACCGCCTTGGGTGAATGTGTTGTACACTTGCTGTGCGGGGCTGGTGCCGTGTAGGCCTCCCGGGACACCGACCCCCGAGCCGAGATACTGAGAGGGATCGTGCGGCGGGCGTCCTCCGAGGTTCGCGAGCCCTGGAGGAAGCCGTTGCGACGGTGCTTGAATGGTGTTCTGTGCAGAAATGGGTGAGGCGCCACGGAATTGGCCTTGCTGGATGGGAAGACCACCGCCGTTGCGGAGCATCCCCGCCTGCTGTTGACTGTACATCGACGGCATGGGAGCGTTGTACATCTGTTCTAAGTTCCGTTGCTGAGCGAGACGTTGGATATTGAAATGAAGCGGGTCGTCGATCTGTTCGTTGAAGAGTACGCCGCCAGAGTCTCCTCGGCTCCGTGAGCGAGGCGGAGCTGGGCGAAGACCTGGTACCAAGCCATCGGGCACAAAGTTCCTGTCGTCGAGACGGCTATCGTAGAGGGAATCGAGGCGGTTCTGCGCTAAGTGTTGCTGGTGAAGCTGTTGCTGCTGCTGTTGTTGCTGCTGGTGAAGAAGCTGTAGTTCCAGGTTGGACGGTGGGAATTGGCCGCCGCCGCCCGGGGGTATACGGCCTGGCTGCGGCATGTGCTGCGAACCGCGATGTCCCTGAAAACATATGAACCCTGGTGCGATCACGCTTATAGGCAAACGCTCACCTGCGCTGAACTCTGTAGCATTGCGAAAATGTCTTCCATAGTCCGCTCACCCCGTGGCGTACCCATGCCACCTAGGGAGATGGAGTCCTGTCGCTGGCTGGGATGCGGCATCGCAGGGGGTAAGTTCGGGGTCTGTTGAGCATGCCGCGGACCGCCCAGTTGCACCTCCCTCGTCTTCTGGTCAAAGAATTTCGCGAACCGACTGCCCTTATTGGTCGCATAGCCCACGCCACCAGGAACATTGCTCCCGGACGGGTCAAGAGAACCTGGGGGGAATACACCGGCTTGCGATCCACCGAAGTCGCCGTACGGTACGCCGCCTTCACCGGGGAGACCGAGGATAGCTCGCTCAGCTGCAGAAGAGCCGGATGCCCGTCGGAGACCTTCGTTCATTTGGCCAAGGTGCATAGCGTCTCGCAGATCCTCTAGGGGGCCGTTGGGTTGAGGGCCATTGCTGAGAGGCGAAAAACTCCTGATGACGCGCGATGAGTCTGTAGAGATCATACGCGGCCCAGAGAACTGCATGTCGCTGGGGATTGCGTCGGAGGGATGAGCCGGCAGGCCAGGGGCATCGGTTTGGATCGTATGTGGGTGGGGCGCAATGATACCAGGGGGCGTGCCAGAGTTCGCGGATGGCACACGTGACTTGAGAGCGAGCATGCGGGAACCGGGAGGGGGGTTGAAGGTGTTGGTGGAGGGGCTGGGAATGGAAAGATCGACAGGAGGAAGAGCAGTAAGGCCGGCGGTGGAAAGGACAGTGAGGTTGCCCTGACCCAATCGTGGGCCCACGACTCTTGACGCGTCGGGAGAGCGGTCAAGAGAAGGGCTCGATGTGTCAGATGGCCGTGCTGAATCCAACGAAGCCAAACCGCTTGCCAGAATTCCATTGGTCGCATCTAATCGTGGAGAAGACCTGTTGCTCTCGTAAGTTGGAGCAAGGAGAGTCCTTGCAACATCGGATGTGCGCTCCGCGACGATTGCAGCATCTGTCAGCGCCATATCAAAACAATGGGTCATACGAGAATCGCATTGGAGCGCACTTGGACTGGTTTCCTCTCCCTTTTGGCTTTGGAGGGACGGACTGCTAGAGAGTCCTGGCGGGCCCGATTCTGCTAATGCGTGATTCGAAAGGCCGTTTTGAACCTTGTCACCTTCTTTCTTCTCGGCCTCCCGCTTCATCATCAATTTGAACAGCTGAATTTCATCCATAGCAGCTTCATTGGTGGTTGCGGCAGGAGTAGTGAGCGAAGGGGGTGGAGGGTTGGCAGCGCCATTTGTGTCCAAGGCTTTGGTGGTGTCGGATGCATCCCCTTTCTCCTTGCGTTCCTTCTCCTTCATGCCCTTCTTCCATGCTTGAATACCGTCCAGCTCACCGTCAGCACCCTTGCCGCCAAGGATGCCGCTGCCAGAAGCGCTAGGAATGTACGTCTCCATCCAAGCAGGCTCGACTTCGCGATCCTTGTCGCGATCTCGTCGGTCCTCCCTATCCTTGTTGTCGTCATTCCCGCCTGCCCGTCTGTCACGTCCTGGCCCACGACGAGTACGTGCGTCACGCTCGTCACCAGCAGAAGGTCGCTCCCTGTCGCGTTCTTCAAATCGGTCCCAGCCCCGATCGCGCGCGTCCCGCTCCCGCCGTGCGGCCATGCGCTCATCCCTTCGGCCATCATCTCTCCAGTGCCTAGAGTCGTTTTCAGCATCGCGGTCAGCGTCGCGATCCCTCGCGCGGCGATTGTAATCGTAGCGATCCTTATTGTCCCTGGGATGGTGATCGTCACGGTCGCGATCAAAGCCATCGTCCCACTCGCGGCGTGCAAAGTCGTCGCGGTCGCGCCGGCCAGTCTCCTCTCTGTCTCTCCGGTCGTCGCGGTCACCATCGTTCCGTCGGTCTCGAGGGCGATCCCGGTCCTCACGATCCCTCTCCCGATCGCGTCTTGTCAACGATGGCTCCCGTCTTGACCTTGAGGTGTCACGGACTCGCGAACGTGGTCTCTCACGGGTGTCGCGATCTCGACGGGGGTCAGCTCCTGAGAAAGGTTCAGAAAAAAAGGCCGGGACGAATCTGCAGCTACTCACTATCATCTCGACCGGCCTTGTTTGGCTCCGCACCTAGAAACGTATGTGAGCAGTGTTTCATGAAGATAGGTTCAAGACACATGCCTCTTCGCCAGTCATCACTACTTTCACCTGGTTTCCTCTTCGGGGCGTCTCTTCCGTCTCCGCGGCGGCCGTTTCCTTGGGCTTGTCCCAGCCGTGCAGCAGGGGTGCCAGAAAGGTGCGGGGCGGCATCACGCTCCTTGTTGCGAAGCGTGGATGCCGACGAAAGGGCAAGGCGGTCACGGTCGTATTTGTCTGAGAGCTGGATGACGATTGCGATGAGTACGTCATTTGACCTCCGAGCTGGCGAGACTGACGTTTCTTAGCCGTTCTTGTCCCTCACGGTCGCGAATGTCACGTTCGCGTTCTCTGTCCAGATCTTTGTCGCCCGTGCGGTCGGTCGTTCGAATGGACTGATGACGGAAGTTGCCCATTTGGGAGGGCTGAGAGAGCCCCGAACGGAAGGATTGGCGAGGCGTGTCTGCTTGCGGAATGTTGGAGACCAGAGCGAAGGCAGAGGAGAGCCAAACATACCTCCATCATCCATGTCCCTCCGAAAACTAGGAAAACAAGATGAGAGAAGGTGCCTCCCCGAATTGGAGTAGAACGCACCGGCGATCCCTTGCATTAGTCGCCGTGGACGCTTCAGACTCCTTCTTGTTTCCAACTTGCTCGTTCCAGTCCCTAGCCTCCTTCATTATGACAGAGAAAGTGGCAATGTTTGGACTGAGACGCACCCAAACCAGTCTTTGAAAGGTGGCATGTCATCGGGAACGTTGACCAGCGGTGACTTGGAGAGATGGAGGGCTTCTGGGCGGGTGTAGACTTTGAGAGGGCGAGGTGCCTCGGCGATTTTCTCGTCGATATCGTGCGCGACCTCGTCCTGCAAAGAGACTTTGGCTACGGCTCCGACGACAGCTTGTACGGCGCATGGTTGTGGCAGATTCTTTGATTGTGGGCTGGTGTGTGGGAGGGGAGAATTAGCGTCGCGAGAGGCCATGTCGGGGAGCATACGGGGGGAGGCAGGAGAGAGGGGGATCTGCGGAGGAGACAAGTTTGAGCTTTTGGTGTCAGCTCAAGAGTCAAGACCATGCGCCGCATCAAAGCTCGCGCCAGGCGCCCGCCGTCGCTGTCTTCCGAGATTCGAATCCCAGCGGCGCAGGCTCCTTTGTCACTTGAACTTGAACTTGTCTTGTGCCCATTCATGCCTCCCCTCTCCCTCAGGCATTTTATCCTCAGACAACGCGCACTCTCCCTGTACCGCCAGGCCCTCAGAGCCACAAGATGTAACCCCCGCCCGCCTCGTCCTCAATCGCTCGCGCGCTGACCGGGCTCCAGCCATCACCGACAGCAGAACAAGGTTGGAGACCATCTCATGGATTCGTCAAGAGTTCGAGCGAAATAGGCACGTCCACGATGTGGTAAGTGGTAGAAGTGGTCCCTCCTTGACGTTCACTCAGCGCACATCCCGCCAGGCAGTGATCCAAGACAAGATATCGTCGAGCCGTCGCGAGCTGAAACAGCTCTTTCCCGGAGGCAACTTTACTTCCCTTTGAACTGGTCCAGCATCGGCACAAGCTGAAAACAAATGCATCTGGGTATTCACTTCATGCTCCCTGTCCTCATGCGAGTCAGTGGTCGTCAGTTTGGATCAGTAACCCTGTTACATTTTAGAACCTCAATCACAGCGGTAGGCTGGTGATAGATAGGCCCCAGCTGCCGGGGACCGTGTAGGTTAAAGTTCTCAGAAGCCGCGACCAAGTTGTCGTCGTTTTTTGGATCGAACATCTCAGAATCGATGGTGCTGCGGTACCCTTGAAATATATACGTTCGTGCGTCTCAGAGTGTTTCCGATCCCGACCCTTTGCCCTCCCTCCTACTGTTGTGAAAGAACGATCTGACAAACATCGCTGAATCCTCTGGTGAGTGCTGTTGTGGAAGGATATGAACGGAGAAACATGTTACTGCAATTCTGGTTTTCTCCCCCCGCCAATCTGCTACCTTTGGTGCTCACCCAAGTTCTATTGCAGGGTTTAGAAGGGACTTCAAGTACACCCTGCGGTCAACATGGAGATATATATGACGAATATCCCCGCCTCAACGAAGGATCCTAAGCTCAGGCTAGAGCTCGCGAACATTCTTCACGTTCCTCCATTTAGGACACCTGCGGAGACACTATTCAACTTCGACGTAACTCTCTTCAAGCCGAGGAAGCGAGGCCTTTCGCGGACCGGTGCTTTGACTGTTCCTTCTGAAAGCATCGGTTCGCTCTTCCTCCAACTATACGGAAGACAGTTCCCTCTCCATCATCTTGTCATAGGCACCACTCGTGTCGAGTTCCAATTGAGCAAGCGGCCTGCGCGCCGGGACGTCGTCGATCGTATCCGCACGACGCCGTTTCAGGACCCCAGGGAATCCCACGCCCGCAAAGAAAGGGAGGACGAGCTAAAGGCACTGCAGGTCCACATCTCTACTATCCAGTTCGGCTGGGAGTGCCGAGATCAGGTATACTCCGTAGAATGGGAGAAGATAATTCGCGCTCATCTCGGCTACGACGGAGAACGCAGGGAGTTCCGCATCAGCATGGATCAAGGCGGTTTGTTCTCAGAAACTCGTATCATCGCTATTCGCGTCAACGCGGTGTATTACGTCTCTGCTTCGCTCAACGATACCTCCCAAAAACCCGTCATTTTCTTCTCCCTCTCTCATCCTCCGGCATTCGAGTCGGAGTCAACGCTCAGTATTCTTACAAGTGTTCTGTTGTCGACGTCGACTTCCAAGCCAATCCGTCAGCGCTGTTCCTCGTTCGATGACAGTGACGATGAGCATGCGCTCATTGTGCCATACACATGTCTCGCCATCCGCCTCGAGTGTGAATCAATCGAGGACCTCCAAGTTTTCCTCGAGTTTGCTGACGCGGCTCATCTTCGTGTTGAGGACGACTCCTATCCAATCGTCCGGCGAGACCTCTTCTCTTCAGCAACACGTGCGGAGTACAATTCATGGATCATGACACTTCCTTGGACGGTAGCGTTTCAGATTGAAGCGTTGCTGAGGTCGTGGCTGGTCAATATGGTAGAGGTTATTTCACTTCGTGATACTGTCGACAGACTCGTCAAGGATCGGGGGGTCGCATACACGGTGGCGCTCCTGCGCGACTTCGCCTCACATGCCAAGACGCTGTACTGGTATGGTGGGATCCAGCCAGGAGTTGAGGACAATTCTCAGGTTCAACCGGAAGTGGCGTGGTCAGACCCAGTAACGCATCTGTTCTCCGAAGTTGAGGCGACGTTCGTCTTCAAGCCCGTCGAAACCTCGGCATCCATGGATCCCTCTGCTCCCTTCCAGTGCCTCCATGTCACCATCACCCCCACGACCATGATCCTAGAAGGGCCCTTCCCTGAACGGTCCAATCGCGTCATGCGAACCTATTTCCGCAACCAGGACTCTTTCATACGTGTCAGCTTCCAGGACGAGAACCGCCTTCAATTTCGTTTCGACCGCGATATTGATGGGCGCAGCTTCATCAATCGGAGAGTCAGAGGAGTTCTGCGGGACGGGATCCACATCGCGGACTCACACTTCCGCTTCCTCGCATATTCACAGTCTGCATTGAAGGAACACGCGGTTTGGTTTGTGAAACCGTTCTACCACCGAGATGACCAGGACTTCGTCGACGCTGCAACCATCATCGAGAAACTTGGTAATTTCCGAGTCTCCTTTGACCCCGAACTCATTCGCTGTCCCGCACGGTATGCCGCCCGGATTTCTCAGGCCTTCACGGCCACCGACGCGTCCATCTCTGTCAGCGTGGCGCAGCTCGCCCGAAAGGCAGATATCAAGGATTCAACCGGGAAATACTGCTTTACGGATGGTGTGGGCACTCTTTCTCCCGAGTTGGCCAAAGAGATCTGGCGCGTACTTCGAGAACGGGGGCATCGCGGACGGCAGGATAGAACGTATCCCCGGGCATATCAAGTGCGCTTTCAGGGATCCAAGGGAATGCTGAGCGTCGACTATACCCTTCCTGGTCGAAGCATCGTCATTCGCCCTTCCATGATCAAATTCGAAGCCCCCCAGTCTCTGGAGATCGAAGTCGCTCGCGCATTCGACAAACCTGGTCCATATTTCCTCAATCGACCTCTAATCATGCTCCTTGAAGGTCTCGGGGTATCTTACGAGACGTTCAAACACCTGCAGGATGATGCTGTCCACAACGCCCAGGATTCCGTAACTTCCCTTGAGCGGTCTGCTCGGCTCCTCGAAGCTCATGGGCTTGGCGTGGCTTTTCGCCTCACGTCCGCCATGCTTGGCCTTCATAGGCTCGGGGTGGGACCACTTGACCAAGACACGTTCTGGTGCCGGATGATGGATTTTGCTATTAACCATGTTCTTCGAGAGCTGAAGCACCACGCGAGAATTCCTGTGCCGGACAAGGAAAGCTGGACACTGGTCGGCGTCGCGGATGTCCATCAGCAATTGGAAGAAGGGGAAGTTTTCGCATGCGTTGACTCGCCCAATGAATCGAGGCTCATCTACCTCGAGGGCCGGGTCCTCGTTTCACGTTCACCTACCATCCACCCCGGGGATGTTCAGGTGGTACATGCTATTGGAAGACCTCCTGCCGGCACCCCATTGGCGAAGGAGAGACTGAGAAACACAGTTGTCTTCTCCACGAAAGGTATGTCGTAGTTTGAAGCCCTCGCAGCGATGCCCTGACTCGAAGAGCGTACTTGTAGGTAAACGGCCACTACCATCCTGCTTGGGTGGCGGTGACCTGGATGGGGATCTGTACAACGTCACCACTCGCAGGGACCTGTTGCCGCCCCGCACGTACAAGCCTGCATCGTACGATCCAGCCCGAAAAAGGCTCGTTGATCATGAAAGCACAATGGACGACGTAGCGGACTTCGTCGCCGAGTTCATCAGAAGTGACGTAAGTACTAGTGTTCCCGCCGGGAGATTCACTCTCTGTTCAACTCACCTGAATGCACTATTTATGGCCACAGACTGTCGGGATGATCGCTATTACTTGGCTGATCATCGCGGACCAGAGCTCGGACGGGATTTTCGATCCCGACTGCACCAAGCTCGCGGCATTGCACAGCGACGCCGTTGACTATCCAAAGAGCGGTCAGCCCGTGCCTGTGAACGAGATCCCGAGGCTCAAGTATGACATGAAACCGGATTGGAATGCTCCGGAGACTATCAATGTCAACAACGGGATGTATTACGAGAGTCAGAGGGCTATCGGGAAGCTCTCCCGACTCATAGACTTGCCCGCGGTACAAATCGTGAAGCAAGCGGGGAGATCCCAGCGCAGGCGCATGCGGAAAGAGAACCAGCACGAGCAGCGTACGGATATCCTCAGTCAGTTTTACGACGAACCGCCCGTTCACGATGAGGTTGGGATCGCCATCCAGCAGCGTATTGCCGAGTTTATTGACACGGACGATTACAATGATGACTTCATCTGCCACATATGGGACTTGTACAACTCATACACCTCTCAGCTGCGGGCCATATGCGCGGACCACACCTTGGAGCACAAGCGAGCTGCCATGCTTACGGAGGAAGAGGCTGTGGTATGTTTACCATTTGCACATGTCCCAGCTCGGGAGCTCGCTGACACCAAAGACGGTAGATAGGAACGATTGTTGCCAAATGCTCACAGCCCCGGAAGAGGAAGGACCTCATGTCCCAAATGAGAGAGCGGATGGCGACTCTGGTCAGCAGCGTTAAGGACGAGATTGCTGGAGGCGACACCATTCCTTCCGAATCGTCGCTCCAAAGAGCATGGATCGCATACCGTCTCGCAATCATGGACGACGATGCCTTCGGGGCACGTAGTTTTGCCTGGATCGCTCTGGGGAGCATCTTCGACACAATCAAGGATATCGAGGACGAGGACCGTTAGGTGCCTTTGCCGTGAGCTCCAGGCTCTCCACGTCGTACTAATTGTGTACGATAGGTGTAGGTGTTCGTGACTCATGGTGGTTTGCTGGCGGTGACCGGTGCGCCGGTGAGCAGGACTGGCAGACAAGGTTATGACTGGGAGCGAAGCGCAGAGATATAGGTGTGCAATGTATGATGGAGATATCCAGAGAGCTATTTCTTCGTTTTGTGAATCATATGGTATCGAAACATCAGAACGGTTGGAGGAGCGGATTGCCATTGAGGTCACGTGGCCACCAAGGACGGCCAGATGCTGCGGTAACATTCACGACGATCGCTTTGCTAGGTCCGATCGATTGTCAATGTCAGAGTATTCCAGGTTTTCATGACATATTAAGTGCCATACCATTCTACATGCAGCTCTATCTGCCCTTGGGCGCCGCCATCGAGCCACGAGACTCGCACTCGGTGTGTAGCTCTCTCAGCTTCCGCTCACGAACCAGGTTCCAGGGGACTCCTTTCGGTACGTTCAGGACAGCCCTTTTCTCACCGAATATGCAGCAGCCTGTATTTGAAGGGACAGAGATGCCGATGCGCACGCAGAAGCACCCCAGCACTGCGAATCCCTTATCATGGTACTTGAAGTTGCTGCAGTGAACTTGACACTCGTTCCCTTGTCCTTGACAAACTCTCATTTCCCCCTTCACCCAGGATTCCGACTGGTGTCGTTTCCATTCCACAACAACTCCCCAATTCCTAGTCACAAGCATGGACTTGGAGATACACATCTCCCACATCCCATTCGGGACCTCGCTTCACCGGCTCAAAGCAGAGCTTGCGAGTATCCTGCATTCACCCCCGTTCCTCGTTCCCCCGGCACCTCGATTCAATTTCGACGTTCATATCTTTCCGCGCACAAGGAGAGGCTCTTGGCAATCTGCCGCGTTGACTCTCCCCTCGCATGACCTGGTCAAGAGGTTCTTGCTTGCGTATGGCCAATCCGGGTCTCGACTCTCGATATCCCTCGGAACGACTCGACTCCAATTCGAAAGGAGTCGCAAACCCGCTCATCGGGAAGCGGTCGCACGAGTCCTGAGGCTCCCTTACGAGGATCCTCGGGAAGCTGTTGCGCGGGACCTTCAAGATAAAGAACTCCAAGCAAGTCGGGTCGAAATTACCGCCATCCAATTCGGTCGGCAGTGCCGCGATCATGTCTACTCCGTCGAGTGGGAGAAAACATGCCACGCCTACCTCACATTCGACGGTGACAGAAGGGAGTTCCGAGTGAAGGCTCCGGGCTTGGACCTCGATGACACTCGCATTATCGTCGTCCGAGTTTCTCAGATCTCAACGGTTTCTGGCAGTATCCACCAGCCTTCCGGACAACCGGTCATATTTTTCTCCTTGGATTATCCACCGTCATTCGAGACCGAATCCGTCCTCTCCCCTTTGACGACATCATCATCCTCACTCAACGCCTCGCGTCGCCAGCGATGGCCAGGATTCGATCCTACTCACGAGGCGATCGCTCCCTACACATCAATAGCTATTCGACTCGAGTGTCTGTCGGAAGACGACCTTGAAACGTTCCGAGGCTTTTCCCGAATAGCTCACATCACCCTGTCAAGTTTTGCGTATCCATTGGAGCGGCGCGGGCTGTTCTCGGACGAAGCACGGGAGCGTTACGAGTTGTGGCTAGCCAGACTTCCCTGGATCGTAGGATTTCATATCGAAGCCCTTGTGCGGTCCTGGCTCGTCGACATGAAGGAAGTCCTCTTGTTGGGCGAATCTATCGACCGTATTCTGCGAGCTCGTCCATCGGGTTATACCGTCGAAAGACAACGTGGTTACGTCTCCGCACTTCTTCGCGAATTTCGGTCCCGAGCCAAGGAATTGTATTGGTACGGCGAGGATCAGCACCGTCCCGTCGACGGGCCAGTCATTCAGCCCCCACTGAGATCCAACATCGGAGTCGTCGAGTTGTTCCGAAGAGTTGAGACTCAGTTCGTCTACACACCCCTCGATCTGTTCTCGACTGGCGATACATCCGCCCCGTTCAACTGTCTCCGCTTCACGATCACCCCCACGACAATAATTCTGGAGGGACCCTTTCCAGAGCGGTCCAATCGCGTTATGCGGGAGTACTTTCGCAACCAAGATTGCTTCCTGCGAGTCAGCTTCCAGGACGAGAACCGACTTCAGTATCGCTTCGACCGCGAGGTGGACGGACGCGATTTCATCAACCGAAGGGTCAAGCACTTTCTCATGAATGGCATCAAGGTTGCAGGGGCGGACTTCCGGTTCCTTGCTTACTCTCAGTCCGCTCTCAAGGAGCATGCTGTATGGTTCGTTAAACCCTTCCGCCACACGGATAGCTTCTACAACGTCAATTTCGTGAACGCGGCGACGATCATTCAGAGCCTTGGTAAGTTCGATAGGCTGCCATTCGACCCCGAACTCGTATTTTGTCCCGCGCGATATGCCGCTCGTATCTCGCAAGCCTTCACCGCGACAGACGCTGCCGTTTCTATGGACGTTGGTCAAATCAACCTTGGCCGTGATATCAAAACCACGGATGGACAGTACATCTTCACTGACGGTGTTGGAACCATCTCACCCTCACTCGCGAAAACCATCTGGAGGTCGCTCCAGAACAAACGTCGTAACGGTCAAAAGGACAAAACCTATCCACGAGCTTTCCAGATCCGCTTACAAGGTTCCAAAGGCGTTGTGAGCGTGGATCACAATATATCCGGCAACGTTATCACCCTCCGACCCTCCATGATCAAATTCGAGGCACCTCAGTCCATGAACATCGAGATCGCTCGAGCATTCAACAAGCCCGGCGCGTACTACCTGAACCGCCCACTCATCATGCTCCTTGAAGGGCTTGGCGTACCCTACGAGTCGTTCAAGAAGCTGCAAGACGTCGCGGTGCGCGATGCACAGCAGTGCGTCACCTCCCTTGAGCGGTCCGCGCGGTTGCTCGAAGTGCACGGACTTGGGGTATCGTTCCGCCTCACGTCTGCTATGCTGGGTCTACATAAGCTCGGGTTGGGCCCGCTCAAACGTGACGTGTTTTGGAGACAAATGATGGACTTTGCTGTCAACCATGTCCTTCGAGAACTCAAGCATCGCGCTCGCATTCCCGTTCCTGGTCGGGAGAGTTGGACACTGGTTGGTGTGGCTGACGTCCACCGCTATCTTCAACCCGGAGAAGTGTTCGTCTGCATCGACTCTCCAAACGAGTCCGGCCTCTTTTACTTGCAAGGGCCGATCCTCGTGTCGCGATCGCCTACCATTGATCCTGGAGATGTTCAAATCGCGCAAGCGATAGGCAAGCCGCCGCCCGGATCTCCGTTCGCCAAGGAGTCGCTGAGGAACAGTTTGGTATTTTCCACCAGAGGTGTGTTCTGTTGGGCGTGTCACTCCGTTACCACCGCATTCTGAACGAGAGACGCAGGTACTCGACCATTGCCTTCTTGCTTAGGCGGTGGTGACCTCGATGGGGACGAGTACAACGTCACCGTGCGGCATGACCTTATGCCTCAAACAACCTACCAGCCAGCCTCCTACGCGCCAGCGCCGAAGAAGCTTGTGGATCACCCAAGTACCATGGCCGATGTCGCTGACTTTGTAGCCGAATTCATTAGCAGCGATGTGAGTGCTCCTTTGAGTTGTGTTGGTGTCATCAAAGGTGTACTTACACGATCATGAAGACCCTCGGAATTATAGCTACGAATTGGTTGGTCACCGCGGACCAAAGGCATGGGGAGAAGGGCATTTTCGATCCAGACTGCCTCAAACTTGCAGAACTCCACAGTCTCGCGGTGGACTACCCAAAAACTGGTCAGCCTGTGCCGATAGAGCAGATTCCCCGGCCGCCTCTGCGCATCAAACCTGACTGGAACGCACCTGAGACCCTCAACGGAAGAGACAACGCGTCGTACTACCAGAGTATAACAGCTGTTGGGAGACTCTTCCGTGCCATTGAGCTGCCCGCCGTACAGACCGCCGAGCGGGCGGTTCGTTTCCAGCGACGACACATGGGTCAGGACGAGCAGCTTGCGAGCATTATCGATCAGATCTGCCACACGAAAGTGCCGAGAGAGAACGTGGTCGGACGCACCGTCCAGAGACACGTTGAAGACTTCATCAAGACGAATGAGTTCGATGACCAAACGATCACGGACACATGGGGGATATACAACTCATACGTGTCCGACCTACGGGGCATATGCGCCGACTTCACACTTTCGCCTTCGCGCTCCGCCATGCTGTCAGAGGAAGAGGTTGTGGTGAGTCCGCCTCCGACACCTCACCATGAGACCCCCGCTTGACCGCTACGTTATAGGTCGGAACCATCGTCGCGAAGTGTTCCCAACGCCGGAAGAGGAAGGACCAGATTTCGCAGATGAGAGAACAGACGTCTACGCTCGTCGCACGGGTGAAAGGGACCATTGCCGGCGACGACCATATTCTCCCTGACGAGTCACTGTACCGCGCATGGGTTGCGTACCGCCTGGCAGTCATAGAACACACTGCATTCGGGGCGCGTAGTTTCTCATGGATCGCACTGAGCAGCATATTCGACGCCATCAAGGAAATCGAAGAGGAGGAACGGAGCACATCCCATCGGTGAGTAGTTGGCATCGACTTACAGCCCCGCGATAGTCCGAGCCGTTAACGTTTCACATAGTGGGTGACCATATTCAACTCCCAGGGGGAAGCATCCTAGTGGCGTACGAGGCATATCTTCCAGGACGAGTCAGGTCAATCAAGGCGATGAGAGTGTAAGAACGGGACGAAATGCAGTACAATACGTGATACATGACATATTCCACAAAGCGTTGACAAGCGAATCGTTCGAGAGGAACCTCACGCGGTGTTTCGAAGAACTAAGAGAAGAATCAGCTACATCGCAGAACTAGAGCTATTAGTAGTATCATACCTAGGATCACAGAATCGCCGCTGTGCGTATGGTTTGAGATCAGCCAACGAACCAAGAAAGTAAAGGGAGACTCACCGAAGGAACATCTTGCTGATGAACCTATCCTTGTTGACCGGCTTCTTGTTCTTTCCCTTCGGCATCTCTGTCCACATCTGCAATCCCAGAATTAATTCCCGCCAATTTGACCAACAATCCGAAACACGACGTGCCTCCTTAACATTCTCCAAGACCTAAGAGATGGAAGAGGGGATGAGAAGAACACGAACAACGCCACACCAGAGCAAGCACGGACCATGTTGCTGTGTCTGTCAAACGCCTTCACGCGTGCTAGCAGCTTTTTGTTGTTGCGTAAGGAAATAAGGACTTGCGTATGATTCCTGACCGCCTGCTGAAGGACCGACAACGGGCCCTGGCTGATCTCGTGCTCCTCGAGGGCACGGAGCTGAGCTTCGTCAAGCTCGGATTTTGGGACGTGCACGTATTGACTGTAGCAGACAGACAGAACAGATGGTCAGATGCAAGCGCAAGAAGGGCGAGGGGAGGATGTCAACAGACCTCATGGGGGACGAGAAGGGAGACGGCGGACTCAACACGCACAACCGCGCCTGCGTCTGCACACTTTCGTTAGGCGCCCATTGCTCCCAGCCCGAAAAGTTTGGAGGGCGCTTCCTGATGGGACACCCCGGCCCAGGCAGTCTTTCCTCCCTCATCTCCCTACACTTATCCGACGCCGCATCTGCCTCATACAATGGGCCGCTTAAAGCAGAAGGGAAAGGCCGGCGCCGCGAAGGCGTATATGACTCGCTCGACCGCTATCAAGAAGCTGCAGTGTTCCCTCGCCGACTTCCGGAGGTTGTGTATTCTGAAGGGTGCGTTTGCTCCCTTCGGCCCCACCATCTTTCAATCTAATGTGACTGTCGTTAGGTATATTCCCCCGCGAACCCCGTAGTCGGAAGAAGGCGAATAAAGGCTCCTCTGCTCCTACGAATTTCTACTATGCGAAGGACATTGCGTACCTCGCACACGAACCCGTCCTTAGAAAGCTTCGAGAGCACAAGGCGTTCGCAAAGAAGCTCGCCCGTGCACTGGGAAGGGGGGAATGGAGCAGTGCAAAGAGTCTGGAGGAGAACAAGCCCGTCTATCGGTTGGACCATATCATCAAGGAGAGGTGCGTTCACTTTCCACTCGTTCTTCCTCATGGGAGTTTAGCTCCCACACCTTAGGTATCCGACATTCGTTGACGCTGTACGAGACATCGACGACGCCCTTTGCATGATCTTCCTGTTCGCCTCTCTCCCTGCCGACTCCAAGGTCTCCTCCACCCTCACAGAGAACTGTGCACGACTCGCGGCGGAATGGCAACTATACGTCATGCATACCCATGCGCTGCGGAAAGTTTTCCTATCGATCAAAGGCGTATACTATCAGGCGGAGGTTTTCGACCAGACAATTACTTGGCTGGTCCCCTACCAGTTCACTCAAACTGTATGTCCTTTGGTTTTCCTACAGTCAAAGAGCAGTCGCTAAACGCGTTATATCGAAGATCCCACCAGACGTCGATGTCCGTGTAATGTTAACGTTCCTGGAACTATACCAAACGTTGCTCGGATTCGTCTTTTTCAAGCTGTATACCGACGCTGGCCTAGTGTACCCGCCTCCTCTTGATACCGTGAAGGATGACGGTGCGGCTGGTGTGGGCGCATTCAGCCTTCAGGAAACGAAGGATTCCCGACCAGCCACCACCGGGAAGGCAAAAGTCGTAGAGGTCGACGGGAAGCGCGTCTCAAGCAAAGACGTCCGTCAGACAATCAAAACTATTACGACCTCCGGCGCGTCCAACAGCCCAGACGTCGACATGCCCACCATAGACTCCTCCGCTGTGGAGGAAGAGGACGAGGAGTTTGTTGAGGACACGGCCGAGGAAGACACCGACGACGCGCCATCCGCTCCTGCATTCACTACCGCTACCCTACCCACCCTCAAAACGCTCTCAACCCTGCCCCAGTCGACGTCCGCGAAGCTGTTCGCCCCATACACCTTCTGGATCTCGCGCGAGACGTCGCGCCCGATATTCGAGTTCATTGTGCGCTCGTTCGGAGGGCGCATTGGCTGGCCCGCAACGTCAGGCAGCGGCTCGCCCTTCGACGAGGCGGACGATGCGATCACCCATGTCATTATCGATCGCCCCATCGTACAGCGCACGAACGACAGCGAGGAGGAGCGCGAGCGCCGCCGTCGACGCAAATACGTCCAGCCGCAGTGGGTCGTCGACTGCGTGAATGCGGGCAAGGTCCTACTTGAGGATTTGTACGCTCAGGGCAAGACGCTTCCGCCGCATTTATCGCCGTTCGGTGAACATAAGGACGCGTACGACCCAACAGCGGGCATTGGTGTGGAGGAGGATGAGGAGATGGAGGACGAAGAGATTATTGAGGGAGAAGACAAGGCGGACGATGAAGAGGAAGAGGAGGAAGAGGTAGCTCGCACGGCCAAAGCAGCCCTCAAGGCTGCCGCCGCCGCGGAGGACGCCGCGGCACTTCGCGCAGCAGAATTAGCGGCAGAGGCTGCTGGTGTCGACTTTGGGACGTTTGAGAAGCAGACGAAGAAGGCGCAGAAGAAGGCGAAGACAGCGCAGGTCCCGGAGGACAACGAGGCGGAGCAAGACATGAACAAAATGATGATGAGCAACAGGCAGCGGAAGTTGTACGAACGTATGAAGTATGGCGAGAAAAAGCGTGCCACGGAGGTGAGCGTCTTTGACAGATGCTGTCATGAATGCAGGGTGACCGACACATTGATTCATAGCGGCAAGAGCTCGAGCAGAAGAAGCGAGCAATTGAGAAGGCAAAGAAACGCAGATCCAAGGCTTGATACCGTCTTGATCTCCATCCTCTGTCGTCATGCCTTTATGCTATCGCCTTGGGCACCGTGTGTAGCATCCATCGTCGATGGTTTCATCCCATGTATAGCGTACATATTAACCCATGTGTAATTCCCTCATTCACCGGTCGCAAGTATACGGCACAGCGCCCTAAAACGTGAGTACTGGAAGTCGTCAGTTGACAAGGACTGTGCGGGCAGGCTGAGTCCAACTCACTGCAGTTGTACACAGACAAGAGGCTACTATGGCCAAGACGGAAGCGCATCAGATGTCTCCGTTCTCCCAAGCCTCCAATAGTTCAAGCATGTCGATGCGGAGTTTAGCCCACGTGAGGTTGTATTCAATCGCAAAGCCCATCTGTCTCAGCTCGCGCAACGCAGTCCAAACCCAATTCTGACAGTTCCATTCTGGATCGTGGCGGACGATAGGATTTTGTGACAGGATGTGCTCGAAGTGATTCAGAGACTCGACAGGGATGCGACCGACCGCGAGGGAACCACGCCAGAGATCGTGCCGGATAGGAACGTTTCGCTGGGCCTCGTAACAGAAAGTATCGATGTTTCCTGCTGCGTTGTATACGTTGCCAACAGGTCGTTCGTCCGGACCCGAGGTCTTGAAGGTTAGTGCCCAATGGAGGGGTAGGACTCTGCCCTCGGAGTCTTTGCCTCGCCACCACTGGGTCACACGGAGGACGATTTGCGAGTTGTGATCGGGCATGGTGTACCTGGGCAGCGGCAATGCTATGAGGATGAATGCAAGATAGAGGAGTGAGGGACGTACGACAGAGCGTGGCGGAGGGCAGGGATCTAGGAGGCGGTCGCTAGTGTGGTTACATGGCCCCGGTAAGCATCGCGTGACGCACGACGTCGCGGCTGGTGCGGGCATACTCACGAAGCAGACAGTGAGTGTGGCAAGAAGCCTGCGCAGGCGTCGGGCTGCCTGTGTGTTGCAAGACGGTCGCGGAGTGGGGAGGGTGGGCGGCGGAGGGAGTGCAAGCCATGCTGGGAGCAAAAAAGGCACACAAAGTCCGGAGCTGCAGGAATCGATGCTCAGGCGCACAGGAGCCTCCCGGCCCGGATGCGCAGGGCCCCCATTCGCCATTGGCACTTCGGGCAGGAGATGGACAGGGCGAGTCGCAGCGACCCTCCTCCCGCCGCCCCCAGCTTGACCCCGCCGTCGACCGCCGTCTCACCCGCCCCCGTCTGCAATCCTGGAGTCCTCTCCTGACCCTCCCCCATCGACGCCTCTGGTCCAGCCAAACGAGGACCCGGCATGGTCGCCCTATTTGGCCTGTCATCCAAGGCTTCCTCCGCCAAGACCTCGCACGACAGCGACTCTTTGACCCCGCCCCCGCCCTACCCCCCACGCACCTCTGATTCATCCGTATATGCTGCAGCGATGGCCACCACCACCACAACACACGTCGTTACTACCACGACTCAGACTACCACTCATTTCTTTTCCCTTCCTCTATGGCGGCGTCGCGGCACCCCTGCATATTCCTCCTCCAACGCACGTTCTACCGATGAACTAGGAGTCATGACCTCTCATCTAGATCCGAGTTCTGCTTCTTCCACTGTCCACGCCAGGAACAAGGACCTCCCCCCGACACCCGAGTTAAGCCCCGACAATCTCACCCCCCAGTCTCGCCTCTCTCCAGATGTTTCTCCCTTGCAAGAGGGCGACGGCAGGGCAGCTAACGCGAGGACGGTCGTGAGGTCAGGATCCGGTCCATCTTCTCGTGCGTCTTCGCTGCAGCGTGTCTCCCGCTCCTCATACGCTCCAAGCGATTCCGTCCATGCCGCTCAACCAACTGTTCTACTCGCCCGCGCTGCCTTAGGCCTTGGTCTCCCACATGCTGCCCCAGCATCTGTGTCTGCCTCTTCGTCCTCTTCCGAAGTAAATACCGTCGCGTTCCTTCCTCAGCAATCGCCTAGCACGACCGATCTTCGTCGCCCCAATCTCTTCGTGCGCCATGCGAAGAGCTTCCACAAGGAGCCCGACAATAGACAGGAAGCCCCTCCCCCCTCCGCTATTGCAGACCGCAGACGAACCAGAGGTCTCTCGTTGGGACCTCTGCATCTCATGTCCTCTGATGCCAAGGGCAAACAACGTGAACCTGATGTTCCCCTTGCCGCTGAGCCCCCTGGGTCCAAGCCTTTGACTCGCAAGAGTTCATTTTGGTCTCGGAAGAGAACAAGCTCTCGCCCGGAACCGCCTGCCCCCGTTTCGCCAATCCCACGACCCACACTCCCTACCTTTCCGCCTGTCTCTCCTTTTACCATCAATACCCCTGTACCATCCTCCGCATTGTCCGTGTCCAATCAACCACCGGACCTATATCGACGACATTCCGAGCGAACCCGCAAATCTTCGAGGAGACAGGACGAGGAGACATATCGTGCAGAGCCTCTTCCGCGAATCTCAACCAGCAGTATCCATACGCGTCGTCGACGTCCCCAGCGACCCCAGACAGCTGATGATGGTACAGTCGGTGGTCCACGTTTGTCGTTCTTTGCAGAAGCACGCCCTTTCATCTCCTCCCCTACGTCTTCTCCCCTTGCAACTCCACTAGAACGGCCACCTCCTGTCTTTCCCTCTGCACTACCAGAGCCCCGGACCCGCGCACAGACCAACCCACCGCTTCTCCACCGCCTGTCTGTCAACCTGTTTGGTTCGACCAGCAATAACCACACTCCGACTTCCATCAGTTCGCCCAATATACATGACACTACGGTTGTGGCGTCACCCCCTTCTAGTCTTGGTTCTTCCCGGCCGTCTCTGTCGAAACCCTCCATAGAGATCCCCAGACCCAACTCTGAAGAGGAGACTCCAGAGGATTATCTGCATCGACTGGTTGAGGCTATTAGTAAGGGGGAGGTAGCAACAGTCTTGGCATCGAGGTAAGTACCGCAATTCGTCCTTTCGGAGTCAATCCTAATGGTTACACTAGTGCCGACGCATTCCACGCCCGTGCGCTCCGTGCATACATTGAGCGTTTCAATTTCGTTGGAGATCCGCTCGATGTCGCGGTGCGAAAGCTGCTCATGGATGTCGGCCTGCCTCGCGAGACGCAGCAAATCGACCGCGTCATTGAGGCTTTCGCTGCACGATATGTTCAATGTAATCCTAACTTATTCTCATCTGATGGTGAGTCAAATCCTGTGTTTTCAGCAACGGTGGATCACTAACCGACTGTACGTCAAACAGATCACCCATATATTCTAGCATTCAGCCTTATAATGTTGCACACGGATGCCTTCAACAAGTCCAATAAACGCAAGATGACGAAGGCGGATTACATCAAGAACACACGTCTCCCGGGAGTAGCCCCGGAGGTCCTCGACGTAAGTGGCTTGGCGTGATTAGGTTAAAGAGACCAAGCGTTGATGTGAATCACAGTGCTTTTATGACAACATTGTGTTCGCACCGTTCATTTTCATCGAAGATCCTCTCGACGTCAACGGTCAGCGGGGCCTGGTGCCTGAGGCAATGTCACGACGGATGTCGACCGTCAACATTCCCTCTCCGGGTGGGCTGAACACTTCTGGCTCAGCATTACTCGGAAAGAACACCAAAATCGACCCTTACTATCTTATAACTCGGGTATGAGTCCATTCTTCGCCCGAAAAACTGTTCATTAAAGTAGTGTCTTTATTGGTAGAATCTGCTCGATGACCTCCGGGTCGACGTCTACTCTTCCATTCCTCCGGAAAGCCCTTACGATTATCGTGGGTCCGCTGAATCCTGGGATGGAGACGAACTCCAGCGCGCCTTTGCACTCGCGGTAACCGTCGGGGTCGCAAACTTGGATAGTCGATATACGAGCTCCCCCTGGTTCAGCCTGAGTGTGTCAGGCGGCCCTGGTCCAATGTTCCATAGCTCTCTGGGGTCGTTGCCTCCATTGACACCCACAAGCGCCAGCGTTTGGAACGTGAAGGTCACCAAGTTCGGCCTCATGCTCCGCAAAGAGGACATCCTAGAAGGGGGCAAGCGTGCTATGAGCCGAAAGTGGCGGGAATGGTGTGTTCTCCTGACCGGCTCACAGCTGATGTTCTTTCGGGACCCTACTTTGGCGGCGCACATCCAAACGCAAAGCAGCCCGACCGATGGCCACATGGTTATCTCAGTCTCCCTGCCCCAGCCTGAAGAGACGTATTCTGTGCGAGATGCAATCGCCGTGTTCGACAAGACATACTCCAAGGTACGTGAATCACAATGGGTGCATTTCCATGCGTACTCTGCTGATGGTTGCACATACCGTGCAGCACGTACACACGTTGCGGCTGGCCTTGCCCGATGGTCGGCAGTACCTTCTGCAGGCTTCCGACGAGAAGGATATGAACGAATGGATTTCTCGCATCAACTATGCTGGCGCTTTCAAAACTGCAGGAGTGCGGATGCGAGCCCTAGGGCTCTCCACCCAGGACATCGAACTCACTGGCATCGCCGCCGCCGCGTCGCACCTAAAGGACCTGAAGCATAACTTGGTGCACACACTGCCTGTCATACGCACGTGGGACAGGCGCTTGTCAGCGGATCTCGATCGATCCTCCCGTGTGACGGCTAACGCGGACTCGGAGCCGACACGTCCCTCATCAAATGGCCAGGGCAAGGCGTCGCGTGCGAGGCAGGACTCACTGGGCTCTGCTGGCTCGGATCCAAGTGCGTCTCCGTACGACAACTCTGCGTGGCTCTTCAAAGCGACCTTCGACGAGGTCAAGACAGAGCTCGCGGCGGCGCGCAATCAGTCGCCGGAACAGATGAGCATCCGGTCTACGCGCAAACGCGCATATAGCTTGGAATCCACGCTCGCTTCGCCATTTGTCTCCGTTGTCGTCCACACGAACGGCGACACAAAGCCACGCCTCTCCACGCGACCCGAGATCATCAGGTCCAAGGTGGAGGATTTGGACTCGAAGCTGTCCCTGGCGCGGACACAGCTCGATACGGAGATGCGCTTCGTGCGTAACCTGGCCGTGCTGACCCCCTTCCAGCGTGCGACACGCGACCGACTACAGGGCGCCGTGCAGCTGATCGCGAAGCGCGTGATGCAAGTCCGTCTCGATATCGAAAAGCTGGTTTGTTACCGAGAGGTGCTCACCAGCGACCTGGCTGCGGAGGAACGCGACTGGCAACGGACGAAGCACCTGGCTATGCGCGCAGCAACCCAGAAGTTGGCTGACCAACGGGAAGCAGATCGGGAAGCTGAACGTGTCGTAGAGCGGGAGCAAGAGCGGGGGAATCATCCTCGTGATATGGCCTCTCTCACCCTCTCTGCGTATGTGGACCAGACGGCGCCAGCTGCAGTGTCTTCTCCTGTCGCCATCCCACTGCGGGCCACTCGAGGCCAGGAGTCGTCGGTCACAGAATCGTTCCGGACGGCTCGGTCTGGGAATGGCTCTGTGTGGAGCGGGCGCAAGCGGAGTTCGACGCTGACGTTCGGCTCGCCGAACACGGTCGACTCGTCTCTGACGTCCCCTGTCGACATAGGCAGCGCCTCAACGTCCGACACCTCCTTCCCGTCCCCGAACTTGTCGGAACGGCGCCGAGCAGTCCCCCTCGCAGCCCAGGCATCGCTCGAGAGCGCGGTGAGCACTGAGGAGGCCTCGCACGAGAAGTTCTACACCGCGCCCGAGATGCCAGAAGAACAGGCGGAGGAGTGGAACAAGACGCGGGCGGCGAAGCGGGTGTCGCTCGTGAAGCTGCCTTCGGACCTCCGGATCTCGATGCTGTTTGGCAAGCATGCTAGGGACCAGACCAGCACGCCAGAGGTGGCGGAGGATCCAGCCTCTCCTTCGACGACGGCCGTATCGCCAGCCTCAAGGAGACGCAGCCTGAGCCCGTATGAGCATCCGTCCTGCCCCACAGTGACCATGTTGGACGTGTGAGGCCGCTGATGGAGATGGATGCACGAATCGCCATGTGGTATTTTCTTTCGCATTCTGTACGTTCGTCGGACCTGTTGGCTCTCTGGATGGTAGTTCTCCTTCATTATTGTTCACGCACCATCGGTATCGTTGCATTCGCCCATGTTTTGCACTCTCTATTGCACATTCCATAGATACATTGACTTTTGATTTTTTCTCCCTCCAATCTTCCGTGGACACGAGGTGGATATTTGAGCTCCACAGCCGCAAGCCTGGCGAACTCCGGCGTCTGCTCAGCGCTCCTCCTCCGTCTTGCGGTTTTCTATTGGACCGGACAAACGAGTGAGGCACTTGCAAGGAACCGAGCCAATTAGATGGGGAGATGGGCCCTGGAATGGCGGTATAGTCTAAGGGCATATATAGGGCTTAGAGCCAGGAGTCGGCTATGAGGGGATCAGTGCCGTTGGGGTCGGTGGGCGCGTGGGTGCGGCTGGTGGAGGGGAGATTCCTTATGGGGCTGAGAAGGAAGCGAGGAGGGGATCGGGTATCCACTGCGCATGTTTGCCGCAGACGCGACCACACGCCCCTCGCTGCAGCCTGCGGGAAGGCTTGGGCTGCTGCGATGGATGCTAGCCAGTTGCCAGCCGCGTTCTGTTCTCGCGCTGGTCTTCTCAGCACGCTCACTGCCCGCACCGCGCCCTGTCCATGGCCCATGGCTCCCGTCTGCTCCCTCTAGCCCTCACTTCTCCGTCCCTCCCGCTCTGTTTCCTGCTTTCTGCTCTCCCTCTTCTATGTGCATCCACGCACACTCAGCTCATCTCAGGCGTGTCATTTGCCCTTCGCTCTTCTCATTGAATCCGTTCCCTCCGCTCCCAGCTCTTCTCCGCCTCCGCCATGCTCTCGTCTAATCCAAACCGCAAGAGCTTTTCCCTCAGTCTCACCTTCTCCCTCTCAAAGCAGCCCTCAACCTCCCGTCTTCCCAATGATCACGATGCGCCTTACAAGTCCCTGTCGCATACACCCCGCGAACTCTTTGCCTCTCCCCGCAGCCCTGTCTTTCCCGCGTCCCTCCACCTGAAACAGGAGCAGCCAGTGCTTCCTCTCCCACTCACGGACGTTTTGGACCCCACCGAGAAGATGAAGCTACTTCGGAAGACAAGGAAGTTGAGCCGAATTCTTGGAGAAGTGCCTATCGCCGTCTCTATTAACGAACCTGGTTCCCAACCCGACACACCAGCGGACATGCATGTCGGCTTGCCCGGCCTTCGTGAGGAGCCCGCTCTTTCGAGCTCTCCGTCCCCATCTATGCCCGCGTCATCTTCTCCAGCGAAGCCCCCTCTTCTGTCTGCTGCACGACTATACTCCCTCAGACGCAGCGCAACCGTGGGCCCCATGACGATCCAGTGGCGAGGAGAAGTGCAGCGCACGCGCTCTCTCGCTTCGCTTCGCACATCACTCACAATTCCCCCCGCGGCGATTACGACACGTCCCTCGCCTATCTCGCCCGTTGAGTTCTCGTGGCCCGAGAACCCTCCGCCCGTCCCTCCGCCGGACGCGCCGACACGAGACGACACGCACGAGTCGGCCGCCCCTTCTTCCATGACTTCCCTGCACAGACGGGACTCGGTTTTATCTGTCTCTTCGACACGACTGCCCGCCGGAGAGACTCGACCACATCCTCCATTCTCTCCCCCGAGCGGACTCCCGAGCAAGTGCAGCGTGCACGGGCAGCCAGGCTCAGCCGCAAGTTGGGGGAGAACCTCCCTCCCGACATCCTCCTTCGCGCCTCATCACCGCTCCCGCGTCTGTTCGCCCCCACTCCGTCGTTGGTGCCGTTCGGGGGCGCGTCTATGGGAAAGCAGGATCGCCGCGGCGGTGTCAGACGGAGCACGTCCACGAAGCGTGTCGCCACCCGCGACCGGCTGCACCCTACTAAACGTCCACGCAGTCTCGACGTTCGCGCCTCAGGTGGCCGTGTTCCTGACGTGGACGCGAACGCCCAGCAGCGTGTCCTGCTTAGGAAGAGTCGATCAACATCAGACAAGATGCGGCCCATGACTGCGAGCGCGGCGGAGGTGTCTCCAGCACCCAAGCTACGCGACGTTGACCTTGACACGGACTCGGATTTGGATATTGACGACCTCTCACGACCTCTCACGTCGGCGATAGACAAGCAGCGCGCTCTCAATGTACGGCGGGCGCGTAAGATGGCCCAGGTACGTCTCTGTTGTGGGTCTACCACCTGTGTTATGTATGTTCGTGGGCTCACTTGAATTCGTCGCACGGTGTATTCCACATTGCAGCTGTTTGGGAATGATCCCCCTCCGGCGTTGTTCCAGGTCACGAATTTCCCCTCACCCAACGTCTTGGATGCCTCTCTGCGGGATGCGCTCTACCCCGCTGGCCGTGCAAGGCATGATTCGGACGCGGCGTTTATTTCCGTTCCTCCCAGCCAGGGCCTCGTGACATCGAACGCGGACGACGAGGAGAAGCGTCAAAGTCAAGCTTCTTCCACGGGCAATCTTTCTCCTCTGATCTTCGCCAACCCAGCTTCAGGCTTGTCCTCCACGTCAACGACGCCTTATCCTGACGACTTGACCGGCGACGGAGAGTCAGAGCTCTTACCGTACCTCAAACCCGACGATGAATACGTTTCAGACTTGCGCACACCATCGCTCTTTGCCCTCCCGCCTCTCATCCACCCATTGACTTGTCCCAGCCAGGGCTCTGTCGCGTCATCCACGTCGATACCAGGCTTGTCTTCCACAGCCTCACAACAATCTCAAGTTCCTTTAACTTCCCAGGGCGCCCTACCATCCCCAATCAGAAGCATGTTCCGTGCCGTGAGCCCACCTCCCTTCGTCACCATGTTCCATTGGGGTACTTCTTCGGGATCTCTGTCTGCACCCGCCTCTCCTCCGATACCGCACGTCACTCCCGCATCGCCCCTTTCCCCCGGTTTCGCCAGCGCATCAGAGGTCAGCCCCTCAGATCCCATGTTCCGCATGCGTCGCGTACGCGCTGCCAAGCTCTCTCGCTTCTTCGGCGTCGGAATGAATGACATCACCGGCATGCTCGTGAATAATGAGCCTATGCTGAGTAGCGTTGATGTGCCCTCTGACGACCACGACAGCATACCTGGCGGGCAGTCTGCTCGCTCGTCCTCCTCCCATTCGCTCCCTCTCTCCCATACCACGTCTCGTTCGTATTCTCAGCAGAACCACGACGAGATACCCCCGGTCCCACCCATGCCGCCGCTCAAGGTTTTGAAGACGGATTCGGTTGAGACTTTCTCCCCTCCGTCGTCCCCGCGGTCCTCCCGGTGGTTTTCGAATTCCGGACACAGCGAGCCCGAGTCGGAGGAGTCTTCGCGTCCCTCGCGCAAGAGCCCGGGGCCGCGTCGGAGCCAGAGTGCTTCGCGTACTTCCCGCCGGACTCGTCAGTCTCAATCTCAGGCTCAGCCTTCTCAGGCGCGTCCCCGCCAGCCTTCTCGCTCTTCCTCGGCCAGTGCTGTCCCCCCAGCTGTCGACCGCAACCGCTCGAACAGCGAGCCCGAGGCGAAGGTCGGGCCACCTCCCCCGCCTCCGCCCATGGCTCGTCAAGAGCGGACGTGCTCGACGACGGTTGAGATCGCGGCGGAGTACCGGGGCCCGAAGTACTTCTTCCGGGAGAGCAGGCAGCTGGGCAAGACCAAGGAGCTGGAGATGCACGCGGCGATCAAGCAGCTGCGCAAGATCAAGTAGCATGTATGTAGTACCTATCCCCCCTTATACTCGCACTATCTTACAGCTCTCTCTCTCATGGCGTCTATCCCGCTTTCGAGTCTCGCTCGCGAGTCGCATATTGAGTACTATTCCCGTCGTTATGTTACGATCGTTGAGTCCATGTCTACGTCTTCCCATCTACCCATCCATCTTATTACTGTCGCATCACCTATCGCACGCATTGTCTCTGGATGTTGCTCCTGGAATCTATATCCGCTAGTGACCTTTTGGTCTCCTGGCATTGCTTGCGCCTTCTTTGTGGGTCTGGCTCTTGTCGCCGACTATGTGGCCGGCCCCATGCCAGTATGGTCCTTGGGTTTTGCTGTTACAATAACATGACCTTCGACGCTGAATGATCAAGGTCGCGCATGTCGACTACACCCAAAAACTGGTAAACAAATATGAACAAATTGGATAGGAAGAGCGACTTTTTTTCAGCTCGTATACTGGCACTGGCCCTTGTAGGCTGGTGTTGGGAACTGACCATTACCGATCAGCCCATATATGGGCGGTTTGTAGCCTTTTTTGGAGATGGATGCGAATGAGCGGTGAGTAGTGCCATTCCCATTGCAGGCGTCCACCAGTGGAATGTGTTGGAACACGAATTTTTGTCAAGCGAAGGCTTGTTCGCCGGGACTGTCCAACGTACGATATAGCGCGGGATTGTACCTTTTTGTAGCCATCCGTTTGCCTCTGTACCACGACGACCGGTACAGGACAACCATAACACACTCGCTTTTCGCTGTCTAGCTACGGCTGGCGGGATGTATATGGATGAAATCAACAAATGATGCCGCCGCAGTGCGGCGTCTAGGCCCTGCCTCCAGCGTTCTCCGGCTAGATCGGACCCGAGTTAGGCGCTTGACTCACCAAATCAGTACCAGCCTGAGCAGTGCACCAGCTCGTTTCTCCCGTTCGCCAAACGTCAGCTGCAGGCACACCCGGTCGAAGTCTATCCTCGCTCTTCGTAGTCACTTTATTCTGCTTTTATGTACTACCCGCCATTCCGGAGATAATCCTCGTCCACCATCGCCTATCCCAGCTCCTCCCCTTCTCAAACGGTCCATCCCAGCACAGCGAACGTCCCTCACCCGCCGTCTCGTGGTCCCCAGGATCCTGTCTATCGCAGGCAGATTACGCCCTCCCAGCACCATTCCATGAATCCTGAGCACCCTTCCTCATAAACCTTTATGCGTATGTCCGTCCGACGTTTCCACTTCATGGTTTGGCTGAACATCTCTGTTCGAAAGTCCAGAGAATCACTATATGGTCCGCAGTAAAACAGTACGTCGTTGTGCAACGTCCAGAGCAGCTCGCGCTCCATTTTCCACCCAGCGTTAGTCGCCGGACTCGGTTGGCTTCTATACTCCGACAGCTAAGTTTATGCATGTCGGCCATTGTTCATCGGGCATATACTGTAAGTAGAAGTATATGTCCCCGTCGCCATACTTGCAGCCCCTTTTCCATCGTGGATTGATAGGCCGACCCGCGCTGACATCTCGCGGGTGGACGCTCGGCTACGTCAAATTCCTCCGGTGCTCCTTCGATTATTATCCTTGGCGTCCCGCCCTAGATTCATCTCAAATTGTCGCCCCTCCGCGTCGCGCCGTGAGTGCGAACACCATGTCTGCCTAACGTGCTGCTCCCTCCCCCGCCCTTGTGATCGAGAGCGCGAACATGTGTGCACGTCATGTAGCGGCTTCTCTGCCGCAGTACGTTTGGACACGAAAGGGCAGCATCATCGATGGTCAACCTGAATTTGTGATCGCCTGGGTGTAATAGGTAAGAAGAACATCTCCACATGTTTCCTGTTCTTCCAACGCGCATAGACTATCCCACCATTTTGGATAAGGCTCGCCCGGTCTCCGTTTCCTCATGATGATTCTCGTTTGTAGCATATGTATGTGTGTCAATGGATTGAACCAAGCGGAGCTTTGTTTGTAAGCATAGCTATCCGCCCTCGGTGGGACAGCGTGCTCAGCGTGGGCGCGACTTCACCGGCGCGCACTTCTTGGAGCTTGTACTCATGATCATATGTTATCCCATCCATCATCATGTAGGGAATAGACGTCTGCAGCGCGCAGGTCTTGAATTTATTGCCCAGGAATAAGGTGATGCGGAGGAGATTTTTACGTGCGAAGTCTATTGTTATATGAATGGTTTTGAACATACAGACCGACAACGTTCGGGCACCCTTAATTCTTCAGCTGCATGCTCGAATGTCCCGGTGGTACCTTTCGCTCATATTTCCCCCACTGCGTGGCCGGAGAACGTCGACCTCGGCCTAAAAGGTTGAATCGTTGAGTATGCCAACGCGGGGCGACATGCATGCCGTGTTGGGATGTGTTTGATGGCGACGACGTCGGCTAGCCTCATAACGACCCATGACCTCCCATGACCTCCACCAATAGCCTCCGGTGTCCTCGAGACGTGCCTGGTAGTAGCCAATGCCCTCGAACTTTTTTGATCTTCAATCTCATATAATGCGCCTGCTCCGGCATATCTTGTGGTCTACATAGGAATTTTACTCGAAGGGCTCTTCGCAAAAGCAGGCGAAAATCACCCTGGAACAACGACTGCAGAAGGTTCAAATGGTCAAGAAAGACACCATGGAGGCTAGTCTGGCTGTCACTAGGCTGTCGCGATCGGCTGAAGCCTTGAGGTAGCCGCCCCTCCCGAGGAGTTCAGCACGATACAACATCGTTGAGCCGAAGGCCGCATTCGCGCGACTTCTCTCAAGCTTCCGAGACTGAGTCACACCGCATCCCACAGTCCGGAAAGATGGTGACTCACCGTATTAACCTGCCAAAGGTCGAAGGCACACTGATAGCCGCTGTCTTCTCAGTCCGATGCTGACATTTGTTTCTTCCAAAGCTTAGCGCAGACGGGAAAACTGCGAAGGTGGTTATTCGGTGGGGGCACCATTCGGATAAAACGCGTTGACCACCAGGACAGTCCAAGCAAGAGTTCCCCCTCGCCGCCATCGTAGACATGTCAGAGCTCCATAACGGAAAACCCGTCGACGTTCTCGTCTCGACTCGTCCTACTAGCGAGGACAAACCGGAGTCTGTCGAAGGTGATGTGACCCGAACTTTTCTTCTCAACCTTCCGCTGAATGTCGACCCAGGGAAGCGCAAGCGCACTGACTGCGATTCTGATACAGAGTCTGACTTGACCGAAATGGGAGAAGAAGGTGGGAACCGTTACTAGCTTTGTTCAACCCTTTCCGCTACTGATCAACTCGTTTGCAGAGGAGGAAATTTTGATTCCGCCTGCGAAAAGGGCGCGAGGTTAGTTCCCCCGGCATAACAGTCAAGCTCAGCCCACTCACCTCTATTTGCTCAGCTGATTCTGTTGTCATCGACGACGCCGTGACTGATGGGGAAACTTACGAGAATAATCTGGCTGTGCTCTTTAAGCTCAACGAGCTGAACGGCGGTTTGACTTCCCAGCAACTGTCGGCGATCATATGCAAGTGTTGCTCCTGTGGCAAGATATTCACGAAGCACGTATTTTATACTTATCATTCGCACTACTGCCCCTCGTTGTCGTAGATTAGTTGTATCTGTGAACTGTATCACGGCAAGGATAATGCGGTCAAACTTACTTCCACGGATCCGGCGGCCCGCGATGCTCGCAGCTAATTGGGACTCCGCCTGTTGTCGTCATCGCCGAGTCTTCCTCCATCTCCATGCTAAGTAACACCCTGCCTTAGCTATCGTGGGATGCTTCGTCTCCCATGGCCACCGTTTTCCCGGCTAGGCCTATGTGGTTCATTCATCTCTATGACCGCCACGTCGCCGACCACATCATCGACATTGTCGCTGCCACTCACACCCCCTTCCCCGGGCTCCTCGCAAGGTTCGCTTCCAGCGACCTTATTCCACTCCACCTCTCTCTCCAAGCATCGTAAAAGGTCACTCGCCCGATAATCTCTGTGGAGGCACCAAGACCGTTGAACCCCAGTACGCCCTCCCTCCGCACCTCTGTCCCTCTTCCTCCCCTTCTTCACTGAGTGTTGTCTATCCATCCCTTTTTGCCCCCTCCCCTTCAACCGATCCCCATCCCCTCGCACGCAAGGGCAACCGCCATAATGAGGACACGTGCAGGTCGCATTGGGGAGAGGGAGGCGGAGAAGGCCGCGAGGATCGACGAGCTCATGATGGCAAGGCGACTGTTCAAGCGCAGTTAATGTCCAAAGCATTGCTGCTGATGACGACGAGCACGATCCTAGGTTCGAGCCGGAGGACGAGGACGTGCGCTTCGAGAGGATAAAGCGCGAAGTCCAGCACGCACTCGGCCCCAAGATCGATGTTGAGCAGCTCATCGAACAGGTCGCGCGCCAAGAAAAAGGCTTCGACGACATAGCGAGCTGCGACGCGGACCTCACGATCGACGGTGGCACGGACCTCTCCCGAACCTGCTCCCGCATCCTTGACATTATCTTCACGGGCGAGGTGAGCATTCTTTCTTCCTTTTTTCATTCTCGCCCATCATTCGCTTTCGTGTCCATATATCCGTCTTTTCGCCGTCATTGTCACCCATTCACCTTCTCTATCTCTGTCTGACTGTTGGCCCGAGCACGCACGTACAGACCATGCACCAACACGCACTCACGCAAGGCGACTTCCAGATCTACGGCCGTGCGCATTGTGGTCCTCGTCCTCACGCCCGTCTGGCACGGCGCCGGCCTCTCCCTGCTCGATATGTTCCTCTTTTCGGCAGATACCTTGTCGGCGGGCCACGCGACAACCTCGTCAGCTCCTTGCGCCACGACACCGGCAATGTTCACTCCATCCCTGTCGAAGGCTCGTTGGTCTTCAGCAGGATCGACGAGATCGATGTTCCGGCTGGAGAGGCGGGTGCAGGTGCACGGGAAGGCAGGGACGAGAAGGGTTCGGTGGGTCCGTCGGACAGCAGCCGGCGTAGGATATCGGTGACGGATGTCGGTGATGGGCAGGTTACACTGGTCCTTCGGCACAGACTTAGGCTTAAAGGAGACTACTCGGGCACAGCGCGTTGTGGTGGTGGGGGTGGTGTCAGTGCATGGAGCTGGAGTATGGTGATGCCACAGTTCGAGCTCTCAAGGTGCACCGTCGTGTTCGGGGATGTGCTCCTGTCCGTGTTGTTCGAGCGCGACGAATGTGGCTATGGCATTCGTGACTACGAGAAGGTTGTGTGGTTGCTTCTGTCTCAAAAACCCACTGAGGTGTGTCACGACCCTAATCCTTAACCTGCTGCGCCGTATAGTCGGAAACAAAGTGTTAACGGTGGTATAGGGACACATTTCAGCAGCCCCCGGGCCCAACCGAACATGGACTACAAAATTTTCACCATAATGTTTGCGGGGTCGACGTCCGAGGAGGCAACAAAGACGCTGCCACAACCTCCTCAGCCTGGCCGACGATTGTACTGCGGCAGACCCACCTGAGCTGCCTGCACCCACCCAATGCGACGCTATACGTCGGATTCCACCGCAAGACTCTGCGGAACGTCCTCCAGCTGCATTTCGACGTGCTCGCTCATTACATTTTCGTGCTCCTGCCACCCTCCGCCTCGAGTGAGATGTTTCGCCCGCCAATTGTGGTGCTAGGGCGGCGTTTACCGTCAACTGATGTCGGATGCGCTCCGCCACAGCTTCAATATGGACGGCAATGTGCCCCCCTTGCCTCTCGTGTAGCGCTTCAGGACAGTCTCGGCCGCGTGCGTTGTGGAATCATAGGAAGGCATCCGGAGTGCGCGAACAGGGACTCTGGGGTCCTCGCATGCACGGAGGTAGGGAGGGCGCGATGAAGCTTGCACACTTGTACTCGAGCTCGAGGAACTTCAACGAGGGTCGTGTCGCTCCCGCCGACGGCTTCACATAACCTTATTCAATGTTGACTGATGTTCTCAATTTGCGCTAGGATAGGACCTTTCTGCAGTTGATCTCGATAATCGGCCGGAGTATTCACGCATGCAGTCAGCATTTGCGTCTATATGAACACCATCCCTCTGGACAATCCCCAGCTGATCCTTCACCGTCTCACGGCGCTGTCTTGACTTCTTCCCCTATCCTGCGTCGTCCTCGGATGCTGTTCATTCAGTGAAATGGCCTATCGGGTATATTAGGTGAGTCTTTTGAGCTAACGGTTTTCGGCCATGCTCAAAACGGGTTAGGTACTCAGGGGAAGCATTGCATCGCGTTCCGTCTGGAGTCCCACAATGCATTACTTAGCAAGGACGCTATCTCTCAAGGGTACGTCAATGCTTTCGCGCTCTCAAGTCATGTACGCTGCTGATTGTTGTCATTGACTCTATGACCCTCGCCCCCGCTTTAGGACACGAGGGTCTCGTTTGCCTCCTGGCCTCGTCGACACCTTCCATGCGTCGACAAGCGGCAACGGCCATGACGTTATGAACAAACAGTAGTCCCTCCGCCTCGCAGCTGGGCATATGGGACGCCGGGATCATGGATGATATCCGATTGGCCCAGACACCTGCCTGTCATGGTTGAGGAGGAAAAGTGGAGGTCTCGGCGCCCAGCCGGCGCCCCGAACTCCAACCTCGGGGCTGTCTCTGGTCAGTCACGTGCTGATTTTGCCGGCAAACCCACTCATTTACCAATAGCGCATTATGTGTACGTACATGGCTGTCGTTCTCCCAAGGTCCCTGCAGGGCCCTACATTGCGTTGGGCGGTCGCGAAGCTCCGTTTACGTCCTTGAGTCATCCCCCAAGCGGATATCTAAGTGCATGGTCCATGCGATCGCACCTACCTGATTTGGCTTCGCCTTCTACTGCAAGTCGTGCCTGTGGGTATCGCATGACTATCGTACAATGCATTACCAGCAGGACCGTTGACACGGTAAGTCTCAAATAGCATCTAATGCAATTCACGTGTCGGCCTATTCTCATGTTAGATGCGTGAACAGCGTATCAGGCGGTCGCGGCCCAGGCTGTGACTGAATGCAGAGGCCCTGCCCGGAACGACGGTCATTCCAAATCCAGCTCGCAGCATTCCGCACGACGTGGGCAACCCGATCAAGTGCTCCATTACAACATGGTGCGTACCTTCCCATCCTTGCTTCTATATCCCGCCGGAAATCAGCAGGTGTGCAATGTGCTCTCATGTTGGGTGGTAGTCGTGTTCTTGGTATGCAGAAGACCACAATGTGTTCCATCTCCGTCGAGAGCGTTTGACTGAGTTGCCCGGAGCTCGCGGAAATGTCGGAACATCCATAGCTTAGGGTGTTTGTCTATCATGCTCACATTCCGAACGAACGGCGTGGCGTGTGTTGAGTGCGTTCACCACAGCGCACACAACATGCTGGAGCAGCAAGGACACTGGGACCGTGCTTTCGACTGGCGTTGCACAGCCACCACGTAGGAGCAACGGTCGCGCCGCATTGATTCTGTCAAGCGAGACTCTCAGAATCAGGCCGTCGGGCCAGGAGGCCGGCGGAGTATCGCGGACCCCCGAATATCCGGTCCTTGAAGCGCCCTGAGCACTGAATTGAGTCATTCTGTGTGCGGAGCTTTGTGTTCGGGCGCCGTGTCGCAACTGCGTGGTGGCTGCGGATCGACCTGGGTCGCATTGTTAGGAAGACCTCGCTCCCCGTGTTCTTTTCTTCGGCAGCTGGGCGATGGTCTACAACAGCAGCCGGGGCTCGACGACTTCTCTGCAGAGCGGCATTCGCGCGCTGTCGGCCATGTCGTCTCGTGGGACTGCCGATAGCCGATGACTGAATGAGTCACATTGCAAATGGCATGTCGTGATATCGAGCGAAGCCGATGTTTCTGCTCCTCTGGATGCCACGGTCAGGTCGCTTCTCTTCTGGCCGGCGTGGGTGGGGAAGTGGACGAATACGATTCGTGGTGCGTGTCAACGACACATTGTGTCCATTGCGCCGCCAGCAACTGGGGTGTCTTCCATTAACACATCTTCAGGATGCTCACGACGTCGAGCCATTTTACGTCTCTTGTTGCAAACGATGCCAGGGAGCAATCTGCTCCAGAGAATAAAAGTAGTCGACATGGGGGAACAGTCTTCCCCACTAGCCACTTTCCCACTAGCCACTTTCGATGGACCCATCCGACAACCTCGAGGCACCTCAAGGAGGTCGCCAGACCCCTGCTGAAACGCCGGCCGGCTCATCGTCGAGTAAGCCCATCGTCATCCCATTATTGAGCTTGTCTATCCATTATGCTAACCGTCGACATCCTAGTTAACCTTGACGATCCGTTCTCGACAATGTCGGGGCCGTCTGACTCACCAAATGCGCCCCATCCTCAGGATCCCGCTGCTCCCGCCCCCGTTTCCGCTCCCACTCCCGCCTCCCTTACCGCCACCGCCTCCCTTACCGCCACCGCCTCAGTTACTGCCATCGACTCCCCTACCGCCTCCCCTGCCGTCTCCCCTACCACCGCACCGCCGTCCCCTACCACCACCGCCTACCACCACCGCCACCGCCACCGCCACCGCCCCTACCGTCCCTACTACCTCTACGACTGCCACCGCCAGCGGCAGCGCACAGACCAGGGACAACCAGCCGGGCACGAGTTATGTTACCCACTTCGTTTGCACGGTTAGTGAGCGTGCGGCGAACCTTTCTGACTCCGCCAAGAGGGAGGTCCTTCTTTGCGCCCCCACGGAGTCCACTCGCCAAGTAGCTGCCCATTTCTTCGGACAGTCGAACAATGACGCCATGCAGGGGTTTACGCAGTGCATGAGAACATATGTTATCATCTTTATATCACTGCGCCGACTGACTCGTTTACCTGGACAGGGCGCTCGCACTATTCTTCCGGTGGTGCATTTCCTGGGATGCCCCCTTGACTGGACACGCATCCCCCGAGGCGGCAACAGCGGCGCTGATCGAAGCAGCTGGTATGTCGCTATCTACCTGCCACACAAGCCCATGCTAACGTTACTGTTGAAGGGCGCCATAACGCCGCCGCCTGGATCCACGCTCTCATATTCACCTTTGGCCACATTCCGGAGTTGTGGGGTATCCTACGTGAACCGCCGGGAGCGATGCCGTCTAGCTCGTCGGCCCCTCTCGGCAGTGGTGGCCTGAGGAACAAGGGAAAGGGCATCGATCGTTCCAATCTAGGTCCCTCAGCATCGCAACCCAACCTCGGCCTTTCGTCCAGCCAGGTGATGTCATCAAGCGGGTACCCCAGTCGACTCCAGCCTTACGCCTTCCCCTCTGCCGACAGTAGCTCTACTGTCCCGCAACCAGCCCCGGTTGCCCCCACTATCCTTCCGCAACTGCCGCCGAACGCCCCTCCCACAACCAGCAGTGGCTCTACCTCTACCCCGACCGTATTCAATATAGGCGCGTACGACTTCACCGACCTCGGCCACGAGTTGGGGTCCACCCAAACTGACGGCCAGAACCCCATCCCCGGGATCGCTGCCATTGCCACGGCGACTGCCCAGCTCCAAGAGGGTTGGCTACTGTCCAACCCAAGTCTTGTGTCGCTACCCGCGTCGGCCAGGTCGGTGCCAAGCGGCACTGTCAGCATGAGACAAAGGCAGCTCGATGCGCAGTGGATTCATCTTGTCCGCACTTACTGGAATGTGGCGGAGATGCAGATCAGCGAGTTGGAAGACGCGCTCCAGTTTATGCGCCAATGGTTTACGTTGTTCTTGGAGCTCCAATATTACTGCCAGGTAGAGGGAGCGCCAGTCCCCCTCTCTACTCAGGTCCAAGCGAACACCATGTTCATGTCCATGAATCTGCTCACGCTCTTGTTGCTCAAGGGCAGGCAGCAGTACCGGCAGTAGGACGAAAAGTGGCAACCCTACCTACCGCGGTTATTGTGCTACTGTCTTCCGTTCTCTGTCGCTTACGCCGTCGTTTGCTTCCCGTTACGAATCTGCCTTTGATCTCCATCTAGTTCTTCGTGTCTCATGGTTCCATTGCCTGTACCAGTACAATCTGTCCCTGTCCTACGGTGGTTTCCCGGACTCTTCCTCCCATACCGCCTCGTGTCACTGCTCACTGAATCTGTGAATGTCTGTACGCCTCGGCCGCTGCGTGTTTTGAGAATATGTGTGTATTTACACCATCCAATGTTGTTAACGTTCTTGGCCGAGACTTGGATCGATCCATGGGAAACTTGCTTAACCCGAATCCAACGCTGGTTATTTACGTACCTGCACTTAGCCAACGATCACATGAGTTGACGGGCCGTGCACACCCGATGCTGATCGGGAAGCGCACCCTCACGGCCACATGGTCCTTCGGCCCGTTGCGCCCTTGGACCGCAACGTGGAGCGGGTCTCGCACACACGGTCACATCCTGGCAACTCCTTTTCAATGCTCGGCTCCCCACTGTAGTCTCGAAACTCGCAATAGTCGGCTTCACTACCGTGCTTCATCATCCGCTCACCTTTGGATGCTATATATCGACCACCACCACATCGCCACTATCACAGACACACTTCCAAGCCTGTGCAGTTGTTTCGCTATGGCATGCCATTGGTGGGACCTTTCATGGATGACTACACGAGCTCGCCTCCGCCATCGCCACCTCATTGGACCTCAACACGTGCAAGTGCTAGATTTGAGGCGACTGCAAATTGAGGCGGTAGATCCAAGGGACGGTCGGAAGGAGGATAGGCCAGCGAACGATGGGGCATCTATGTGAGTCCTTGCCTTTCGTTCACTCCCAAACATGCGGCTCCTTGAACGCGCGAACAAGGTGTCTACTGTCGCACCGGGACGATGATTTTGACATCGTGCGGCAGCTCTTCTGCTTTTCGCCTCTTGCATGCCCTTCCGCTTCCCCTCCCAAACCTTTCAACCGGTTCAGCATCTAGCCGACAGACTCATCATTGTTTCCACCAGGCAGACAACCTTGCGCACTAATCTCGGATCCGACGGGCCTGTATAGGCGAGACATACAATGCGCGCGTGGTGTCCAGCGGTCGGAGAGGGAGGCATAGACAAGGAGGGTCCGTCAGGATCGCAGTCGACCTGAGCTAGATGACTTCGAGGACACTGAAGGGTTAGGAAGTTGAGTACTATTGTGACATGATACATGATTGTCTTTGTTCTTGTTCTTTGGTTGGGTATAGGGCGGAGTCACAGTGTGCGCCTTTCTTATCTCGTCCACCCCAGCCTCCAGTACTGAGTCCATCAAGAGCCTGGAGATGGTTGAGAGTGATTTCGCGTTGTGTCCTCGTTCCGACGTCTTTGCCACTCGTGTTTTCCCCCAGTACCTTGTGTTGTCGCCATTCGCTACTCTGTTCCCCCTCCTATATCACATTCATTTCAGGGCGCATAGGCCTTGCGCTCTCGCAAATGTGCTGATGGGTGATGGGTTCAGACGGCATTCATACTACTCAGCTGGCCAAACGGCCAATCGTTATAGTCATGTGATATGCGTAAGTGGTACAGTCACGGAGCAAGCGGAGAAGGCAATGAGGCGGAAGTGTACCTGGCCGCTTTTGAGCTTTGTGGTTACGACGCCAGACCAATGCTATTGGAAGGCGGGCAGTTAACACATCAGCGACAGGATTAACAAGCAGAATATTGAATGATTCGACTCACCTACCTTCAATCTGATCACTCGTCTGACCCAGGCGTTGCTGGACTCTCATTCGACTCATCTTCGTTCCCAGCATGGAGAAGTTCATTCAACGTCGCCTGGAGAATGTCGGATGATACAAGCTGAAGCGCGAGACAAATATGATTGCAGGTGTGCGATGACACAAAGTCTTGAAGGCCTTTCGGTCCATGATCCCCGATTCCAGACGTGCTGCGTGCCGAGATTAGTCATGTCAATTCCTATTTAGATTATACATACAAACCTACCCTTCCAACATGTGCGTCATGGGATCGAATAACGTGAGCGACAGTCTTCCGTCCGTGTTGGCATTGTTTGAACCTACCGTGCGAAGGCCGGATCAGATACAAAGTGGGCGGGAAGGCGATGAACGCACCTTGGATATCAGCGAAGATATAGCGACAAGCTGTCTGTTCTGCCACATAGTGAGTGTACGCAGTGACAGTCAGCGACCGCAAGTCAGTGCGAGTCGTCGTCCCTAAGGTTCCAGTGATCTTGACGACTGTCGTCGTCAAGCGCATGGGCTCCACCAAATAAACTCCGGATACCTCTCCAAAAGGCTCGGCATGGCTCGACGCGTCGTCGTCGTTGTGTTCGTCACTGACGTTATCAGGCTGAGAAGTGGTGGTAGTCTTATACGACTTAATCAGGAATGCGTCGGAAACGTCGAACTCTAGGGACGAAATCATCAACAGAAGGCGAGAAGGAACCAATATATCTTACCAGCGATGTCTATGCCTTGCTCATAAGCAAGCGTCTTGAACCGGTCTGCGAAGTATGCCATACGCTTGAGGCGGATGAGATCTGCCGTGAGGATGCTGATGGCTTTCGAGAGGGGGATATCTTCCGATCTACCGCCACCGACGTTGACCAACTTCTTCGCGACGTAAGCCTTATTTCCTACTCGAAGCTACTCAATAATCAGGTTATTAGCGAAGAAAGGCGCAGGTCCATACAAACTTACACCAAATACGTCCTTGGTGTTGCCGCGCTCGCCGGCACTGAGATCAAGTGGCCTTGTCTCCAAGAACCCCGATAGCAAGGAGGCCTCTTCCATGAGCGTCGGAACGCCAGAATCATCGGTGACCAGGCAAGTAGTCTTCTTGAACTGGATCTCTGCAACGGAGATGGCTGAAGGTGTCTGCGTGAGAAGGTCTCCATCCGCAACAAACAAAGACCGAAGTGTCTGTCGCGATGGCTTTGGGGATGCGGTGTCTACAGGAGACACATTTTGTGACTACGACAGTTTTGCATGTAACAGAAGAAGCTCACCTCGGAAGTGCTTGGGACTTTGACAGGATGTGTATGTGTCTGAAACGCGAGTTGCGGAGGACTTGCGTTTCGTACCAGCCCTTCCGACACCGGTCAGCTCGGGGTCTTCGGTACGCACTATATACTACGCATTTGTCAGATATTAATCAAAGGAGGTTCTAAAGACTGCCCGACGAACCTGCCCGACGTTGATGTAAAGCTCTACGCTGAACACGTACGCCTTTGAGTTCGCTTTCCCCTTACGCTGAGTTTGCTTTGGAAGTACGATATATGTTTCGCGATATTCTGGACGACTGTATACCTGGTACCACTGCGCGACTGTCATGACGAGGTTGTCCGTGGGGAAGACATAGTTGTTTGGTGCATGTAAACTTGTCTCCTCCCTAGGAGCGTCTGATCATGACACGTTCCCCCGGCTCAAGCGAGGACTACTTACTCGAGCAATGGGGCAGAATAGAACTCTGTCCACCTCCCGTTCACTTCCTTAAGGATGCGAGACCGGAGTGCTGAAACGTCGCGTAAGCGAAGGTCCTCAGAGATTTTGAGTTGAGTGCGACGTACCAAGCATGGTGTTCACTTCGGGAAAGAATATCACCCCCGTGCCGAGCATTTGATCCACGTGCTTCGGGGAGTCGCTACGACGGCACTCGTAGTAGACGGTACAGTGGTTTACCTGGGTTCGCTGAGATGCAGAGCTGAAACCCTGGGTTGCCCGAATGGTTTGCAGCTCATCGAAGGGAACTACGGACCCAACGGGACCGGGATTATCGGGTCTATCCCTGTGGAGCTTAACATCGAGAGTTGCACGACGACGTTGGGCAGATTGCTCCCGCTCGAAGTCCGACGTGCGCGTTTCGAAGTTATCTATAGTGAGTTTAGTAGATGGCTACGAGTTTGCTGCACCTCATGACAAGAAAACTCACCTGCACGATGGCATGTCCCACATGGATCAGTGACTGTGGTGCCACAGACACCGCATTCGTTACACTGTGTATAAGAAGCCTGGGAAACCTCGTTAGATTGGTAAAACTGCAACCGGAGATGAACAAACCCGGATCTCATCCTTATCTGCGCTACTGATTGTTGGATCCTGAAGCTTTATACAGAAAAAGCAGAGCCTACTTCCAGGCTCCATCCGAGGAAAGACAACTTGACAGCCGTTATTGACATTATTGAGGCCGCCACAGGCGTCGGTGTTGGCTCGTTCGCGATAATTGGGAGGTCGACGGTTGACCGAGGCCATGACGAAGGATCACGAGAGGCTCGGACGCGGAGACACCCTCGTACGGATATGCTCGCTGCTTAGGACAGAGGGGTGCGACAGAGGGGTGCGACAGGGGTTCGAAGGTGGACCAGAGACGTACGGAGACCTGCACCATTTATATCAGCATTTGTATGATACCAGCAGCGGTGAAGGTTAAACATTGCCTCCCGGTTCCTGTGCATGCCAAAATTTGCGTCAATGTGACAACAAGTTGCGACTAGGCAATAGCATCAATGGACCGTGACAACCGTACTTACAGTACGTGGCGCTTCTTGCCAATCCTGCTATTCGACAGGAGTCATGCGGTTTCCCAGCTAACAGTTCAAGGAGCGATCCGGTACGCAGCGCCCAAACATGAGTCATACGATGACGACTCCGAGCCAAGCCGTCCGTTTCGACGCATCGCAAGACTGTCGCAGAACCTTGTATATTACTGCAGGAATTTTGGAGTGCGCGGAGACACTTGGAGGCCGGAATTAGTTCAGCAAATTTGATCACGGCAAGGTTCGTACGTCATGTTGCACGGCATAGGTGCCCGCTAACCGCGTTCCTGGACCTAGAGCTTGCTGCCTTTGTAGACAAACGAGATGAAGGCAGAATCGACGACGCCCGGAGTGCCGTCAATAACACTTCCCATGAGTCAGCTTATGTAAGGGTCGTAGACCGGGCCGCAAGAGCCTAAGTTGAATTCTGCACTGCGTTGACCTAGGCACGATGGACACTACATAGTATGGAGGAAATCTGACCCGAACTCGTCGTGCTGGGAGTACACCATCTATTATCAGCCGCGGCGACGACTATAGTCCTGTCCACACGTCTGGTTCTGCCCAGTTCGAACTACGTATATCTCCGAACGTTGTATCCCACCTCTCTGTTGAAGGTACTGGTACTCAACCCCGTGGGTCCGTTAGCATCCCGACGTCCCCATCGAGCTCTGCGGCGTCATCCAACTGCAGCGCTTTGAGCGCCTCGACTAGATCGTTGAGACCGCTTCCGCGACGCGGGCGCGGGCGTGGACGCGGGCGGGGTTGGGCCTTAGAGTCGTTGTGAGTCTCCAAAGGAGGAGCAAAACGGTACGCTTCCTAAACAGAGCTTCGTAAGTCCTTGACCGCTTAGTCATCTAAACCGCAGCCTCTAACCTTCACGTCCTTGACGAAACGCAACAACCGGCACCAGGTATCGCCCTCGAGACGGGCCGGCCGCGCTTCAATGGCACTGACGACAGCATACAGCCATCCGAGGCTATGAGTGAATCGGAGAGGGTGAGATGGACTAGGTAACACGCCAACCAGCCAGGTAGGCTCTGGTCCGTCCTTCCCCCAAGACTCTAACTGTGTCCGGTAGGTGCCACCGGTAGGCAAAGGGGCCTGAACGTGCACAACTAAAGCGAAGGTTTGCGACTTCGCGGACATGATGTAGGGCGTTTCCTGGAAGAATTTGGTCAGAAAAGGCACAGGTGCATGCAAAGAACCTATTAGGCGAACCTCAACGTATACCGCGATCTTGACCAGAACCTCAGCTCCAGGACCTAAAACGGCAGAGTCCAAGAGGGCGGTTTTTTCGTCGGTTCGGAGGGACGTGACAAAAAATTCGGAGGGCGACTTCGGAGTGGTCAGAAAACCACGTGTATAGTTGGGAGAGGTGGTGTGTTGGTAACGGTTGGGGCGTCGCTGGAAAGGCGTTTCCTGCCTTGGAGATCGATGATACCGCACCCTAAGGTCTTTGGCCATCCTAGATCGAAAGGTATTATTGCTCATACGACAGCGTCAGTAATATACATGTTGACCTTAGATACGGTAAACATGTCACACCATGAGGAAGTAAACCAGCACGTCACCTAGCATCGTTAGAGGGAAGATGGCCGCAAGCGATGCGACATCGCCATGGCACGTTGAAAGGAGTCAATGCCGAGTGGACTATACCGAGTCACTTGACTTTGATTGTCGTTCTGGGACAGGATCTGTGAGACTCGTCTAGCGGTCCACCTCAGAGACGACGCAGCCGCCAGAGGTCCACGGCGCGGAATCGGCAAGGTACTTAGGGTCAACATCGGACGTTCTGACTCTGAGTGGGTTGCTTACTTAATGCGGAGCTGGCGGGGTATGTAGATTGGGGCGTGAGAAGCCCGATGCATCAAAGTAATTAGACGCCGGAATGGAAAGTTCTCTTCCCTCCCCTCCACCTGGATCGCTTCTCTTACCCTTTGCGTCCCCTGTTATGCTCCTCCTCCGGAGTATTTCCTTATCCCCTGACCCGGTCACTCGAGAAGTGTAATGACATATGGGACTTTCGCGAGGTCATCGGCCTACCTAGCTGTCGAGGCTGCGCCAGTCCCACTGCCGCCGCGAGCGTCATGCACTATGCAGTGTATATAGAAGGGGCTGGATTGGCTTGGCGTGGCAGTTTCGAACTGCTTACGTTGCCAGTATCGCCAAGATATCTCCGATTGGCTTCACGGTGTTTCATTGCCGCACGGTGTTTTTTGAACAGTGGAGGCACGTGTCACCAACTATGCTATCAATACTTACTGTTCTCCCACCAGCGTTGGGCTCCAGGCAACGGAGCTGGCTACTGCCGATGGAGCAATGTGACTCCACTGACTCGTAGCCGTCGCTTAGAGGCATATCTCCATCCAGGTCCTCAAGGCAAGGCGGAGAAGAACAATTTATGTACTGTCTGCCTGTCAAGGTTCCAAAAGATCGCCCTCCCACCTCTGCCTTGTTTAGCACAGGTTGAACGTGCGCAGCGGGTGAGAAGGGGTGCTGAAGAAGAGTGTTGGGCCCCCAGGAAACTGCTCCCTTCATCGGAGAACCCACGTTGATACTCGGCTTCTGCCGAGAATGGCACGTTTTATTGGGGGTCCTGCGGCTCCCTGCTCTCGTTCCCCTTCCCGCTCTGCCTCAAACAGCACTTTCCTTGCGTTTGTAAACACTGTCCTCGTCAACAAGCCTGATACCTTTCTGGACAAATTTTGCCATCGTATCTGAGAAGTGCCTAGTGCCTTTTACTCAGTGTCGCCCCTGGCAACGCAAGGCCTTTGATGCAAAGGTACTACACCATCGTTTCTCCTCGGCCTCGTACTCAACTATTGGTTCTACAACTGCTTAGGTTGAGAATGCGCCTGAGCAAGTGGTTTCGTTCCGTCCGCGGCAAACTGAAGGACTACGACCTAGAGTCGTACGAGGGTTCGCAGGGACGAGTTTGTGAGTGAATTTCCAGGAGTATAGCCATCTTCGGCGATGCTGACTTCGCAATTGCATCTGGGAACGAAGTGGGAATCGATGGAGCGGACGGGCTGCCATCGCTTGCGGGTCCCCTACGCCATAAGGGATCCAAGCGTTCCCGCCACGTCATCGCTTCGCCCAGTCGATTAGTCGCTCGTCGTAAGGGAGATTTTGACGGGAGGGTGGGGGAAAGAGACGAACACCAACGATCATTTACGCCTGAACCGTCTGACGTTCCAAAGGTGCAGACTCTGCAGGACGTCCGAAATCCATACCAAGCGTTTTCTCAGGCTGCCCCTCCGACCTCCCCACCTCCCCCCCCCTTACCATTACCACCCGGGGTTTCTCTAACCCCTCGCAGTCGTCCCCTTACAATGCCAATCAACCATCGAGTCCTTCCGCTCAGAGTCGTCCTACCGTCAGCCCATCTCGTCCCCCATCCCAGCTCCTCCCGGTCGTCGACGAGCCGATGCCTCTGTCGCCACATTATTCTGAGCGTGCTGGCTCGGAAGAGAGTCTCGCTTCCGCATCCGTTTGCTCTGCCTCCTCATCGGCGGTGGTGGGAGATGAAGATTTCGCACGCGCGGACGATGCCTTGAGGGCCGTCAAGGACATCGCACAGAGCATGGCGTCGGACCCCATGTCCCTCAAGTCTTCAAACGTTGACCAGATGTTCGCCTCTCTCCTGTCAAGTTCCCAGTCACAAATGCTTGCAACACAGACGTCGCGTAACTCCAACGACTTGGCCTCCCTTCTTTCCTCCAACATGGATCTTCGCTCTTTCTCTGAAGCATGGACGCGCGGACTGCAGGCCCGTGTCGAGTCTTCCGCATGATTTACGGCGGCGAGTCTTCACCTATTGTGAGTCTGTCATCCACTGCAATTGTCTCATCGTCGCTAAACTTGATCATCTTCAGGTTGTCGGCAGGCATCTCCGGACTACCGTCCGCCAGTTGTCGTTACGACGGAGTAATACGCTGTCCTCGGCTCTGCGCTTGTCATCGTTGGTGTCGGCCTTCCACTGTTCTCATTTTCGCCGTTATCTGGAGCTCTTCGTGTACTGTTACAACCGCACACTTCTGACGCCCTTTCTCATGACTATTTATTTACTGCACACACCCTTCGTTTCTGTGATCCCTCTCCAACCCTTATTTGTTCTATGAATATATGCTTAGACCCTCGTGGCGTCAAGTTGCACTTCGGGTTCGCTGCCTTTGCTGCTCCGCGCGCGCTCGATGTCTGCTTGTACTTGTCGTATTTCCATACCAGGACCTTGTCATCATTCGCCTCAGAGTGTATCGGTGTGGGATCGTGATCATAAGGTCGCTCGATTAACGACGGGATTGCAGAACATCGACTATTCTACGAAATACCGCCCAAGCGGTTATGAGAGTAATTCGAGGGCTCCCGAGATCAGCGTAAGCCCCGTCAGCCTCTGCTTGGAATTCGGGGGTCACAAACTCGTACGCTGTTCGACGCGCCTCCTCGCCCCCTATCTCCTCACGCAGCTGATAGACCAGATCCGGGCGTACATTGATGCGGCAATCTCTAGCCGTAGGTCGCACGTCGTTCGGACAGGTCCAGATGTGAATTGGTGATGTCCCCGACAGAAGGTCCTTCTCCTTCTGACGGCGGACCGTGTGATTATTCCAATACTCACGGTACTCGTCGAGCCGTTCCTGGAGTAAAGGCGGCCACAGCCAGTTGAACACGGCCCTGATATATTCGTCAGAAACGGAAGTGCGACAACGACTGGGGCAGACACATACACATGCAGTGGGTCGTTCGAATTGAAGCACGGCGCACCACTGAGAATCATGTCGCGTACATTGTGGCCCTCTCCTGCACGCAGCCACAACCAAAACCCCTCGATTGGGGTGTTATGCTTGCTTTGTACCTGGACCCATGGCTCGAATTCGTCTTCCGGTATCTCGGGTGCTGCATCTCGCCTGCCGGTACGAAAAATGTAGAAGGTCCGGAGTAATGAATCGGGAGACGACGACGCACCTGAGAAGCTTCTGGAATTCCTTCATTATACCGGTTTCGGAACCTTTGTCGCTGACCATGGTCATCGGAACGGCTGGTGACCAGGACTAGTTATCAGAGGAGTGAACGTGCACTGCGGAGGATCTCACGTACCGCCCTGGTCTTCAACGAAGTCGAGATAAAGATGCGCGCACGTGGATGAAAGGCGAACATTAGGAAGCACAACTAGCCAGAAGACGAATCCACCCCAAAGGTCCCGATATCCGTAAATGGGAAGAGTTACGGTGCCAAGGCGGAGAGCCTGAGAAGACAACTTCTCGTGGCCATCGACATGGATTTGGTGCATAAGACCAATGCAGTCTAGCGGAACCCGAGGGATGGCTGTGCGGACCTTGCCTGGGAAGCGGAGGTCGAATTCATGATCGAAATGGTCGTGCAATATGGCCCTAAGTTCGTCCCTAACCTACTGTGAGTGGGCCCGAAGCGAGAAAGGTAAAGCATACCTAGGTATAGAAACGCCTTTGTTCGCCAAACGTTGCCGCACTTGTGCAACGCCCCAACGACCTTGAATGTCGCTTTGCTTGAGATCTAGAACGGCTTGGAGACGTTCTGACGCACTACCCTGTTTGATCCTGGTCCGTACAGGTGGTACACCGAGCCGTGCGCGCAGGTTGTACATGGACGCGCGGCTGCAGTATTTCTCTGGTTGGGACGTAATCATACGCGCATGGATTCAAAACAAAGACGGACCTCATCGGACAGCCCAGAGAACGCAGCCGGGCTAATTGTTCATTGACAGATAAGCCTGCGCCATCCTTCTCGCGGTTGAACTGCTGAAATAACTTTATCAAGGCGACATCGTCGAGAGCGAGGGCTGCGTAAAGCGTGATCAACCTCTAGTGTTCTGGCAATGCACAGTGATCGAACGCTCACCGAGCTTGCCCCCATACTGGTTGTGACCGCCAGCGTTGACCATGGTACTACGCCTGAAAGTGAGGACGCAGTCAGTAAGTGACCTTCAAGCCAAATCACTGCGAAGTTATGGCGCTTTCCAGTACGGCGGCGCGTAATCCCAAGCGACTGAATAGCGAGTCATGCTCTTCTGAGTCGGCTCCCATGGTTCGCTCTGGCGGCTTGCCAGCATCGCCACAGTCCACCAGGAATAGGACCTGTATTGGACCTGGACAAGTCCTCGATCTCCATGCCGATCCCTGAAGTGACCCGTCGCGGGCCGCATCAAGGCTGGGTGTACCGCGCGCTGACCGCGCATTGCTTACCGAAACTGATGCCCCCTCAAGAAGTTCGGCGCGACCCCATGCCAAGGGAGGCTGGGAACACAGGAGCGAGCGCGTCTCATCGCGCAAGTGCGCGCCATTGAACAGCGCCTGTACGGTGCGCGAGGCCACAGTTCTATGAAACATGGCAATCGCGTAACCCCAGACTAGACGCGGTCATAAATATCCGCGCGACACTGCAACCTTGCGATGCACCTGTCGCGCGCAGAGGCCCTCAGGCGTTGGGACCGAATAAGGGCAGGTCCTGAGCCTTCATCAGCGTCGGCTAGATAGCCGACCTGAAGGGGCTTTTTCGGAGACCACCGTTTTGCAAATAGCCGTAATACTGTCGTGAGAGCGTAAGTACCACACCGTCGCGGCGTTCACATGGCTGTCCAAAGAAGACGTAATTGTGTGGGGTTGAAGCTTGCAAAGAGTCCGCCGTGGTTCTTGAACGCATCCCAGAAACCTAATGTTCTTTACCAGTACTAACCTGCTGAACACATTGACCACGGGAGCCTGTATCGGTCCACACCATGCCTTCGGTGAGGATGACCATTCAGTCAGGGAGAGAGAAGCTAGGCACGTGTTGTCGACGAGGAGAACCTGAGGTCACGGAGAGTGTTGCCGTTGCGGCCGGGTGCTATCGCGTCAGTTGACGACAGACATGCGGCGACGTACATTCAAACTAGGATCCTGACTCGCCGGAGGCCATTCGAGGCCGCAACAGAGAGGTCTTCGATGCACCCACGAGGTAGCTTCGCCACGGTTCTCCTCCCACCGTGGAGGGTGAACCCTGACAAGTCGGTGAGCCACATGTTCTGGTGATAGTACGTAACGGTCGAGTGAGTCATGGTTCTGGCATCGGTAATCCGAATGGAAGCTGTGGTTGCGCCTTCGTTATGTCACAGCGTCAAAAGATGTGCGGTAACGTCAGTGCCATCATGGGAGTCATCGGCCACAAGGCTTCCTCTGGCACGATCAGCGCCATTGGAAGGCAGTTCCCTTCATTCATCGCATAACCAAGGAGCTCACCTCTCTCCTCCATAGGATGCCAATCTGACCAATTGGGGCACGGGAACGCGACCAGTAACACGCGGCCGCTCATGGTGGGAGGCCACGCCGACATTGACAACCTGGGGCCCTCTGATAACTTTCTCACGAGCCCAGAGGAACTTGCAAGATCGAGAAGTCGCCCACGACAGGGGAATAAAAGATACAGTGCTGGGCATCTAGAACCCAATCCTTCCCTCGACACTCCCACTTCTTCCACTTTCGAGTTGAGCCCTTGCATGCAAACCGCGAACGACACATCCACCGCCGAGGGGAACCCTCAGGCCGTTCCAGAGTCGCACCCTGGTAAGCCCCCCGTCACCTCATTGACGACTGACGACTAGGAATCATGCTCAAACCTCTTTCTAGGCCAGGAGGGCGACATCTTCGCTGGGCTCGGTGCCTTCGGCGAGGTGGAAGAGCCCAGGGTTGCCTACGGCCTCGACTACACCCCTAACTTCGGCTTTTTCGGTCCTTTCGCGGTGAACGAACACGACCGGGTTCTCGGCACGCTCCTCTCCGCGGCGCCCTACGAGATCCTCGAGGCTCGACCCCCCATCACCGAACTGCCCTCTACTCATGATGCTGAAATGGCCATGTTGCGCGACATATGCATTCAGCTCATGGCGTACACGCAGGCTTGGCGCATCCTCATCATCTGTACCTCGGTGTTTTCCTTCCAGCACCTTTTCCTTGCGATGACCATCTTCCGGTACCCTTCGGACGTCGACGGAGCTGTCAGAAACCTCATTGAGATGGTCAGAAGGTCTGTTCTGCCCCGTTATTTTATATCGTAGCCCTGTTGAACGGTCTGTTCCCCCGTTGTAGGATGGTTGGCTTGTTCAGGGGCTGGCTATGGTCATGGGGCGCCCTGAACGACATAACTCAGGCTGACTTGGACCACCCCGAGGCAGCCGTGGAGCGATTGAAGAAGAGAGTTTGTGAGTAATTGTAGTCATTCTTTCGTGATATGCACTGACAGCAATTTCAGCGAGCAAACTGCGGGAGAAAGGCAGCGCCCTCAGCGACGCTCAGACCCAATGGATTTTCGTTCTACTCCTCGTCGCTGGGGATATCCCGGAGTTGTGGGGTCTTCACTGCACGCTTGACGAGCTCTTCGGGCGCGCTGAACCCCCGGCTGACCCCGGATCGTGGGGTACGCAGGACGTCCCGCAACCTCCGGGCGCTCCCCCCGTGCCGGTGCTGCCCACGGTCTGGTACAACGTCATCCCCATGGATTCGCCGCACAACAGTGTCGCACCCCATCTTCCCGGTTATCCCGTCCTCCTCCCCCCGTTGAGGGCCCCTCGCGTTGCTGGACCTCCTCCTCGTTTTCCCACTGTCCCTTCGCCGAGCACGTATCCGTTCCCGCCGACTGACCGACACTCTACGCACGCCAGAAACCCCGGCGACGGAAACAGGAGTACGTCTCGACACACCTTTGGTTTACTTTCTTCTCGGGGCCCTGCGACGCCACAGAGAATCTCCCGTCTCCAGGAGATCGTCGATGTCGAGCGGGAGCGCATCCAGCTGTTCTGCTGTCAACGCGACTTTCTCCGGGACCTCTCCGTTCTCTTTTTCCGTGGTCTCTTCACTCAATACGCGCATAACTTCCACCAGTCGCAATTGGCTCCTGCTTACCTCGATACCCTCATGCTGTTACCCAGCTCTGTGTTTCAGATTGTCATTAACAGCTGTGAGCACTTGCGCAGGGGTCTTGTGATCCTGCGCGAGCTTAGTTAAGTACGTCATCAATTCGGAGTTTGTAGCTACCTCGGAACGTCGTGTCGAATGTGTCTCGTGATCATCTTGTGGTTGTCTCTTCGCCTGTGATATGCCTCGTATGTGCAGATGTATGCGAAGTCTGTGACTTCTCGATAATGTCATTCATTCTCAGTATCAGCCTCGACGACAGTGGTACGTAAGTCAGAGAAAGTTAGTCGGGCGAAGCTCAAGGCCGTCCCAGTGTTGACTGGCTGACGTGCAGAACGCGTACCGCTGGGGAAACGTCTCACGTATCTTGCACCGTGGTAACTCCGACCCAGGCAGAGACGTCCAGGGCCATGACGCAAAACTTCTGTTCGTCGACAGGATGCCTTGAGGTGCGTCAAACAAAGACTTGCTAGAAAGCGAAGGGCATGCGCGACCTACGGATGGGAGGATATGCTGTTGATGTACTCAGCTGCCGAAGGGACACTGAGACGAATCAAAACCTGACAACGACCTACCCAGCCCCGAGCGCACGAATGTGAACTTCGGCGAGGACGACTCACTGATGTGGAACTTCCCCTCGTGCCGCTGATCGTGTGTGGCCGCAGCTAAGGCGGCAAGTTGTAGCTCAAATTGAAAGTGAACTGCGTCAGGTCAATTGACTAGAAGTACGAGGTATTTCCTGGGCCTGTTCAATCAGAAAAGCAAGGTTGGACTTGTCGGGGTAGTAAGCACATGGGCGTCCTTCCTTGCACGCTTCGACGATCGCGCGGGGCAAGAGCCAAGGACTTGTCATCCGATCGCCTCAGTCACCCAGGAGTGGACAAGATGCTGTCGACAGAGATCATGAGCGAGCACCTGTAGCAGCCGCTGTACAAAGCGGGGAGCATGGACGACAGGCTGCCGGAGGCGATCGTGCTGACAGCGACGCACAGTGCTTTTGATCGATGAGGGCAAACGCGTATCCCTCGAGCAGGGCTCGCTGCACGACCTCGAACTAACATTGGTCGCAGTCTTTTTCCACCACCTCGAGTACCACCGTGGGAGACTGCTCGTGAGGACGAATAGAATCTGGAGGAGTGGGCACAGCGTTATGCAGTCGAACGAGCCACCTACAACGAGGGATGTATTCGGGCTAATCGCCCTTGTCAGCTGTCAACCTCCTTGGCCCCGGGTTGGATAGGAGAGCAGGAGCCGGGTAGGCCCGACGCGATGGGATCAACGTAACGATGCCAGCGCAAATGAAGCCAGGGAACGGCAAAGCGATGCGTTATCCGAACAGTGTACATGGGGGGGCCGGGGCAGGTCATGAGGGGAGTATTATGGCCACCGGCATTGATGCGTGGTCAAACAAACTGCAGCGCGGGAGGGAACTGCGGGAGGTCAGTATCGACTTGCAAAAAAGGGCATCGCGCGATCCATCGGGTAGCCGACGTCTGTCACGTCAGCGCATCAAATGTCAAATGTCATGCGCTGACATGACAGGTGTCGGCGATGACTTTGCCCAAACGGGTGGCGGGTTGGTGGAGGGCGGGCCACTTCGTCCGGAGCGCATTCTAGCTGTAGAGGAGGATGCAGACAACGGCTTGGTGCTGGTTGGTGGTAGGAACCTGCTGGGGAATGACAGTACTACTTAGTAGTCATGCAGCCGGAGATGTGCTGAAGGGCCAACAACAGCCGCCGATGGAGGAGGAGCATCACGTGTAAGGGGGAAGGAGGTTGGCAACCGGGAAGGGCGGTTATCCCCTCCGGCATCCCTCGTTGTAGGATCTACAAGTGAAGCCCAGGGTATCAGCCTGCTCAATCTCCAGTCTTAGTTAACACGACCGAGAATTCTGTCGCCTGTTTCGGGCTTAGAGAAACATGGAGAACACAGCACATGCGTCGAGCAGTAACTAATGGGGCAGAGAACAAGGAATGATCAAGGGAGTGGTCGTCGGTAGTCCCTTTCCTCGGACACTCCTGGCGGCGGCCACGGCGCCAAGAAGGCTTCTCGGCTTCTTGAGTTGTGATTAGAAGCAACTGCGTTTCTTTGACAGATGCGTTCAGTACAGCCACCGGCAGCATAATGTTCGCACCTACATCTGCAGGTTGAAAGATGAGGCTAAGTATGGGAGTCGTTTTGCCGGCGCCGATGTTATGATAGACACTGGGTGTGGAGAGGACTGTTGGGTAAAAAATATATTTTCTTCTAATATACAGGGAATCTACGACTACGACATCGAGAGGTGATCTGAAGTACGAGAAGATACATCATTACGGGTATGGATAGTCCTTGTGGAACGTTGTAGGAAGGGGATGGGGTCTCCGCAGGGCGGGGGTCTCTGCGGGTATCTCTGTGGGGCGGGGGTATCTCTGTGGGGCGGGGTATCTCTGTGGGGCGGGGATCTCTACGGAGGGGATCTCTGCAAGGGGGGGGGTTTCTTTGCGGGCAAGAATCTCGACCGGGTGGGGGGCCGAAGGGGAAGCGCTGAATGTCGGGCATCAGCAATCAAAACCGCAGGGCGTCAATAGCAACGACAACCAATCGGAAACGAAATGGTCCTCAAAAGCAAGCAAACGCATCGACAAACGAAACGACATCAACCAAAACATTCAAAATGTCATCTATACGAATCCCTTCAACGAGCCTGTGAGGGAGGAAGTCAGCATGAAGCCGATACTAATAAACGAAGTCCACGTACGAGCTCCAGACGCGCCAGGGGCCATGCTCCATACAAAGCGCGACTAGTGACTGGAGGGGGGGGTAAGCTTTGATGGTCTGGAATGGAAGGGAACGTACCAGCGAACCGAGTATGCGGGCATGGACTAACGTCAAGCCCGGATAAGAATCAACGCATAGACAACAAAATGGGTTACGTACCACGTCGATCACAGCTAGTTGGCCGTGGTGGCGTCCTCTCCAGCGTCGGACGTGGCGCCGTCCTCCACCGCGCCGGTCATCTCCAACTCGATCGCCTCGGGGTCGGCCTCGCGAGTGCGACGCCGGTTGCGGCGGACTACCGTGACGACGACCCCGCCTCCTCCGGCGAGCAAGGCCAAGGCAGCCATAACGCCGTCGAAGAGGGAGAAGTTGAAAGTGATGTTGGTGGACATGGGGGACGAGGTGAGGTGGTGTGTCTGCGGGGGGTGGATGGTGGTGGGAGGAGAGAGAGAGCGAGAGGGAAGGCGATGGCGCGCAGCCACAAACCATATACACCTATTGAATCTCCGCCTACCGTTGTTCTGGGAACAAACGAGTCGAATTAAATCCAGGAGCACATACTGTGCGCTCGTGAGCAGATCGGAAGTCAATGTAGGCGACCGTGGCGAAGTACGATATAGTTTCCCTTTTTAGACTAGGAAAATTTCCTCATCTGAAGCCCGATCGGTTCAAGGGCCAGTCCATGCGGAGAATGAAAGTTTTCGGGGAAGCCCGGGAGCCTCCCAGCCGGAGCCACCGGGACGGTCCAAAAAGCCGGACAGGAGCGCTTATCATTTCGCCGAGATTATGTCAACGTCCGAATCAGAACGGAGACATCGAACTGCCTGCCCCTCGAGGGAAACTGCAGGGGGTGTGTTCCGCAACGCTTTGCCTACTATCATAGCATACGAACGAGGGAATAGTACTCTTTAGGAACCAAAGTTAAGCTCAGAGAGTCCGCTTAAAGATGAGGGCAAGAGGCAACTGGGGCCCTGGATAGGCCCGAAAGCCGAAAGGATCGGAGCATCAAACAGACGCTGGTGAGATGAATTTTTGATATTCATCCATGTACGTCCCGCCAGCCGTAGTCTAGCTCGACCTCCGATGGTTTTTCCAACAGAATGATTGGGAACGATCTTTGAAAGCAAGAACTTCCAAAGGCGCCTACGGCATTCAGGACTCGGATGCGTTCTAGTAGTATTGTACTACCACTAAGTAATATCGGCAGAGGCTGGCTGTTCGCTTTGAACGTTCAGACGGAGCAAGTTGAGCTGGAAATCGGTATATTATGTTTAGCCAGTATTTGAACCGTGCCATGGACAGTCGCGACCGGTGGAACCGTCACATGGGATTCGCGCGAGGCGCGTTCACAGCCTGAGCGCCACCCTGTGGCACTTGATAAGTCGTATTATTAAAGAAACCCGGTGAATTCGTGTGGTCTTATTTGGCCGTGTTTCGATCTGTTTGCATAGAGCGCTTAATCATCCTCGAGAGATCCTCACTCGAGTGGTCCTCGCCACTCCCCTCCCACCAGCAATGGAATGTTTTACCCCAGACCGCCATCAGCTTCGTCAAGTCCTCCACGCGCGCGCAGCGCTTCGGAATAACTTACTTATGACAGTTCGTCGTTGGTCAACCTGCCATCCTCACGCCTCAACGTCTCGCACCACCGCACCGACGCCGGTCACTATATAGTCCTCAACCGCCGCTCTGTCTATCCGAGCCCTCCGCTCATTTAAGTCTTAGAGAGTGTGGATGTACAAACGACAGACCGTTGAAGAATGTCAGCCTTCAATAAGTCTGCCGGAGCGACGCGAGGGCGTCTCTTGTTGAAGTTCATCCCATCCCGTCATATGCCCAGTCTGGCGCCAGGCTCACTGGGGCTTGGGCGGAGGTGTGGTCAAGCTGTGGGTGAGTTGCGTGGTTTCCTTACCTTCCTGAGCATTACTCGAGCCAGGTGAGTTCAGCTTGGGTTCAGTTCAGTTGGAGTCGTTTGGAAGCACAGGGCTGCGATTTCCCAGGGCGGCTATTTCAGAGGGGCAAAACGTGCGCTTGGGTTTCCTTTTTAGCCAGTGGGCGTTTGAGCTGACACCGCCGCGAGGTGATGCATTGCGAATGCCTGCCTAAATAGGCGCCGACACAGCACCCGAGCGTGGCCCTCATCCGCCTGCTCCCGCTCATGCGGTGCTTGGCTCCCTCGCCCTCTCGGCCCGTGCTTATTCCTTACTCGCCTTGAGTCTTGACCCTCAGCACCGCCTTGCGACCAAGGCAATACGCACTACGTGCCCCCACCTCCCTACCATTGTCCACTCTACAACCAATAGGCGAACATCATCTCCACCCACCACCACTAGACGCTGTCCCCAGGAACGTCCAACAAGACGCAGTTCGTATCGATCATGCACAAGAGACCACTCTAGCCTTTTTCTCTCAATCGACAGGCCAAGATGTCGAGGCTGTGCGAAGAAGCGAATCGATGTCTAGGGGTCACTTCCGGCTTACAAGGACAAAGACAAATGTCGCCACGAGCGAGAGCGGATGAACATGCCCCGTACAGCCCTGGACCCTCCTCTAATATTTAAACCTGGGGTGCCTGCGGGTGGTCTTCTGTAGACTTTCTTCGGTGCTTCTCCTCTCCAGGTGCCTGGTGGGCTCCATTTTTTGTTTTGCTCCACACACTCTCATATATGCTCCCTCTCTCAGTCATCCTCGCTCAAACCAAATGCATTGGCTTTTGCTCTTCCGCGTCGTAGCCTTGGGTAAGGCAAAGGCTCCCCCGAACAGATCTCTCCCCAACCTGTGTAGCTCACAATAGTCTTCTAGGCTGGGCCTCTTTCTGCGCTCTTGTCTTGTTGGGTGTCGGCGCACATGCACTGTCCACCGTCGACACTCTCCGCCTGCCCTCTTTCGCCTGGGCAGGATTGTCAGTCGCAACTGCCGTCCTCGCCTTGCTCACCCTCCCCGCCATGTACGCGATCTCAGGTCATGCCCGTGGTTCGCGGCCTGCATTAATATTTCCTTTTCCAGGATTCTCATCGACCTCCTGCGGACCGGCGCATTCACGTCAATGATTGTCGTTGATCTGGCCTGGATCGGTGCGTCTGCCTCGCAGCCACTCCGCCTACAGAGCGGCCGCATCTAACTGTCACCATCGATCATGACAGGCTTCCTTGGCGTGTTGTTTCTGGCAAGTGGTGGCGCAGCCGCCGACAACGCCGCAAACTTCTGGGTCACCTGCAGCGACTGGAATCCTGCTTTGGCGCGCACCGTCTGCAGCGAGACGTCCGCGGCGGCGGCGTTCGGGTTCCTCGGCTGGGTTGCCCGTGAGTAATTCGTTGGTGGAATACAACGTGTCCTCCAGGGTGCTGACATGGATGCGATTCGGCAGTTTGGGCGTACCAGATTACGCTGCTCGTCGTCCTAATCATTCAAGCCAACCGCGGGAATTACATCTGGCAGCGCTCTGTCAAGGAGACGTTCCCTATCACCAGCACCATCCCGCCCGTCACCCCTGCTACCACGGGGGAGACCAAGCCCATGGCACCCAACCAGTACGGCTACCCGCCCGTGAACACCATGACGCCCCAGACGACGGGCTACGGTCAGTCCCAGCAGACGGCAAACCCGTATCCCCAGCAACAGGCACAGGTATACCAGGTGTAGGCAGGATAGCTCGTGGCTAGAACGATTTGAGACGTCCTTGGTTCCTTGCTTCACACTTGCTCTCCGATGGCCGTCTGGGTTCCTACTGTATGAATCGAGCTCTGTTGTACCTCCTCAGTCTTGAAATGATTATCATATCGCTCTGTTCTTGTCTGAACAACAGCCTCCAGCAAGGGACAATTGGGCCGCTGCTCGGCTGAAGACACCACGGACAGCGAACAGCTGCCGCCGCACAGGCGATTTCCTGTGCTACGTAAGCAGTTGCAGTGCCGCATCGATTGTGGCTTGACCTGTTCAGCTTTGGCCTGTGGCGGTCTGAAAAAATGTCACGATATTGTGTTGCAGTGCCGCTGGTCCTACTACTTACGCAGCAAGCCCGAGTGCCAAGTGGTCTGAACATTCTTGCCTAACGCGGGAGCTCAAAGCCAAACTCATCGATGCGGTACGCTGCCCGGAGACTCCTGAGGCCTGCACCCTAGTCTCCGTGCCTCGATGTATGGCCGCACTGTGTCCAGATATAGGAACTGGCAATTCTAAGGTTAAGTTAGCCACCTGCGCCCAAGCGTGTCGCCCGACGCTGATGCCGGCATAAAGCGATCGCCTCGCTCAAGGTTATGTTACTGTAATGTTCACCAGGATCACTCAGCGCACCTCCCTATATCATTCTCGCGCCGGCGATCCCGTTTAGCTCGTGGGCTAGAGCGGCATAGAGATGTCAATTGGGATGGCATGACGACTTCTTGTGCGAAGTTTTGCTCTCTGGCGGGCAGACAGGTCAGATACACCACGCGCCGTCCGGAGGTTGGAAATGTGATTCCTCTTCCCGCAAGCGTCCTCTCTTCCAACACGTTTCCACCATAATGACAGATTCCAAGCTCGAGCGCATCTAAGTCCTGTCTTGCGTCTTCAAGCTTCAAGCTTCTTCTGTGTCCGTCCTTCTCTGACACAGGCCTAGTACCAGGGTCTTGATGCACCTGACAGAGGGTACGATCCCGCACCCTATACAGCCACAGATCGCGCTGAAAAGCGCTTGTGAAAATTTGACCGGGGATAGTGGGGAGCTTGCCTCCGAAGACAATTCATCGGTCGCGACCGGCCATACGGTGGAAGAGGTCAGGGTCGGGCGTGAGCGACAGGCTGATCATTAGCCCACCCCCGAGACCACACCCAAGCGAATAGTCAAACGAAGGCTCCGCGAGGAAACGTTTACTCTTAGGTACTGATTGGATATTCATGTGCCTGTAAAAGTTACTATGAACGGTGTAATATGCATGAGATGCAACCTGCGACGTACAATTCGATGCGCTTGCCCCTCGCCACGATTAGAAACGAGTAGCGATCCCGACCATGACGGCCGAAAGAGTTTACCATGACATGGCTCCCACAAAAACGCGGCGGCATGGTTGTTCGATCGCGTAGAAATATAGACACAAGGCGTACCCTTCAGCCGTCATCGGCGCAAAAGGATGAATACAGGGTCCCCGAGCACGATGCTCGTCAAATGTCTGAATGATCCTGTCAGGGACATGAGAAGTCCGCCAAAGGACGCGTACGCCGTCCTGGTTCGGAGTCAGTGCCGGGAACGCAATAGCAGGACGCGCATCAAAGCACTCACACAATCTCTGCCGAGCCCCCATCGAACCTGTACACCTTTAAAACATGATGAGCTTTGAGCGTAAAGGTGGAAGAGGGGTATACAGAGTGTACACAGGTTGTTGTTGTTTCCGAGCCATTCAAAAGTGGGAGATGGGGAAAACGTGTGTTCAGACATAGGTTTACTCACCTTCCCATACATCACATATTCATAATCGTCATCCAGCCCTCTCCGTCCCTTCGCGTCTGGCCGCCATACGTCCCTGTCCTTGTCCTCATCCTCCGTTGTCCCCGCAGGTCCTTGTGGGTTACGCGATAGTGAAGACGCCAGGGCGAGGGCGAAGGATTGGCCATCTTGAAGTGGGAAGAGTTCGATGTTGTAGTCGAGTGTCAGGTCCATGTCATAGTTTTTCGAGTGCGCGTAAAGACGCGAGACTGAGTGTGGATATGCATCGTGGAAGGTCAGAAGACGGGTTAGACATGGTGGTGGCGCATGGCGCACCTCGGTCAAATTTCTTGCCCTCTTTGTCTATGGCATTGATTGTGAAGATGTCATCAAAGAGGACGTTGGACGCATTTGAAGTCATTGCGAAGCCCGAGTATACGGTTTACGGATGCTAGACGAGGAGGTGATTGAGGAATAGCTGAGATTCCGAGAATGTGCTTGTGGCCCACGGCGCTTGGCGCTTGCGAATCCCATTGACAGTCAGGCGTTTGCCGAACCACTCGATTTGGCAATCTTGTAGGAACCGCCGTGCCGTAGCGATGCGAGTCGGATGTTTCGATTCCCATCATAACCTCGTACAAAACAATGCTACATACACATGTCTTGAATACAACACAATAGAGTGTCCATCACTCTACCACGTACTGCGTAGCTGTCGATCGAGACATTTACGCAGATTCATTTTCGTTTCCCCAGTTTTCCACATCTCTACATCCGAGCGAGCCAATGACCCTTCGGAGCTGAAGAAGGGTTCTACACACGTCTTCGCAATGCTATTGAACAGATCTTCAAGAATCCATGTCAGGCGTGGTCCCGTCAACTCGATCGCGGGCTCGGAGTTGACTTCCAGGAGCTTGACCTGGAACTTTTGCGGCGCTTCCGGAGAAGGATCATGAGCGACCACGAAATCGACTCCATACAACTCGAATGCATTGGGGAGGGGCTATGAACGCGTCAATATCGCTGTGTTGAGAACATATGACCAAAGGTCGCACCTGGAAGTGCACGCTCATCTCGACGGCCGCCTTGAATGTCTCGCCTAGAACAGCGCCGACCTGACTCTTCAGGTCTTCCACATCCTCCTTCGTTAGTATAGGGTGTTGCGGCTCTTGCCTCCGCGCCGCGCGAACAGCTTCTGGGTCGAGCGCCTGACCCATGGCGTACGGGGGCCGAGCCGGCTGCCTTTGGCGAGGGACCGGAGCCGCAGACAACACATGGCACCCGACGAGTTCGTCCAGCATCCGGACACCTGCCTCACCCCGCTCTGTTTGCAGCGACGTGTTCGTAAGATGTACAGCAAGGTCTATTCCTGATGCCTCAGAATTTGCGGATGTCGAAGGTGACGTGTATGGAAGAGCAGAAAAAAGGGCCAGGATGCGCTCGTAGACGTAGACCTTGATAGCGCCGGACGCCACACAGTATACGCGCAGGTGGAACTAGACACGACTTGAATAACGTGTGGGAGTTCAAGTGAATCATGAGCTGACTTTGTGACCGTGAAGATCGCTTGCGGGGGGTATGGGCGCATCATCCAGAGGTGCTTCTGCGGGATCTAGGAGAAGCGGGGAACCTAGGTATTCCTTCGAAGACGTTAGCCGGGGACTACTAGGATCGATGAAGCTCAAATGCGTACCTGGATAACGAAATGGCGTAACTGGGAAGTGACAACGGCGGTATCGCGAGCACCTTCGTCGCAACGGTCTACATCCTCCACGTCTGATTCGTCTTGTTCGAACTCTTGGAAGATGTTTTGCAGATCTTCTTTCGTGTGGAATAAGCGGAGACCCATGCCACGGTCAGCCATCCCGGGCTTGAGGATCCACCACTTGGATGGGTCTCCCTTCTCGATCTCCTCAGAGAGGTCGTAGAGATCATCGGACCATAGCTCGTCGAGCTCATCTGCAAAACTGAGCTCGAGGTCCCAAGTTCTTGGCACACCTCGGCGGAGGATGGAGTCCGGGTGCTTAGTGAGGTAGTTGTGGATGCACCGTGAGAGGTAGTGCTTGCGGATGAGAGCCTTTCGTATAACATAAGACGACGATAAGACCTTGGAAGCGGGATCGTGAGAGAAGGTCAGGTCATGGTCGAGCTCATCGTATGTCGCCCACTGTAGCAGGGAATGGGCGGAGGGGTTGGTGCCGTTGGGAAGGAAATCCTGGATGGTAGGTGAAGGTGTCAGAGACCGAAGGGCATCGAGGACAAGGCGATTGGTGAGGGGAGCAGAAGGCCAGGAGACGAACGCGGCGAAGTCGGCCATCTCGCCAGGGTCGTCGATGGCGAAGCACAAGAAATATTGATCTAGGCGCGCGTCCCCCGCAGCGCGTCATGGCGGGCGTCTACGTGGCCGTTCCGAATCCGAGCAGCGCGGCCGACAGTCTCAGTCTCTCGTCCCAGTCGTCGCGTCCCCACACCCGCCATTCTGCCCCTCCGCCCTTCTCTTCCGCCCCGCCGACAGCCATGGCGTCGGCATATGTCTTCACGCTGCAGCCAACCTTTACACAGGGCTTGATTCTAGGCCAAGCCTCGATCCTCTTCCTCCTCTTTCTCATCCTCAAGTACCTCTTCTTCGATACCGACCCAGAACACCCCTATAGGAAGGCTTCTTACCCCCCGAAGATCGAGTATCGCACCAGCGAAGAAGCCCTTGCAGCAGCACGCGTCAACTTCAGTGAACTCGAGACAGCTGGGCATGAAGGAGCTGAATCTGAGTCTTCGGAGTGGCTGAACGTCGTTCTGCAACAGGTATGTCTGCGCGACCGTAACGAATGGCTCGTTTGTAACCCAGCCTGTTAGGTGTTGCACGCTTATCGCGTAAAGCTCCGCGGCGGCCTTTCTGGTGCAGATGGCGATGAAGTAGCTCGTCAGCGCGTGGAGGCCTATGCGAACAGAATGCGTCCAACAGGCCTACTTGTACGTCTCAAAACCCCTCTGTAGCCGTCCCAACCCTCAACGTTGCAACAGGACTACATCAAGGTTCATTCTGTTGATCTAGGCTCATCTGCGCCTCGCCTGTTGAACGCGCGTATTCGCCGCGACTTGTCGTCTGGTTCTGACCCAGTAAGCACATACTTCATCGTTACCGACTGGATGCTGATTGTCGCTCCAGGAAATTGATTATGATGTACGATATATGGACTCTGTCTCCATATCCATATCCACGTCGGTGCTCTTCAACTACCCATTTCCTTCGTTTGCACGCCTACCTGTTTCACTCACTATTTCATTATCCCTATTTGCGTCATCCGTAAGTACACGGTGTCATGGAGACGCAGCGCAACCGACACTCACGATCGTATGTGATGCAGGTTCGCCTAACTCCCCCGCACCCTCACTCGCCACATCCAACAATCACATTCACGCTTCCGCCCCCACATTCCGATTTTACACTTGATATCCAAACGACCTCTCTGATGGGGAGCCGTGCGAAGCTTGAGGATGTACCGAAAATTCACGAGCTCATTCAGAATCAGGTGAGTCGGTCCTTTCTGATTGCCTTGACATTTGATTTCTGTCCTGACGGTCTCTATAGATACGTCGAGTGATCATGGACAAGGGCACGTGGAAAGTCGTACTTCCTGGTCTCGCCAGCGTGAGCGAGGTCAAGGAGGACGTGAAAATGGAGCAAAGGCTCGCGGACAAGACAATCGAATAGAGTTACATATACCCCTCATGATCGTCACGACTATTCATGATTTATCACGAGTAAGTGACTGTTTCTCTCCCTGGCTCATCACGGAACCGGCTGAACGACACTGTTCTAGGGCACATACGATATGTAATTGTATAATATACATCTGTGATGTTGTAATGGGATTGGCAGTGAAGCAGAATAGAAACTCGACACAATTCAGACACTACAGTAGAACTCGATGGTACAGGTCATTCATGAGCCCCAGTGAGAACACCCTTTATCTGGCGGGATCCAGAGGTATCTAAGGGACGGAGGTATAAGTAGATATCGACAGACGCGATTAGATCCCCCAATTGGTCTCAGGATATAATTGCAATATATCTCTTTATTCCTGCTAGTATCCTACGGAATCCTTTCGCGTCCGGGCGCATCTGCATGTATCTCGTCCACCAGATATATTCAAACATCTACAGATACAAAGAACCCCGCGCTATGCATTGAAAACAATCCGCGATAGCTGGCGTGCTCGCGCCCGCCCCACGCTCACCCTGCGTACCTGCGCCCCCCACACCCGCACCCGCACCCACCCCACATCCGCGCCCGCCCTCGCCTGACGTCTCTCTAGTCCCCGCTCCTCTTGGCCCATTCTTCCTACTACGTTGGTCCGTGGAATAAATAATCCACGCACCTGCCATCCGGCGTTGCCGCGCTATGCGATGCGACCACCAGCGACGGACTTGGGCCCTGCGCGCCGTTGCTGCGAGCTTCGCGCTTCGCGCATCGCGCCTGTGCCCGCTGGCGCTGTTCGGATCCCCCAAGCTGCGAGAATTCATGAAAATATATGACTCACTGGTGGGTGGCCCTGGGACATGCACTGGAAAGCGGGGAGGAGGTGAGTATATGCGCGTACCGTTGGGGATGTGGATGTGGTAGGGAAGAGAGTTGTGTGGGGTGTTGGGGTGCGCGACTCGACGTCTTGGGAAAAACAAGAAATGACGTCACCGGTCTGGTTCACCCCAACAGAAAATTGTACAGTTCGCAGCGTGAGATGTACAGAAAACAGAAAAGAGGCACAGAGACAGTACAGAACGTCATGTTCACTTTGAACAACTTGACGTCAAACAGCTCAAATGTTTCAAACAATGTCGATTTTCGACACCGTACGGGCGCTAAAGTTACATTAGATGCACGCATATCTGAATGGATAAGTTTATATATTTCTAGATCCTGGCAGATACAGGGTGTTTTCACTGGGCATGAGCTGCTATGCTTCTTGTCATAAGCTCAATCCAGATCTTCCTCCTGGTCTCACCTCATTTAGGTACGCTCAGAATTGGCGTATTTTCGAAGCGCCCGAATTTCGTCGCACTCGAATTTTCGGCTGTGCGGTGGCAGGCGCTGGCTGATGGTCACGCCCGCCCAGTCACGCCGTTGCGTGGACCAAGTTGAAGCCGTTTTGTATGTAGGGCTTCGTTCTATGTTTCCATTCGCTACACTAACGCCACGCCACTCCATGATGGGGTTGTTCGTTCATAGTAGGCAGGTGGGGTTGGCACGGAAGGCTGCTAGTCTACGATCTGAGAGTAGAGTCGGCGCGAGCTCTTCTTGGCAGTACCAGCAGCCATAAGTACGGTAAGTACTTGTTATAAGAGTCAAAACAGTAGCCATAGGACTGAATGACAAGATACATAGGAGGGGACGGAGGGCAAGCGCTCATCACAAGAGGCTTCGGGAAGTGTCGGGAGACCACGCTGATGGGCGGTAACTGGACGGGTGTGACCATCGGCCAGCACACAGCCGAAAATTCGAGCTCGACGAAATTCGGGCGCTTCGAAAATACGCCAATTCTGAGCGTACCTAATAACCGAAATGCTCTGCGCCCCTGAACTTTCCTTCGGAACTTGTATGCTTTTACAGGGCACCTGATTAAGGTGACCCTCACATCGAATGCAGCGCTTCTGCAAGTGCTTGGTTGAAGCCGATTCGACGCCATCCGACGCAGGTGACCTTCAAAAGGCCACTATCGTACATGTCCTTGAGCAGGTCCATAATGAGCTTCGGGATCATGTAGTCGAAGACGACTGTTCTCGCGCGGATTGTCTCCAAGCCCTACAACAAAATTCGCGTTAACACTAAAACTCATCTCGTTTGCAGGCAGACCAACCTCTTGAGCGGCTTTACCCAGGTCTTGAATGGATCGTACATCTTGGCCGACATAGTGGAAAGTGCCGAGGTAACACCAGTGCGTCTGGCTCTCGCGATAGAAGAATTCTACCTCCTCTGGACGCTGTGAGGCATCCTCCGGCACCGCTTCCCATCCTCCTTTGGAATCCCTCAACTTCGGGTTGTAGCGGTGGGTAGGACCCAAGACGAGGCAGCGTGTCCTAGGGGTGTGTTGTGACCAAGCGATTTCCTCGCTTTGCTTTACCATGTAACCACTCGGGACACTGCATACACATCAGTTATACATCCTTGCCCTTTCCTAGTGGACACCGTACCAAAGTGCTAAAACAGCCTAGGGGGCCAACAGATCTCAGTCAACATATGGACGTTGTCTAACCGCAGAACTAAGACTTACTTCCGGTAAGACGAGTCTAGCACCAGAGGCCGGAAAGCGTGGGGTGCGTGGTAACTTATTTTCACCCTTACGACGAGGCTCTTTGAGGAAGGCACGAGCGTCGAATGTCGCTTCTAATTCCTCCTGTCGTGCCTTGACAAACATGAACAACGCAATGTCGTGCGCCTCAGCCACGGAATGCTACTCACCAACTCGCCCGCTAAGTCTTCCAGCCGCTGCGATCCCTCTCCTTGGAATGTCTGGACCCTTGCAATGTGCGTTTCGACCTCCGAAATTGACTGTTATGCGATAGGATGTCACCTCATTAATATTGTACAGGTCTGACGACGAAGGCTCTGACCTCTTGCAGCTTTATCCCGGTAGCCTTCTGTTCCTTGTATTTTACGCGCACAACCTCGATCTTTGTCGATAGCTTCTCTCTTGACTTGGTCTAGGATAAAGATGAGTCTCAGGATTGTGCTCAGAAGGGACTCAGCGTGGGCACGGAGAACAGACATATTCAGCATCTTTCTGGGAGGACTCCTCTGAAAGCTCGCCTAGACGTTTGTCGAGGTGTTCCATATTCTGTACGGAAATGTAATATGAGCCCACGTTAGCTCTCAAGAGATTTGATAATCGGAGGCTCACAGAGGGATCTCCATGGACGCCGCCGCGTAGACCAACCAGTCTTGCCTTGACACTTTCGAGTTGCGATCTCATCTGAACGTTCTCTTCCTGGAGCGCGTATAACTCGTCGGCGTTGGCCATAGGTGAGCTTCCTACACGAGCCTGCAGGAAAATTTCGCGCTATCTGCCTCCTTCCCTTGGATTCTAGCACGGAGGACGAGACCTACTATGGGAAGGGGGCGACTATTCTGCAAGTCTTCGATTTCGCTCTGGACGCGTTGTAGCTCGTCGGAGAGCAGTCTGATCATTTCAACTACCAACGTTGCATCGCCCTTGGCCGGTTGTTGAGGGTCCATGACACTGGTCGCTGTTCTCTGCTTGTGCGAGTCGTCGTCCAACACAGAATCGCCCCCGAACGCGCACCCTACGCCCCCCGAGTGAACGACTTTCCATTTCGGGCTAGCACATGACCATATCTGGCTTGGTTGCGATTAAGTACTTGATCTTGGTCCACAAGTATAAACCACCAGCAACAAATGAAGTACATAGACCACAACCAACAAATGAAGAGAGCCACGCAGACGCAAATGTGTGAGAGAGGACAAGCAATAGGACACAGGACATTTCAAGGACTCCTGTACATCATAAGAAGGCACTGTCAGCTTCAAGATTTGACCCTTCGCTTTTTCTGAGGGGGTCCACTGTCGTTACTTCGGCCACTCGTGGACCTCTTCTTCGGCTTCGATGACGCCTTTTGAAGGACCTTCTTATGCGTCCTAAGATTGTCGTGAAAGGATTGGTTGAACCCAATCCTTTCAAGCCCCCACAGGTCGACGGTCACAAGTCCGTCGTTGCACAAGGCCGAGATGAAATCCAGCACGATAGGTGCCACTTGGTCCTTATGCAGGACCACTGTATCCAGTGCCAATGCCTTGTGTATCTGTCCCTGTCAATCGCGTAAGGGGAGAGTGCTGTCACGGCAATGGACTCGCAGTTCACCTTTGTGCCAAGTTCCATCGTCTCGGACTCTCCTATGGTTACAGGCGAGCATCCAACGCATTGGTACGTGCCGTAGTAGTACCAGTCATTCTGTTTCTGATATATCACTTCCCACTTGAGCTGACCCTTCTTCCGACGAAGCCGGGTCCCATTCTGATTCCTGGTCCATCCTCCGTCGCCACCACGAGCCGCAGGGTCGTACACAAAGGATGGGAGTAGATGTAGGCCACGAGAAAATCCATTTGAAGACCACTCGCACTCGTAAGATCGAAGCACCAGTAAGTTGAGCTGTCCACTGTGCGAGGCGTTGGTCGACTCAAATCCAGTCTACAATAAAAGAGAAATGCCTACAATTTCTTCAAGCATGTCCTGAAAGGTTTCGACCGTAAGCCTATGGTATCTATAAGAAAGCAATCTGGCGCGCATACCTGTGGAAGTTGAGAAAAGACCGCGGAAGACAGAAATGGTTGTAGATTCGAGTCCTTCGGAGCGCCCTTCGGAGTTGTGGCAGGAGCTTCACTTTGAAAAGCTTTCCAGTCGAAGATCGATGGAACCCGGTTATTGACGGCTGTCTTTGAGAGTTTGAGGTCATTGGGCTGACATGTACGCGAGGTTCTTACTTATTAACCACTTACAAGGCGGACTTCAATCGCGGATATATCGTTCTGGATACCGTCTAACCCCTCAGTAGCTATCCGAAGGCCTTCGGTGACTCTCACTAATGTCTGTATAGGACTATGTTCAGTGACTTAATTCGCGTCATGAGGAGGATTTTACCTCGCTCAGTGTTGCGTTGTCCGACTCAAGCGCGTTGCACTTGTCCTGGTACTTTTGTAGCTTCTCCTGTAGCTCAGCGATAGTTTCGCTCTAGCCAAAGATCCGAGCATCGGTCTTCCAATGAAGCAGAACATAACGGTGCGCGGTACGGTGCATACCTGAGTCACTTCTCGTCGGCTGAGGTCTTCGATTGCTAGACGAACCGCCTCCTTGGAGTCAAATGATGACTGTAATTAACCTGTGGTGAGTTGACTGGTCTGAGTATGGCATCATTGCATTCTATGTACCGGCTCGCGAGAAGGTGGCTTGGAGCCTCGATGATGCGGGGTAGTCGACAGTTGAAGCTCTAGTGTTGCCAATTCCGACCGCAACCTCTCATTTTCTGCACGCATAGTCGTGCTATCTACAAGCACCACTTCCCTAGTATACTAAGTAGTACTCTCTTTAGTAGATGCGGCGAGTCCGATGCATTCAGTGTTCCGTTCTCACCACTTTTCGGAGGTCATCTAACTCTTGACGCTTCTGCTGCAGCCTCTTGTGCAGCAACTGGAGAAGATCCTGACCAAGCTCCGGGTCGCTAGCGATGGAATCCATAGTCTTGAGTTCAGGTCGAGGGGATAAAGCAAAGACTGGGTGGTATTGTTTGAAATCGTCAAGGTCGACGGTTGGATTCCATGCCCATCACGCGCACTCCGCCCAGACGCCCAGCGATACGGCGCCTAACACAATCCCATTTCGAGATTTTTTTTGGCCATTCGACCAAGTCTTAGAAGCTTAGAGAGCAATGGTTTACGGGAATAGGATACATGGACACTACGGCAACATGTACGTAGATCATAACAGACAACAGTACCGATTGCATCACCAGTGTCGCCGAAGCTGACGCTTGATCGATTCGTAAGCTCCTTTGGTCTCTGTACGGGTGGGTTCCAGCTCTGCAAGGTATTGCTCGACGGCTTGATCTATCCGGAACACAGGGAACTCCCCACGGGCAGCAGGAGACTGCGGACGCTTGGCCTCCTCGATCCAGTCAGTAAGCAGAACCGCAATATCGGACGAGATCGCCTGGACATTGGCTTGGTCGTTGAACGGCGGGACCTGCAAGTTCGAAGCGTAAGAACCGTACGCCTCGCTCGCATTCAAAGGGACACATACCTGAGATTCGTACATCTCGTGCAAGATATCCCAAACTTCTGGATAAGGCACGCCACACTGCGTCAGAATACGGGGAGCCCATCCGTAGGGTAGCTCGCCCTTGTGAGCGAGAGCAAAGCGAACCAGGAGCGAAGCGACGTGTTCTATAACATGTTCAAAATGTCAACGGAACATGGATTAATCCAACAGGAGGAAAAAAACTCACGGAGTGGGAAAGCGCTCTCCGAAGGGTAAAATCGCTGTCCGAGTGGGATAACTTGACTCATGATGCGGTCAGCAGCCGCCTTGGCGTCGACGCCCTCAATGGCTGGGGCATCGTCAGTACGATGGGAAAAAAACGATCTTTCAAGGAGTGGCCCACCTTCCTCGAATATTCTATTCCATATGGGACGGACGATGCCGTCATCACGGTGTTCCGAAACGCGGAGAATGAGAAGTTTCATGAGAGGCAGGTCCAGCGGATCGGCGTATAATTGATACAGCTATGCCGCGAGCAATCGTGAGCTACATATATGCATTAACAAGGCGATCGACTGACCTCAGTAATGTTGTACAGACGGTATGACAATGCCTTGAACCTGTCCGCAACCTCGGGCTCGTGTTGACGGGACAGAAGCGTGTTGTACAGCTCCAGTTGTACTTGGGCAACCTCGAGCTTCTCCTCAAGGTCGGTGAGGAAGGCGATCGCTGTTTCATGTCTGCCTCCTGTTGACACGGGATGTGACTTCGCATTGCTCACGGCAAGTGTCAAATACTCCAGCCTTGCATCGAGGGACAAGCTGAACCTGTCACGAGACATTAATACTACGCGAACTTGAAACCGTTGCGCACGTACTCCGTAGATTCGGCTAGCACCGCAAGGACTTCTGCCGCACGAAGTGGTTGGCCATCCTTCACGTAGAATTGCCAGAGCAACTGGAATTTCTCGACAGTGACTGGTTCGCGACGAAGATGAGCCTCGAGATAGGCAGGACGCATCTGTCGAAGGATGTTAGCACGTTGTAATGACTGAATATTCAGCATCGGTACCTCGAGCAGTTCATCAGCCATACCCCGGCCGATTAACCATTCATACAGCGTCGAATGGAACATCTCATCCTCGCTCGCAAACGCCAGCTCATAAGCATGACCTCGCACGCTCTCGGGATTATCCACTTGGCTTGAACTCGGCTTTCCAGAGCCGCATCGTTCCTCGAAAACCGATAACGAGTCTAGGACAAGCTCGTAGCAGTGTTTCCGGCGATCCCAGAACTGCGCTCTAGCATCGTTGACGGGGCATCCAGCGATCCAGTACTCCTGCCCTTGTCCGTCAGTGTCGAATGCTTGTGCGCAGTATAGTGGGAGCTCGACAGCGCCTGAGAAGCTTCGATGTTAGGATATGATTTACGACGAGCCTATCTGCCTACCTTTGGCATAGCTGAGCTGTTGGAAATCGCCAACGATCTCTCGCAGCTTGTCGAACTCCAGATTACGGGCACCCTTCAAGAACAGCCTGAGGGATTCCCCTAGCCATGTTTGGCGTTCTGCCAGACTTCGAGTCTCTACAGCCCGTCGTACGTTCTCTCGCGCCTAAACACTTGGCGTCGACATGATGATCCTACATGTGCCGCCAAACTGCTCACCTTGTAAAGCATGACATCATCGGTGCTACAGAAGGAACCGCATCGTTGCTGGAGCACCTCGCTGATGGTGTCAACCTTTCAAGATGTGAGCAAGACAGCGACCATGCAGCCGTATGGACGTACGCTTATCTGTTGACCAATCTGTTGGTTGATGATGACGTTCACTAGCGAACGGGAAGCAGTGACTCCTTTGTCGGAGGTGATGAGGTCTTCGAACGTCAGAGAACTGACAAGCTTCTGAGCATCTGGCTCACACCTGTGTCATCGTAAGTACTAAAAAGTGTACAGGTCGGGAACAAACGTACCGAGCAATGAGGTCGCCCAACTTGTGATCGCTCAAGAGCAGGACGAAGGAGATCGCCTCGATGGTTCGAGCGAGCAGGCCAAGCAGTTGCGCAACGGAACTTTGCTCCGCCTGCGCATCCTCGTCAATTGGGTGGTCACACCAGATACATGTCAAAACCGACCCTCCATGCTTCTTGTTCGCTTGCTGCCGCAGAGCGTGCCCCAGTATGATCCCCAGGAGCAGAGTGGAATAAGTGCGGATTTGTGTCCAACAACTCCTTCAGAGCAAATAGGTTCTTCTGGGCAGTCACGAGGACATCGTCGGATATGTTGAGATCTTGTAAGCCACCGGCCCTGAGAAGAGTCAGGATATCAGAGCTTGACTTGAAGTGTGAATGTCGGTACGTACCCTGCTTTCGTGATATGCACCTTCCAGAACGGTCGGACCAATCGAGCGAAGTAGAGAGCGAAGCCCTCTCGCCTACCGCTGAATGTGGCCGTCCCGGAACCTTCACCTACGTGAATTGTAAATGAAAACACAAGCCATCTTGAGGCAAATGGCTTACTGGTACCATATGTCACACGCTCTGCCCACGTTGGTCGCTCACCAAAGTCATAGAAGGCCTGCTTCGCAACTCCCACCAATTCCGTATTGATATGGCTCATAGACCCCAACGGAGCTTGCTCCATGGGGTCCAAGAAAGTGTTGCCACTGGCAATAGCAAGAAGCATCGCGCATGTCTGGTCACGGCCATAGCTACAAAATCTCAGCAGGGCTCGCACAACGGTGGTGGAACGCACTCACCTGTCGCGGAACTGAATCAATGATTGAGGGGTTTTCTCCACGTGGAACTCCTCGATGCAATCCTTGAGCGCATCTACGGCACGACGCTTGGCGATCCAGTGCAGGCCGCCATTCGTCAAGATAATGTACTGTCTAGCAGGTTCAGAAAACTGGGTGGCAAGCTCGTTTGTGACTAGAGGAGAGGGGGTATTTGCGGGGGCGGTAGTTGCCAAAGAGTACTTAGACCGAGGAACAGGTGCTAAGCCCCATGTGAGTCCAGGAATAGGCAGGAGGGTTGCACGTTCGATGAGTGGCGGTCGACTTTGCACACCAGCAACACCATAAGTCGGGTTGGCATATTGTGCGGGAGGCTGCTGGATCTGCGCCACTTGCTGTCCTAGTGAGGCAACCTGAGCGAGATCGGGGGTCATGCACAGGACGTAATCGGTATCAGCAACGTCGGCGTTCTGGACAGCAATAGTAACTCCGTGATCATAGCACGAGTTGTTCAGATTCGAGACCGTGAACGGTCGGGCGGGGCCCGGCTGTGCTTGGCCCACGCCATATCCAACGTGAGTGTCTCGGGATTGTCGACCTTGTTCGTCCGGGTGGATCAAGTTCGGCGGGGGTAGCGCACATGTATCAGTGAAAGAGGGCGGGCGCCAGTTGTGGGTGTCGAAGCCCAGCCGTAATTACCGTAGGCGGACGGTGAGAAGAAGAGGCGAACACCAGTGGCCGTAAGAGCGACGAGTTGGACACCAGCGCGCGATTCACTTGGATCCACAACGTGCAGTGATACGATGTTGAAGTTTTGCGGCGTAAGTGCGGGCGATCCGGGAGATTTGTCTTGGGCAGCCTTGTACAGATTGGAGATCGTCTGGAGGTGTTGCGCATGCTTGTCCCCGTTGGTCTTCCATACCGAGATAGAGTTGTTCGCCGTCAAAGAATAGAAACAACTTCTCGCGGCGTCAGAAACCAGGAAAATGATCCTATCTACAAATCTGAGCTCAATCCAGGTATAATCCGACTTTATGCCAAAGTGATCTCACCTTCCGAACTGGTTGAGCTGAGACGGGGTAGCAGGCTCTGCATTCCACCAACAGAATGATTGATCAGCTGAACCCTTTTGCCAAACCACCCTTCCTTCTCCTGATAGTGCAGTTCGTACAAATTGCCATCCTGCTGACCGCACATGAATATGCGACCCTCCGGGGTGCCAATGACAGAAGCCATTTCGACGTCGCAGGCTATTGACATGTCGGTGGCGTACAACTTGATCTCCTTGCGGGTTTGGTTGTTCGGACCAGCGACTGGATGCGTTGAGACACCAATGAGGAGGACGGTGACCGGGGTACAAATGACCAGGAGAGAGGTAATTTCGTCGATGAAGACACCACTTTTGGGCTTCACGAGGGCAACGTGGGTGATAACGTCCGGTTGGTCAACGTAGGAGCTTAACTCTTGACTTCACGGTATATTAGCCTCATTCCGGATGGATTGTAACCCTTAACGCACCCGTCCACGTAGTCCCACAAGAAGAGGTTGTGGTCTATTGCTATCCAGACGCGCTCGATTTCCGGGAGTAAGCCCATGTGCGTTGCCAAGTTTGTGGCTGTAGCAGGGTTGATGAAATGCCCATTGTTTTGCCATGTTACCACTCACACGTATAGTACTGCCATAGACCCTCAGGTATTCCTATATGTTTTCTCTTTTGAAATGGCGCGCGATAGTCGTCGGTGAACACGGTGTAAGAGATGGAGGAGGCCTGTCCCGCTAACAAGGAACGTCAGCACCATGCTCTGTCATAACGCGAACACACCACTCACAGAGCATGTCACCAAGGTCAGGAACTACTTGGGAGTCCTTGACCAGCTGCTCTTGCAATACACGGCTTGCTGCCTGGAGCGCGGGGAGATCGAGGGCTTGGGCAGGCTTCGGCGCGACCTGCACCTGCTTGAATTTGCTCCCATTGACCGACGCGCCAAGCGGGCCAGACGCAGACGTCGATGCAAAGTTCTGGGGGACGGTAAATGTCGGTCGGAAAGCCATGGCGAGAGGAGAAGGGGGAGATGGAGGTGGCGAAGGACTCGGAGAGCAGGACTTGAACAAGAGCGGGCAGCGATCACGCGTGCGGCGTCATACGCGCGCGCGACTTTTTGTTTTCCGTCGTCGCGCGCTCTGTCCAACCACCGACCTCAGGCGTTTGCCATCCTCTCCATTGTCTCTGCCATGTCTGACGCTGCTGGTCCTTCCACCCCCTCTCGCAAACGGTCTCGTTGGGATACCGAAGAAGACAATACACCGCAGGCCGACAACCCCGTCCCAAAGCGCCGCACCAAGCTCAAGGCCACGCCAGGGAATGAGACCCCCACCCCAGAGCGTGTGGCAACTCCACCAGCACAGTCACAAAGTTTCATAGGAAGGCCACAACCTCCTCACAGTCGTTATGTTCCTCCGAGGACTGACCACCCGCCATTCACGCCCTCTCGTTCTGTATACTGTTACGAACGACTGAACTCGATCGAAGAAGGCTCGTATGGTGTGGTATTCAGGGCCAGGGACAAGGAGACTGGGGACATCGTTGCGTTGAAGAAACTCAAACTCGAGGAGGAGAAGCACGGTTTCCCTATAACAGCATTACGGGAGATCAACTCGTTGATGGTATGCAAGCACGAGAATGTTGTTGGCATTCGGGAGGTCGTTGTTGGGGACACGTTGACCCAGTACGTGTGTCTGATTTAACCTCTAAACACTTCTAGTAGTAATGATTTTCCAGAGTGTTCATCGTCATGGACTTTATTGAGCACGATCTCAAAACACTCCTCAGCGTTATGCCATCGCCATTCCTGCAGTCCGAGGTCAAAACGCTCATGCTCCAGCTCTTGGCGGCTGTGGCACACTGTCACGAACGTTGGATTCTCCACCGAGACCTGAAGACTAGTAATCTACTCATGAACAATCGTGGGACCATCAAAGTTGCGGACTTTGGGCTGGCTAGACGATACGGAGATCCTGTGGGCGTAGGCGGGTTGACTCAATTGGTCGTGACCCTGTGGTATCGGTATGTAACACACTACCTGTATATTACGAAGTCCACACTTTCAATCCCACCCCGATCATGCCCAGTGCCCCGGAGATCCTTCTGGGCGCAACCACCTACTCTACAGCTGTCGACTTGTGGTCCGTCGGGTGTATCTTCGCCGAGCTACTCTTGAACGAGCCCCTGTTCCAGGCGAAGGGCGAGATAGAGATGATCTCCATGATTTTCAAGCTACTCGGTCCTCCAACCAGCCAGTCATGGGCCGACTATCACACCATGCCCTTGGCGAAGACCATTACACTGCCTTCCCCTCACCCTTCCCAACTGCGCCAGAAGTTCCCGTATATCACCGCGGCTGGACTGGATCTACTCTCTCAGTTACTCGCGTACGATCCTGACCTGAGGATATCAGCGGAGGAAGCATTGAAGCATCCATACTTCACGTATGTACTTCAACGTTTCAGGGTTATCGGCAAACTGAATGTTTCGATTCGCAGAGAGTCCCCTCTCCCAAAGCATCCTGATCTCTTCGGGTCTTTCCCATCTGCTGCTGCTGGCGAAAAGTACGCTCATCGGTATCCTGTGAATCCAGCTTTGCTGACCGTCGGTCTCAGGAGAAGGAAACCAGACAGTCCTTCGGCTCCCGCAAGGGTTGCCGAGTACAAGTTGCTCACAGAATTTGACTGACAGTTATGACGGTCGAATATTCTGACCATTCTCAATGAATATTAGTACACTGGTAGATACAACAATGGAACAGCGTCCGTAAGTGTTATGAGACATAATGGGAACTAAATGACTGGTGGAATAGGTGCCGGTACCGTCGATGGTGCTGGTGCTGGTGCCACTGCGATCGGCTCGTCGAAATCGTCCCTCAGTGCGTTCAGCGTATCTCGCATCTTCTTGAATCTGTTCCGAGTGCGCTCAGGATCACCACACTTGTCGTAGTATTCTTGCACTTCCTCAGTCGTAAACCTGAACTCCCGAGCAATATCTTGCACAGCTTGATCAATAGGGTGCAGTGGCGCGGATGTTCCTGCTGCAACTTCTGGAGGGCTATCGGTGCACGCAGGTATTCGTAAACTGAACGACGGTTACGAGACGGTCCCACCAACCTTGACCTCGCACGTTTGTTCGGCCCCCCCTCCTCGTCAAGCCTTCGCTTCGCCCAAACTGGGGGTGGCGCGTTGCCTTCACGTATTTGCCACTCGTCTTCGTCCTCCATTTCCTCTTCCCGTGCTTGCGACCGTGCCGTTGCGGCGTCCATGTGTCCAGTCGCAGGGACAGATATCTGCTGGAACATGGGAGCGGGGCCAGGGTACACCACCGCGTTAAACGCGTCGTTTGGCCCGCCGACTGAGCCAATAACCCCAGTAAGAGCGGGTAAGGGGACGGGTAAAGGCACCGGCATCGGGACGGAATATGCGTCCAACGCGTGCATTGAAGGACCCGCTATTGGTGAGTCTAGGTCCATTTCATTGCCGCTGCGCTTTTTCCTGGTACGTTTTGGCTTTTCTTCCGGCTTGCGGACGTATCCATACTGACCCTTCTCACCGAGCGCGGGCTTCTTCTGGTCGACGATCTCCGCAATCTTCACATCCAGACGTGTTGCATTTTTCTTGTAGCGTTCACGCCAAGATTGCCAGGTGTGTCGTGTCACCCACCCATACTCCGGGTCTGCGGACTGATACGCGATGATGAGAAGAAGGCGGGACGAGTTGGAGAGCAAGGTACTGTACCATCTCGCAGAGCTGCTGGTACAACCTGTTACCCGTCCTACCACCAGTTTCTTTGTATGGGATCTTGGCGGCGATCCAATTGCACAAATGCTCCTCGTCCTGTTCATTGAACTGCGTGCGCCTATGAATGTATGAGCGACTGAGCTACAGCGAAGAGGTTGAGACGTACTCCTCTCCTGGTCTTCGTCCTCCGGGGTTCTTGTACACCACGGGTGTATAGATCACTTGGCCCTTGTCGATGCACCTCTTGACCCAAAGATACGATTCCACGTATTTATCTGGCTCGCCCTGATATGTCTTGACGAGGTGCTGGAAAACCTCCGTGTTTGGATCCGCAAGTATGACACGCGCCGATTGAGCGCTAGCCGTGGGATCCCCCCCAGAATGCTGAAATGCACGCCTTCAGCTCAACTCCACCCATGAGCTACGCCAAACCCCTTTGCCCTTCCCGCACCCTCTCCCTGTATATACCTCCCGCCCCATGTCCAACCGCGCCCACGGGAAGCCACACGAGAGAAAGAGAAAAGACGAGGCACTCACCATGATACGCGTCGCGAGTGCGGCGCGGACATTCACGTTCGCGATGCTCGAGTCGATGTGCATGCGGATCGGCTGGCCGTCCTGGACGAAGATTTGCTTGAGAAGCATCCCCGCAATTTTGCACGCCTCGACATAGGTGTACGGCACGAAGTAGCGTTCGGGGCGGTCCGATGTGGACCAGCACAGGCGGAGGCGCTCCTCCTCGGCCGTTCCAGGCTGGACGAGCACGAAGCCCGCGCGCGGTACCTTCGGTTCGACGCGCCCGCCCAGCGTCTGACCACGCCATGCCAACGCGAGCCACAGGACGGATGCACGAGCTTGTGAGCGGGCAAGTGAGAGATGGCATGGACGGTAGGGGCACGTACGGCTATGGTCTCGCACACCTCCGTCTGAATCTCCTGCGCGATGTCCTTCTGGACAAAAAACTTGACGGCCATCCCGTGGACATCTTGAAAGATCGGCTGGGCCGTTTGCATACGTCAGCCTCGACCGTTGGGCAGCGGAGTTGAGCAAGGTAAGTACCATCTTTTGGCTCGCTGGGGAGCTTGAAGGGGTGCAAGAGGTGGGAGGGAGGTAACCTTGTGCAGGGGTTAGAGTTTAGTTATGTAACGGCGGGGTTAGGGTTTTTAAACCCCAGAGACGCCCACTAGAGACGCCCAGTTCTCGAGTCATCACAAGTTGCAGGTATTCTTGTTCAACTAACATCCGCATTGTAAGAATGTGAGGACAAGCAGGTGTTGATATACAAGACTACTAACTAAGCAATAGTAAGGTCATGGAAGGACTTTCCCAGGGTTCATGATACCGTTGGGATCGAACAATGTCTTGACCCTTCTCATCCAGTCGATGCTTGTCTTGTCCTTTGAGTACTGGAGAGCGTGTGTTTTCATAGCTCCTATACCGTGTTCCGCGGAAATTGAGCCCTTGTATGAAGCTTGACGCAATATTTGGAGAGCTAAGCATGTTGGGAATTTAGAAAACTATAATGCAGGTACGCACCAACCAACTCGTAGACGAATGGCTCGAGAGCAGCCTCAATCTCCGGCGTATAAGCAGCGGCTATGATATTGAGGTGCAAGTTACCTACAAGAGGGTGAGCTCTATTGGACATATCATGCCATTGATGCCACTGACCATCTCCAACGTGACCATAGCCAACCACATACTTCACAGCATCTTCCCGCAAGAGGCCCTTCTGCTTCAGATGGTCCTTGGTTTTGTCGACTACCTCCTGGAACTTATGAAGAGGGACAGAAATATCATACTTGTATGCCTTGCCCTCTTTCGAGACTGCCTCCGTAAGACCTTCTCTGATAGCCCAAAGAGAGGAGAAATGCGCAGGCGAAGTCGCAATGACACCAGTGTTGATCAATGGTTCCTCCGCTTCCATCAAAGACTCGAGGAGAGAGTTGAGTTTCTGTGAGCGCGAAGCAGACGTCAGGATGGCACCGTGCCCACAGACCTCTCCACAATAACATACCTCCTCATCATGTTCCCGATTACCACCGCTCGTTTCGACGAGAACAAAGCAGTTCGCACCTTCAACGTCTTCAGGGTTAAGAGCGCGACCCTGGCCATGCTTGACTGCGAGGTCGTAAACTGTCCTATCCATGAACTCGAAGGCAGAAAGGATTTCCGACAATTGACGCTTCGTTTCTCTGAAAAGCGGCAATACGTTCTCGAACTTCGGCAGTGCGAGCATCACGTTGTTTGATGCCTGAGGAGCAGGAGCGGCGAGAATAGAGACACCGGTCACGATACCGAGAGTACCCTCAGCACCGATAAACAACTGCTTCAAGTCATAGCCTACGGAACTTTAGAAGCGCGGGTGGATTGAGCGGCTGTCGCTTACCAGTATTGTCTTTTCGGAGGGTGGTCAGTTGGTCAAGGACGGTGCCGTCCGGCAAGACTACCTCGAGGCCGAGAACTGAGCCATGGAGGGAGCCGTATCGGAGAAGACGGAGACCCCCGGCGTTGGTTGAGACATTCCCACCAATCTGGCAACTGGGAGAATGCGTTCGTGAACAGTCGGGATGGCATGGAACCGGCGTACCTGCCCTTGGCTCCGAGATCGAGGGGGACAATATGGTTGTAAGGAGCAAGATAGTCGGTTAAGGATTGAAGGATGCAACCTGCGTCCGCCACAAGAATGCCTGTTGAATGGCATGTGAGCGATTGGTCAGTCTGGAGACGGAGAGGACGCACCAGAGACGTCATCGAAGGAACGGATTTTGGACATGTTCGACAAGCTCAATATGAGCTCGTCCTTGATGGGCACGCCGCCTCCTACGAGGCCGGTGTTTCCTCCTTGGGGCACAATGGCAATTCGGCGCTGGTTACACCACTTGACGATCTTGCTGACCTCGTCTGTGGAGCGAGGCTTGAGAACAGTCGTAGACTTGCCATGGTACTTGTTCATCCAGTCATTGTTGAAGGGCTCGAGTTCGGACGAAGGGGTCGCGGTGGGAGATAAAGTGGAAAGAATGGAGGTAGGGGGGAGGAATGCAGCGAAGTGTGCGAGGTCGTCCTCGGTGACTGAGCTTAGGCCGGCCAGAGTTGGGGGGAAATGTGCCCAGCGACGAGGAGGACGGCGGAAGGCCCTCTGGGCAAGGTGACGAGCGAGGGACATGGCTGTCGCTGCGTCCGGCGGCGCTGAGGGAAGAGGGCTGCAAGGCGTGACGGAGCGGAGCGGGAGTCAGCCAAGCGTGTTTGCACGTGATGCTCGCGCGTTGGCTGAAACCGACGCGTTCGCACCTGCTCGCACCAAGTTGAAGAAGTGGCCCACGGACATCGCAGCTGCCCCGGCCCCAGTCTCAGTCTGGCTCTGAGCCCACAGTCTGCATCCCTGCAGCGTCCACGGCCAGGGTCCTGTGCCTGCAGCAGCCTCCGCGCCATCTTCCGTTTCCCGTCCTGCCCTGCCCCGGCCTCTACCACCAGGCCACCTGCTGTCCCCTGTCCCCTCTCCTCAGCCATGCCACCACCCGTCATCGATCTCACTATAGACGAAGACGAGGACCCACCAAACGAAGACGAGAATACATCAGACGAAGACGAGGATCCACCAATTACCGGTTTCAAAAGAAACGTACACCTGAGTAAATCCCACATGGCTGCTCTCGACGTCGACGGTCTTGTATACGTTGGTTTTCATGCTTCGTCAGTCCCTGCAAAGCGCAGTGTAGAGGTCATTAATGTGGATAGTGATGATGAACAGTCTCCGGTAGCATCGAAGGTGAGTCGGACGCATAAGGCTAGCATCTCGTTCAAGGCCCTCAGTCGCTTGCAGAAATCGAAGCTTTCCTCAGACACGGCGTCCTCAGGGTTCACTCACCCTCGCCGCAAAAAAGGAGCTTCTAGATGTCGAATCCAGGAGTTAAATCCTCCACCAAAGGCAAATGGTGTTCGCATTTGATACGCAGCAAGCTAACTTACATTTCATTCAGACTGCAGCAGAGATTCAACGGGAGATCGAACGCGAAGAAGAAGAGAATTATGTCGCTGCACTCTCAGCGCTCAACCTCGACTATCATCCCAACGTAATCCCTCCATTAATACGCCTATTAACCGTTGCTGACTGATCCACGCCTAGTGGACACATTCTTCCCACTCCCAGAGGCTCCAACTAGATCAAGGCGGAGAGCATGCCGAAAATAATACAGCTGCTCTCCTCGCAGCCAAGGCCACCGACCAAATGATATCAGAACGTGTGTACAATCGGATATCCAAACTTCCCAAGGATCACTTTGACTGGGGCCTACCGCGGAATAGGGAGCATAAACCCCCCTACTTGTTCGAAGGAGTGAAGTTATGCACCAAGGCTTCAGTGTGGTATGGCCACTGATATAATCTCTTTTCTAGATGCCTCCCTCTCGAAGCGAAGCGTCCCCGTTACCCCAAGTTTGTGGATCAAGAAATCCCGCAAATCCAGTCTATCCCCGTTTCACACCAGGACGTCCACCATCCACTGATCGCCTGGTCGCGCGCGCAACAGTTCATCAGGCTCCAGGAGGTAGGATAGCCTACATCCTTACATGACAATCAGTGCTGACGAATTGTGTAGATACCAACACCATTGCACAAACCAGTGATATAATTGCGGTCGCCAGTGCTGTCCTAGATGGCGATTTATCCGGTGGGATATAGCGAATATCCCCTTAGTCTCGCACTCATCAACTTTGCAGACACGCCGGGGCCATACAACAAGGAGGGGTCATTATTTGCGTCCTTCAAATCAAACGGTTAGCTTTTTGGTTCATTTTCAACAAGGTTCCGTAGGTGACTTGATTTCAGGCCACATATTGCATGATCATGGCTGCGGAAGTGGTACGAAAATTGAACTTTTCAGGTTCTATTTTTCTTCGCACTTTGTCTAACGTGTAGTGTGTCAAGCACCACGACACCATTTCACTGTTAATGACATTGCCATGGACCCTACGCGGTAGGTTCCTTACTGGTATTATCTGGGTGCAGGTTGAATATAACCTGGTGTCCATTTTACCAGACTTACAAGATTTGCTTCGGCGGGTCGAGATAACCATGTTCTGATATGGGACTGGAACCCAATGGATGAGGACGACCCCCGTCCCTGGAAGGTAACGACGGAAGGTTCGGGTTGTGTTTGAACTTCGTCAGTGTATGATGACCAGAACCCCTTTGCAGCGCCCTGCAAGGACAACCCCGAGTGTATCAAATACAAACCGGGGAGTTCGCTGCTGGCCGTTCAGTGCAACGACGGGTAAGTTCCCCTTACTTTGTTTCGTAGCTATTCTGACCTTCTATTTCTATAATAGTTCGGTATATTTGATGACTGAGGGTAACACAATCCCTCGTTGCTTTTCCATTGCACCCACCGAACGGAGGCACGTCACCGCGGACATGGCATGGGGTACTGGTCTTTCCGATAAGCTGCTTTTCGCGTCGTCAGCCTGCCCCGAAGGCGAAAGTGGCTTTCACAAGGCGTACGATGTCACGAAGCACAAGGTTGTCATTGAGTTCGATGCCGACAAGCACGCATGCAGCACGCTCACCATCGACCCATCCGGTGTGCATTTGACAAGCTTCGTCGAAATCTCTGCACTGTTTAACCTGACTTCCCTTTTCTAGGAGATCGCCTCTACATCGCGACAGAAGGTCCTGGACGTATACCCGCTTACACCCTAAGACAGTACGACGTGCGAAACGGAGGCAACCGCAAAGCCCAGCAACAAGTCAAGCTGAAGCCGTTTGCTGGCTCGCTAGACCGCATGTGCACCGAGATCAACTCTCTCTCACTGAGCCCCGACGGAATCTACATCGCTGTCGGACGCTCTGACAATTGGGTTGACGTCTACGACTCTCGCATGCTGCAGCGCAGGGAGCTGCACAGCTTCGCGCACGAAGGCGGCGGACCGGATACCTATGGCATCGTCAAAACGCAGTGGGTCGATAGCTACCCATTTGGCTTTGGGTTAGTCTCGGGCGGAGTGGACGGTATGAATACTCGTAGAGACATTTATTCCTGTCGATTGACGACTCCGCGATCAGGATGTATACGCCTTTGGGACACCAAGCTCGCGTCTAGCGATCCCGTCAATGGCAAGATACTTGCACGAGGTGATTACGACGTGGCCACCTTTTCCTTAGGCGACATATACAAGAAGGAAGTACCCATCATCGTGTACGTGATGCCACCAACGCCGAATCATGCCCGTGCTAACTTTCCTTCTGCAGAGGGGAACGGTCGGGGAAGGTCACGCTGTATGATTTCGCGTCGACATCCTACACCCGCTGATATTAAACACCTATCTCGGAGGCTAGAACGCCACATTATCGGCCTATTGTTATTGCATATGTACATTTCCCTACCTTACACACGACTCCGATGCAGCACCCACTACCGACTTTGAAAAGAAATTGAAGTCGCCGTTCATTAGGCATGGCAGGGTCCAACGAGTATACAATCAATAGAGATACAATAATACTGGTATAACAATCAACAACGGTAGCAAAGCTAACAGCAATAGTCGAATCCAGTCCAGCACGTCGCCTTTCCCCAGCTTGCCTGCACCCCGTTCACCGGCCGACACGCACGAGACTCTCCAGCTCCGAGAACAGCGCGGCATCCAAGAGCTCTGAGTGCATCATCAGCCCAAGCGTGACGTCCTCCTGGTACGCGCACAGCATCCCCAGCCCGCGCTCGACTCTGTTATCTCCATGCTCTCCATAGCCCATCCCGAACGAGAGGAGAGGCATCGCCGCATTGCCAGGGTCAAACGAGTCGCCCGCGTCGTCGACGAGCTTGAGGAGCTCAATCGCGCGCCCGACGAGGAACGCAAAGGTATTGCGTGAGTCGACTGGCGTGTGGAGCACGAACTTCTTGAGCAGCCGGAGCACGATTTTGGAGAAGCCGAGCGTGCTGTTACGCTTCGCGCGCTCCTTGAGCTCGGGCGGCGCGAGGAATGCGATCGCATACAGACAGAGCACCAGCCGTTCGACATACCCGATCCACGGCTCGCGCATGATCGCGTGGAAGTCGTGGTCCGTGACGGGGAGACGGTGCACGAGAGCCTCGAATGTTGTCCAAAGCCATGCAGTCGGTACGGACATCGCCACCGCGCGACGATTATCGTCCGAAAGCGTGAATCGTGCTAGGGCCTCGAGGGCCTGATTCGCCAAGGAGGGTGGCGCTGGAGGTTTAGGTTGAGGCTGTGTTAGCTGGATGCCTGTTTGAAGGATATACTGGAAGGGTGAAACGGTCTCGGAGGGGTCGACGACGAACGACGCCATAACCGCGTATGCGCGTCTAATAGTGCGCTGCATCTGCTTCGAGGGGACAGGTGTGGGGAGCAGACCGATGAAGACGCCAAAGTTGACGACCATGTGGACAAGGTCTTTCCGTAAGGCGATGAGATCGGAAAGAGACAAGGCAGGCGAAAGCGGTACAGGACCAGATGACTTGCTCCGTGGAGCAAGACTGCATAGTCGGACCAACACATGCAACAATTTCTCGTGCTTTGCAAGGTATTGTGCGCTGTGTTCGTCTCCTTGAGAGATGTTGCGAATGATACTGACGGCAGTGAGTATAATGTCCGCCTGACGTTGTCGTGGGCCATGCTCGGGGTCCTTCCCTCCAGGTCCAAGCTGTAGCGCAGCGAATGGCTTTGAACCGTCTTCCATCAGAGTATTTACCAAATCCTTGTGCGTGACCAGTGGCCCGTCGTCCTCGAGGTTTTCATCATCTTCTACGCCGCTGAATGCCAAGTCCTCTATCAGGTCTACGGCCTCGTCCAACAGATCCGGGGCTTGCATGATAGGAAATCCACCCTCCCGCTCTCGTTGGCCATGTTGCTGAGAATGTTGATTACGCGCGAGCGTGAGGAGCGCGAATGTCGTCAAAGAATATGAAAGCTCGGTGGATATACGTGAGCGCAACGACAGTGTGAGAGCGTCAATGTCGACATGCCCCCACTCGTCACTGTGTCTGAGGGGACGGGACGCAAGCCGGTGCCATTCGTTCTGGATGAAATCAAGATTCCGACCACCCATCGTTTCGAGCTCCTGGGCTAATGGCACATAGGCAATCTTGCGTCGGGAAGGTTGAAGAATGGTGCGAGTGACCACGTTTTCAGGTGGTTGACTGGGAGCCACCGACTGAGTTATGCGACTCTGAATCAGCCGCGATTGAATATGAACCACTAAACGCCACTTACACCGCGAGTGTCTGATACGTCTGAGCCTCCTGGACACACGTCAGTGAGGCTTCCTCGATGCCATTGACAAGAACATACCGGTCTTCTGCCTTACGCGCTTCGCATCCGACTCAACAGCTTCCTGCATCTTCCTCTTCCGGTTCTCCATGTCGTGTTCAATGTCAGCAGTTCCATTAGGGCCAACACCCGGCATCGGGGGATATCCACCAGACACGAGTTTGGCCATAGGCGCACCATTCATGGCTGGGTGGTTAGCGCCATTGGTGGCCATTCCCCCTCCTACGCCCATCATATTAGGTGGTTGAAAGGGCATCTGGGGGATGTGGAGCTGACCATGTAGGGGGCCATCCATAGCGTGGTTGGTAGGAGGCATAACGCCTACCGCAGAAGGGTTACCGCCGGGGAGGGTTATGTTCTGTCCTGGTATTCCAACCATGCCGGGTCGTTGATTCATGTTCCCCTGTTGGCGAGCGCGCTGTTGCTGCTCCATCAAGTTCTTGCGGTATGCTTCTTCAAATGGGCCGATGAGGGCGGTGTAATATCGCTCTAAGATGGCAACGACAAGCTGTGGTTCGATGCTGTTGGGGGAAGACATAGTCTCGGGTAGATCCAGAGTTTGGCGGACGCTTTGCCAAAGGCCTTTTTGGGTGACCTGTGGTACAAGCGCCGCAATGAACAACTGCGATTGGAGAACGCAGAGGCAATAAAAACGCACCGCTTGACCGCCTCCACTTCCTGTGACAAGCCCCCATAATCTGTAAAGGTCGATATCCTTGCCGGCCAAACGGATGAACCCGAGGTCAGTTGAAGAAACTTCGAGAGATTTCCAGGGCATGTTGGCGGGATCATAGTTGGGAGGGAAGGGGACACCCGTAAGCTGTGGAGGAAGAGGCATCCCACGTTGGGCCATGAGATTGGCAAGGCCGGTGAGCCAACTGCGCTTGCGCTGCTTGGCGTACTCCTGCTGCATGGCAGCATTGGTGGGCTGCTGGGGGGGCTGTGGGGGCTGGTGAAGGAGGGAGAAGGGGGTAAGCGAGTGCAGGAGAGGCGAGGGGAGAGGAGAGGACGGACGTTCATGTGCGGATTTGGCGCCTGGAGATCGGGGAGGGGGGCAAAGGGATGGCTGTCATGGGGCGCGGAAAGCGAGTTGGACTGGTTCGTCGACATTCCCCCGAAATAAGCCGCCGAGGTTCCGCCTGGCGCAGAGCGATTCGCCGCCTTTGCGAGACTCGTGGCCTGCAGCGCGGCCATCTGCTTCGCAGTGGACGGGTCGAGATGGAAGGGAAGAGCCGAACCACCTGCATCAGACATGCCAGGCCCGTTGGCATGTGGGGCGAACGGTTGCGAGAAGGCGGAGGGCGCAAGGTTCGGGACGTTTTGCTGCCTGGTGTCAGATGCGGAGGTGGCGCAGGTGAGACGGGGGGGACGCAGGCATCGCGAGGGATACGCACATCGGATGGAATGTCCTCTCGTCGGACGGGATGTTCTGCTCAGCCAGTGTGCGAATCCGAATCGTCGACCTCGGTCCTGCAGTCGCAGTGGCATCCAACACCGCCCGTGCTCGCTCCGCCCCATGGCCCAGGCCCCTCTCGTGATCCCACCAAGCGCCTCCACCAGCGCCTCCTCCACTGCAAGTTTTTCCTCCCTCCATGCCCACCTCAGAAATAGACGACATCTTTGCCTCCAAGGGCAGACTCCCTCCCTCCTCTCCCTCCAAATCTGTCTCCTCGCCCTCCCTTCGTTCTGACAACGAACGGCGGAGCAAGAAGAAGGGGAAAGCCAAGGATGGAGACAAATCTCTGAAGCGGAAGCACGAGCAGACCGACGACGCTCCTGCTCCTCCTAAACCCGCAAAGCGTAAGGTGCCGGAAACTGTCTTCGACCCCTCTGCTGCTCTGCTCTCTGCAAAGCAGAGCAAGACCGTGAAGGCGGAGAATGCTGGGGCCACCTCAGTCCGCTCTAAAAGATCCAACAAGGCCCGGGACGAGGAGGACCGCTTCAAGGACTCCCGGGGCACTGGTCCTCGTGAGTACATCCTCAAGCACCACATGCTGTCTCTCACAAAGATTTGCTAGGCCGCAAAACAGAAGAAGGATTTGCGATATATAAGGAGGACGAATTGGGCATCACCGACCAGGGCGGCGGTCAGTATCGTGTAGTCCGACCCGTGCCCCTCCACCACCCTCCTGAGCTGCTCTTGCAGATACTCCTCTGTGCCCCTTCGATTGTCAATGCTGTGAGCAACCTTTATTTTCACTACGACTACATCTGATGGCCACACTTGGACAGGTTTCTGAATGTATTTACATTTTCTCTCCACCTAAAGAGGATATTCCAACCATCGTGCGCGTTCTCGATACCTTCGGTATTCTTCTGGCTCTATCGAAGCCTCTCCTACCGCTCTGGCAATGGTAGAACGAGGTCAATGTGTAGCCGAGAGCGAGTTTTGGGTTCCCATAGTACGAAGCTGTGCTGTCACTCCATTTACCTACTGACGGTATGCTACACTCAGGGAAGAACATCCCTTCTCTGCTTATCCTTTATTGTCCCTTATAGGACTGCTTGACCTGATGCGCCGAGTTGCACGTTCCACAGTTTTATAGGAATATCCGAACGGAATAGTCTACACGTTACGGTCGTGTTTGCCCTCCATCGGTGGTGCCCACAACACTTGGGGTCTATCACCCTACGCCTTATCCCAGCGTATCTAGTCATACCGAATATGTGTGAATTGGGTTGTTCTGGTACGGCATAGCTACTATGCTACTCTTGAAGAACATCTGGGATGTGCTCAAAGTCCAGTCTCTACTGTGGAATCCTGGACGAAATGTCTGTGTAAATGGATGAATATAAGTTTGTAATGGCCGAGTCTGATCGGGACTTACACGCTGCGCAAGATGGCCAAGGTTGTCAGAACCTGTGTGGTCTCTGTCATCCATAGCTCCTGGCTAGGCGCACTGGGATGCACCGACCGCAAGCACGTTTACAGTCTCCCTCTGTTCGTATCTCTCCCGAGTGCCATGTTCCCATCTCCTTTCTCTCCCCCCCGTTGACCAGCTAATCCTGAGCTTGCGCTGAACGCTGAACATCTTGGCCACGAACTCGCAATGCCAACAGACCTCCCTCCCACCTACACCCAGGAGCCATCGGAGACCGACACGCAGGCTTCAGAGGACTCCGACTGTAGCTTCGTCTCTGCGCATGACGGCGCACCACCAGATTTCCACCCGGAGGCGGCTCCAGCTGAGGCGAACGCGGATGAAGCCCTAGGGGCTGAGGGCGGGAGCCCGCAGATTCTCATTATCCCCGTCGCGGAGGGGTACGTGCACTTCCAGAAGGGTTATCTTGGGGCGGACGGGGAGCGAGCGGCCATTGAAGGTGAGCTGCAGATTAAAAGTGCGGACGCCGAGTTCAGATGGCGCAAAGTGTGAGTACTCGGCTTCGCTGCATATTGAATATCCCCCCCCCCTTCTTGTCCCTGGCGTCGTTCCTGAGACGACCTTCAATGCGATCCGCCGGTGTAGGTCCGAACGCTTACTGAACGGTGTGGGTTCTGCAGGTCCGTGTCGCTGCGCTCGGTGGAGAGTGCACATGAACGGGAGATCGAGCTCGCATCCACCGAGCTTGTCCTCGCCGACGCACCAGACCCGAGTCCTCAGCAACGCTCAAGCTTTCCGTTTTCGATACCGCTCCCACCCGACACTCCGCAATGTCTACATACGTCAAGATCGTCGCTCGCGTACTCGTTGACCGCGACCGTCTGGCCTATCGAAGAAGCCGCCCCTCTCCGGCGATCATTTATCGTTCATACGCGACGGTATACTTCGCACACACATAATCTTCAACCGGTGCCCGAGACGCACATCATTTCCGAGCCGAGCAGGGTAGAGGTCCAACTCCCTCGAACGATGTTCAAGGCGGGAGAACCCATCCCCATCTACATAACAGTACCAACACCGCCTGCGGACTTGATCGTGGAACAAGGCCAGCGGCTGCGAAATTTACGGGCAGAACTTGTCCGTGTAATCCAGATAAAGAGAAATGATGCGGAGGAGGACGAGATCAACGAGGGCGACTTTGAGGACAACCCACAACCGGAAGGAGGACAGCCTTCATCTCAGACGCAGAAGACAGCTCCTGGCCCATCCACGTCGCGTACCCCTCCTGATCTTATTGTGCGGAGAGGCGAACGCGGCGAACGCAAAGTGGTAGCTTTCTCTGGTGCATCGTGTCGATTACACCCTTCCCGCTCTCTTCGGATCCGTCTCGTTCTCCACCAACCTAACGAATCGACCCGACCGGACTCCTCACCACATCAGCCTCCCTCAGAGGACACGCTGTCCGCTGATCTGGATGCCGAATGCGCGTACATCACCCAGTCCACGGTCCTCCATTCAGTGTCATTCCGCCTGCTCGTTCACGCTACCTTCATACGAATGTCCAGCCACACCGAGACGGTCTCAACTGTGTCTATCCCTCTTCTCATTCTACCGCCTTCCGCACCGCTACCAGAAGTTGAATCTTCCGTCGACTCTGCATACATGAAGAAACACGACCGCCCACCTACACGGACAGTCAGGGCCGAGGATACCGAAGTGCCCCACTACGAGGCAGGACCGAGCGCAATCCCAGGCGCGCCACCGCCGTTCGAGGAGCGCGAGGCCCCGCCGCCATTCTGGTCTGCAGCAGCCGAGGCGTCCACCTCTGCCCATCCGCCCAGTTTCCTGGAGGCTGACGCGTCGTCATCCCGCCTGCCAACCTTTCTCGAGTCCGAGCGGGAGATCTACATGCCGTCTGCAGAGTACCCCGCCATTGTCCCCCCGGCACCCGCGGCCCCAACGGAATTCGCATTCGAAGGCGAGGGCTCGCTCTTCGGCTTCTCCACGGCAGACCAGTTCGACGGCTACGCGGATGTGGTGCCTCAGCGGTCGTTTACGCCCCCGCCGTCGCTCGAGATGGCGACGCACGATGCGGACGTGACCGGTCTCGCGAACATGGACCTCGACCAGCCCGCCACAATCGAGGCGCTTGGCCTCGCCCTCGAGCAGCAAAACATTACGCTGAACGCGCACGAGGGCAGCAGTGTCTCTGTGAGCGTCGACGAACGGTTCCCGCCGCCACCGCCACCGCCAATGGACGACCCGTCCGACCCCCCGCCGTCCATCGACTCCGCGGAGTTCAGAGCACCAGGGACGGCGCACGACAGCCCGCCGCGGGCACAAAGTCCGCCGGCCCACGTGCATGCACATGCGATCATTCCGCCGCCGCCGCATGATGAAGGAGAGTCCCATGGACACGCTCCACCGCCTTATCGGGTGCCAGGCATGGACCACGACCATAGGCACGACGACCACGAGCGGGTCACCAACCCGCCGCCGTACATGGACCTCGTCCACGAAAACCACTGACCTTGCGCGATGTATTGCTTCTTGCTCTTGTTCTGGAGTGTTTTCATATAGACTTGGCGCGCAGCGTCATGGTGAACAGGGAACTAAGCTCACGGACAAACCGTACCGTTGTATTTGTATTTCCTTGTGTTCTTGCTCGAGCATACGCACGATCGTACGAGTCATCGAATGCTTTTCCAGTTGCAATGTCCGCAGTCGTAGTACAGGAACTCGCACGATGAAGTGAATACAGGTTGGATATCGAACCCGAACTGTTCATCGTCGACGGCTGTCAAGGTACCAGTGTGACGATGACGATGCTGACAACATCAATATATGATATCTCGGTCCAATGCCACTCAATACGACAGCAAATGCATGTACGGGAAAAGGCCATATATCGAACAGTCATGAAAAGGAAAGGCGGAGGGGTAAGTAGTAGAGTAGAAGGGCGTGAAGCTCGTAACGTATCGGGAGGTGAAGAGGGAGGAATCATGTCTCTGACGGAGGGAATATCATGATCCAATCAGCAATTGCACGCATCCTTGCCCTTGGCATTGTTCTCCTCCAAATTGACTCCGCCTTCCTGCGCACGACCTGAGGCAGCGCCAGGGCGCTGTCCACCGCGGGTCGATGCTAGAATCTGGTCGATGGGGATCTTCTTGGCTGAAGGGCAAATGAATATTAGTAATGTCGACGGCGGTGTGTTTGCTTAGATACGGGGCACATGGACGCACGAGGCACTTACCGATTTCGGTGAAGATCTCTACAACACCCTCGCCAGTCTTCGCGGATGTCTCAAAGAACAACAGCCCAGCCTCCTGAGCATATGCCTCCGCCTCGTCCCTGGGTACCTGACGGAGGCTCTCGGGTTCGCCTGAAGCAGCCGTCTCACCAGGGGTTGCGGTGGCATCGTCAGCCTCATCTTCGGATTCGGGTGTAGAAGAGGCGGAGGATGCGGAGGGGTTGACGAGATCAATCTTGTTGCCTGCAAGGGCGATGACGATGTTGGGGTTGGCTTGCCGTTGGAGCTCCTTCACCCAGGTCTTGGCCTTCTCGAGACTGGATGCTTTCGTGACGTCGTAAACGACCACTGCGGCTTGGGCATTACGGTAGTACATGGGCTAGCCGAGCGGGAAAGGTTATCGGCACGAAGAATGAAAGAAGAAAGTGGCACACACTGCAAGGGAGTGGAAACGTTCTTGGCCGGCCGTGTCCCAAATCTCATATCTCAGCACGCGGTCCTCCAAACGACACTTCTGTGTGAGGAAAGCGGCTCCAATTGTTGGCTCCTTGTTGGGTTGGAACTCGTTCGAGACCTGCGGAGACAAAATTATGGTAGAGCGTGAAAGAGTAGAACACAGACTACGCACGAATCGCAGCACTATGGATGACTTTCCAACCGCCGCCTCGCCTGCGTCGAAGAGGCATGTCAGCGTTATGTTGCAATGTGACGAAGATCAAACGGGAGCGTCGCAAGGATCCACGGGGGGGCTGCCATGCCTTGAGCACGTTGGTGGGAGAATGGTGGAGAGCGTACGACCACAGCGCGGTAGAGGAGACTGTACTCACCTAGGAGCACCAACTTCACCTGGACGGACCTCTCTGTGGAGCCGGAAGCAGCGTCGGCCATGTCTATGTGGTAGGGTCTTGGAGTGAAGGAAATAGAATACAGGGAGGGACAGAAGGGATGATGGCGTAACGAGGAACAGCGCACGCCCGAGCCCCGCCTCGCACTCGTCCTTGTTTGGCCGCTTTTCGGCGCCTCCTGACCACCGCCACCTCCGTCCGCCGGTTCCAGTTCCTCCTCCCGTCCCCCGCTGCGGCTCCGCATCATCACCACCACGATATATACATTGTCCAATCCCTTCAAGCCTGGTCTACGGGCTGGAGGTACTGGTAGTATGGCTCCAAGTCCTTGCAGGTCACGAACAGCCCATCTTCGAGTTCCACCTCTTCCGCCGTCGCGAATACTGCCGGGCATTCAAACGGGCCATCTGTCGTATTCACCGCTGCCATCGCATCTCTGGCCGCGTCCCCAAGGTATGTCTCACTCGACTCTATGCTGTCGAACACCATGTTTTGGTCTCTGCGACGCCTGCCCTGGCTAGCGGGCGAATGCGACAAGGCCGCACGTTGGTCGTAGAACCAGAACGCCTGAGCAGTGTATCCCTGCGCCTTGCTGCGCAGGAATGCCGAATACTTGCCCTGTGGGTCGCCGTATGCTGCTGCGATGGCGGCGACGTGAGGGAAGATATCCGTAATGTCTTCGTTCTTGGGGTCGATGGTGATGAGGTGATCAAGGGCGGTCTGCATGGTCGCGCCGTACTTGGACTTGGCCGTCCAGAAGTCCATGCCCAGCTGGTCGCCCAGTTTTGCGTTCGTCTGCCATACACGCTAATCAGTACGCACAGACTCGGACGCCACTTGATTCAGATACTCACAATCATCGCCTCTAGATTGAAACAGCGATAATGAAATGGGCGCGTCCGTACGGCCTCGAAAGGCTGCTCTCCGGATGCCGCGATTTGGTCCCGGAATTGGTGCATGAAGTAGTTCTGCAGCGCAGCCTGGGCGCCCTGTGTGTCACCGATGTACATCTTGGCCGCCGCCAGCTGGTTGACATAAAAGCTGACATGGTTGCTGAAAAATGTGCCGTCAGTGGAGATTGAATGACGTGCGCAAACGAAAAGCGTACTTTGCCTTTGAGGCCGTTTCCTTCCCGATAGCGCTGCTCTCCAACCAAGACACGTACGACCTCATCCACGCCGTCATAGCCTTATCTCTCGCAGCCGTCCAGTCCTGACTCTGTGCGGCCTTGAGGAGCGCGATCGCGTTCGTGATCTTGACGATGCCCCGTAGGTCAAGGACACCCGTGAACGTCCCCATCTGGTGTTCCTTGCCGGGGCCGCGTACCAGCTGACCAAAGTTCAAGTTTGGATTCATGGCGGTGGAAGAAGCAAGGAAGAACGTGTCGATGTATTTCGCAGCGTTTTGGGAGTACGATCTCGTCTTCGTCATCGCGTACGCGATGGCGTTGTCTAGAACTGCTTGGGACATAGCGACCATGGCAGGCGAGTCTGGGAGTGCGCGCACGTCGGGGTTGACTTTACCGTCATGGACTTCGTAACGACAGGCCGTCCAGGCTATGAGCATGGTCAGCAGCCATGACGGCTCGGGCGGTCTAATTCACGTACTCGCCGAGGGTGCCATCGACCTTGTGGGAGATGGCGTACATTTATTCTTCTCGGTCTTCGCAGGAGCTTGGGCTGGCGCAGGTGTGCCATTGATCGTCTTGACACTTGACGACCCAGTGGCAGGTAGCGTGGGCACATCGCCAAGATCCGGTGGGTCTGTGGGGAGCGGCGATGCGCCATTCTGAGGCAAAGACGGGGTGTCCACGTCGTCATCCGGTAACACCTGACGAGGTAAACGGGAAAGTCGACTAGAAAGAAGGTTTCGCCGTAGAGTCATCATACGCTGGTGTCCATGAATTGCTCTGCGCTCCCAGGCATCTCCGTCATCTCCATCATCGCTGGCATAGCCGCCACCGTCCTCGTACGGGTCGTCTGCGCCATCGTTAGTTCCGGGGTCTGGGTCGGCAGTGTTGCTGGAGTTCCCGTCTTGGTTAGGTCCAGACAAATGATTCGTTCCATGGGAGCACCAGTTGCACTCCGGCCAATGGCTGGATATGTGAGAGGTTAGATTCGTCTATAGTAGAGCGAAGATACTGAACTGACTATGGTGCCCAGCTAAGGTAGTCACGCTCGTCACCACTTGGAGGCGGCATGCCCTTCTTCTGGGTAACACCTGAGACTGGTCAGTAAACATCGACAAGCGGCACAGACAGCCAGAGTGGATGGAGTAAGAGAAACTGACTCCAAGGACCAGACGTTGCGTACTCGCTCGCTTTCCGAAGGATAGTCTGTCTTGCCTCAGCGGTGTTGGCGGCGTTGGACTGGGACAGGACGTAGTCGATGTTGACCCAGTCGTTGCCGTCCGCTACGGAAATGGTCCACAAATCATTCGCGTCACAGACAAAGCACAGACGTACCAACGACTAGGCCTGCTACGGTTGCGAGGAGAAGAATAATTAGGTTCCCTGGAGCGATTCCCGTGGATAGCATTGTGAGGGAGTGGACAGATGCAGCCTATCAAAGGCTACACCACTCGTAGTTGCAGAGATGTGCGAAAACAAAGTCCAGCTTTGCCACAGACGAGAGCCGACGCGGACTTGCGATGTTCAGGGGAGAAATTTGAGAACGGCATTCGCATTCAAGGTCTGGAAAGGCGCGAAGCCAATGGAGGCTGCCCTTCCGGAACCGCCCTTGTCGATCTCAGATGGAGTTGGGGTTCGAAACTGAACCACCGGCAGCCCATGTCCCACGTTGAACGGGAACGTCGCTGACGACATCGTGACGAATATAGTCACCATGCAAGCTAAGGATCTATCAGGAGATCGAACCGATTTCGATTAGCTCTTCAAGCCATGTATATTTTGGTGGAGCACAGAGCCGAAGAACGGCGGGCATCGTTGAAGGGGGCGATCCTCGTGAAATAGTGGCAGCGATAGGCCGGTTCTCTGGGGGAGATTGAAAGATTTCAAGTTCTTTAAAATACAAGCAGTTTCAATATCACATACTCAACCTTGATCATAAGTACAAGACGCCGCTGCCGCCGCTCACCTGGACATTGAGGCTTACCAGTTGCTATGCAGCCATCTGGTGCATATCCGAGCCCCGCATTTCATTTTGTCCACATATGTGACAGAATAAAATCATTATGTAGATGGAACGACTACATGGGTTGCATCTCCATCGGAGTGTGCATTGCGGACCCCGATACCTGGTCAATGGTTCAACAAAATGCTGCATTCGGAAGTATTTAATGGCGCACCTGCCACACACCGATGACTTCCATTTGATCATGTTGCAGCTGAGCTTGTCAATGCTGCTCAGCTCACAACGACGGAATCGAACATATTGCCGAGTCCTCCGCACAAGACCGGAGAGGACAAACGGCCCGGGTAGAATGACGAAGGGATATGGGAATGCGTGACAGCAATGCGACGGCCAGGGGAGGGATGACATTAATATCTGTACAAGAAGGCGAAATGAGTGAAATTAGCTGTGTAGAAAGCGCGTCAAGTTGTATCCGTACAACATTCCTTCCGTCTTCGCGATATCCCAAAGCTCTGAAAAAATTGCATGTTCTCTTCCGGTACGTAACCTATCCAGATTCCGGGCCCCACTCGGAAAAGTAGCGAGGCGAGTTCCCCAATACAGTATCCCAACACAAGATGGCACGACATGAGACAGAAAGGCGAGTCTCAGCGACGACTGGAAGCGAAAAAAAAAAACACGGCGGCTGCTATAGCCTTCGCTCCCGGTCTGGCGGCTCTGGAAATTCCGGGTCCCAGTCTTGTGACGAGCGTCGCGAGGCCGACTGCGGAAGAGAAGCGAGTCTCTGTCCCTGTGAGCTGCTGCGTCGTCTTCCAGTGGAAGGCCCGGACGACCGCAAGCCCAGAGTGATACGGCGCGTGCCACTGCGGGGCGTATATCCGTGCGAGTCCGACATGGGCGTCGTCGCACCCGCGCTTGGAGGATATTCGGGGGAGGGCAGGACCATGGGCGAGCTGGGACTCGGGGGTGGGAGCGGAGGCCTGAAGGGCGAGTCCATGGGAGGGATGGGCGACGAAGCGATGGACGTTGACCTGGAGATGGAGGGAAGATCTGTGGAGGAGGAGTGGCGAATGAATGAGGCGGAACGGACGCGGGAGGATCGAGACACGGAGGAGGTCTCCGGCAACTCGGTAGAACGGTAGGGGGTGGCGCCCCTGGTACTTTCGGACTCGCTGCGCTCCGGGTAGCGATATCGCCAGCTGGAACGGACGCTGACTGGAGACCAGGCTCGGCGGGAGTGCTTGGGACGAAGGGCTGTATTATCTTCGACCTGAGCGTGGTGTATAGATCGCCAATTGGAAGGATCCTGCAGCCATGATTCCCGTTCGTGGCGCTTCGCGACTCGACTGAAGCTATGCATAGTACATAACGACACAATTAGCCCTGTGTAATTCATGAGTACACAAGCGATAGCGATTACAAACTGTTACTTATGAACGCTCACAGTCCAGAATGATCCAGCTATTTGGCCCGAGGAGTAATTGCTGAGTCACACCTACCAACATAACGATGGCGATGACAAAGAGCACTGTCGTCATGAAGGTGGTGTATAACAGCTGACACTGTCCTTGAGTACTCGCCTATGGTAGGGAAATCATCAACACCTACTTCGTTCTTCACCATATTCCGAAAGAGTTCAGCCCTGGGCACGTAACGAATTATCCTATCCATGACGGACGGAGGAGGGGGCGAACTTGCTCGTAGACGGTCGGGCCCCTCCCGGCTTGTTGACACACGCAAGCCGGCACTTGACATAGAGGTGAGCCGGGGAGGTTGTGGCAACGGCACGTCGCCAGGTATTGATGGTTTCCGCTGGAACACAGTGCTGGGTAGCATGGGCTTGCCTGACCACCACCGATTGAAACGACCAATGACGTTCCTGGGGGAGCCAGAGCGAGACGAACTCGGATCTGTCTTCTCCCCGAGCGGGCTTGGGGCATAATCCCACCAACCCCTGATGGTTCTGACCTGGGCTCCATCGTCTTCCTTGTCGTTTGACCCAACAGAGCTCGTGTCGTCCTCTTCCAATGGTAATGATAGCCGGGCATGGTTGGCCGGGCCGCGGTAAGACCGGAAAGCGGCCGACATAACTGCAATTTAAATGTTCAGGAGGGCGTGGGGTGGGGTATTGTACGCACAGGAACTCACAACAAATGCAAATGAAGAACGCCTCGAGGAATTGTAAAACTATGGATACGGGCAATAACGGAGACTCAGAGACAGTCTCACATGTACCTTCAGAATGTGATCAGTAAAGCAGTACCGGGTAGTCTCGGACTACGGCGACTCACCCGTGAACCTCCTGCCGCCCTTGTACTCAGCCAATACGACTCCGGAGACGGCAATTACTGCCGCACGCAGAAATGCCAGAACGACGATGACGAACCCCGCGTTGCTGAGACATCGATACGCTTTGGTGCCCAAAATACCCGTAACCTGCATGCGCGCCAGTCAAGCAAATGGAGGACCGAAGGCGGGAAAGGACCCATACCAGCAAGGTAGAGGATATGAGTACACCACCCTTCTTGACCATACCGGTTCTAGCCCCCCCAGACCGAATTGTTAGTGCTTAGTGGAGAAACGAACTGCGGATGGTGACTCACGCAGTACAGTTTATGTCGGTGCTGAAATCGGCGAGCACGAAGAAAACGGAGACGACTATGCCAATCAACTGGCTCGCGATAAGCATATAAAATAGTCCCTTGTTCTTGACTTTAACCACACGAGTGTACTGGATAGCGCGATACGTGCTGAGCAAGAAAAACACGGTGAGCGCGCCGCCCATGACGAGCCATCCCTCGGAAACGCGTAAGTTGGAGGTGTAAACTGAAGTGATAAGAGAGCCGTCATGAAGTGCGGTATACTGGGGTTGAAATGAGGATAGAGGGGTTTTGTAGTAGCGATAGAAGTCGGAGATCGTGACGGTTGTATGGATGGCAACATGGACGACGGTGGGCGTACTAGAGAATCCGGTGCAAGAAGTCGCATGGCTGGAGGCGACATTTGCTATCGCGTTGGCTCCGGACCAAGTGGTGATGACGGCGGAAGGAGCGTGAAGGATTGTCGTGGGCGTAGCGTGCAGGGCGGAGGTGGTTTCCGGTCGAGAGAGGGTGAGAAAGCCCACACTCATGTCAACCGGCGGCGGGTGCGGGGTGAGTGGGGTGCTAGGAGCGGGCTCGGGGACCTCACCAGGAGGGGGACATCTGTCGGCGGCGCAAAGGAGATGGCGAACGGGTAGTTTAGGCAGAAGGGAGATGGGGAAGCGACGGAGCGCGTGAACGGGGAGGATGGAGGAGATGAAGAAGCAAGTGGGCCGGAGCGGGCAGAGAGGGGAATATGCACCCGTCAGGCTGTTGTGCCGGGCCAGACAAGCGTCTTCCCTGGCCAAATGAATGGTAGCGATGGCCTCCAGAACCCAACCCACGCGGTCATGCCCATGCTTGGAGTAATTAAAATCCCCATTCTCTCAGAACGGGAACGCTCTTCTGTCCCTACCCAACATACGACCGGTCCTGGCACGAGACAAGCCTGCAGCCACCCCACGCCTCGACCGTGGGTCTTCATTGGCACGGGGGAAGTTGGAGGAGGACAAGAGTGCGTTCGCGATCGGTCAATGCTCGGACATCGTCGTTGCAGCAACGTCGTCGATGCTGTCAATCCCCGGACCGGCTCAGGCAATCGTGGTCCGAACGGCACTCGCCGATCCGCCCTATCCGATCTTGTCCACAGATCTGCACCACCACAACACGCGGCTTGCTTCCGACGCCCTCCCCGAACACCCACTACATTATCTCCTCTACTTTGTCCCTGTCTTCTACGGTCGCCGGCGCACCCCTCCCCAATCGAAAAAGAAAAATGTCTTCCTCCAGGCAGTCTCCAGTCATCGTCATCACCGGCACACCTGGTACCGGCAAAACTACACATGCAGAGCTCCTTGCACAAGAATCCCCCGTTCCTTTAAAACATGTCAACGTTGGCAACATGGTCAAAGAAAAGGGCCTCTACGAGGAGTTCGATGATGAATGGCAAAGCTACAACGTTGACGAAGACAAGGTATGCCCATGCCCCTGCCGCCTCGTTCCCCGAACACCGCGTTTGATTTATACAGCCCATCTCTTTAGCTCCTTGACGAGCTCGAGCCGCTCGCTTCCGAGGGCGGCATCATTCTGGATTGGCACACATGCGAGATATTCCCCGAGCGCTGGGCGGATCTCGTCGTCGTGCTCCGCTGCAATCACACGAAACTCTGGAATCGCTTGGAAAAGAGGCGAGTGCAAAATGATCTTCTATCCAATTCACTGTTCGCCTCATCGCGTCTTTTGCTTCCATAGAGGCTACCCTCTCAAGAAGATCCAGGAGAACAACGAAGCCGAGATCATGGAGGTCGTTCTCGACGAGGCGCGATCGTCATATGCTCAGGAGATCGTGGTCGAGCTTCAAAGTGAAGGGACTGAAGATCTCGAGTCCAATGTCCAGCGCATCGTCCAGTGGATAGAAGCATGGAGAAAGGACAGAGATGCATCATGAACACGATTAGAAAGCAATGTATATATGTATGTCTTACAACTTGTTCCCGATCACGCACCTGCCTGTGAGGTCAAGCTAATATTGTGCAAGTCAGACTATCTGCCCCCCATTACCGAGCGGCAGTGAAAACCCAAACACGGCTGTGGTCCTCGCGAGGCAAACCGCCTCCCTGTTCCTCTTCCGCTTGGATACGTTTGGCGCTCTTCTTCTTTCCTTCAGCAATCCTACGCTTCTCGAAGTAGACGTATCTGGGGAAATGCCGGGTTAACAGTGCTCGTGGATCGTATTCAGAAGTCAACATACGCAGCGTAATACGTGCCATTACCCGCACCACCGGTAGGACCGGTCGCCTTCACTGTTAACGTGGGTGTTCGCGTAAGCTCCTAGTGTGTATCTGAGGAGGTAGGCGGACGTACTGAACCGCTGATAAGAATTGTTGTTGATCTTGCCGATGGTCTCGAGCCATTGAGTGATCTTCCGAAACACCTCTTCAGCATGCATACAGGCAGGAATTGGCGGCCGGGCCGAAGCTCACCTTGAACCCAGGATCCTTCTGCAAGGCACGGATGTTCCTACGGATGTCGTTGCAGTCGTCGCTATTATATCAAGATCGGCTATCACTTCGGGAAGCCAACAACATGCGAGGCTCACTGTATGGGAACGTCACCCTGTGTGCGCATACAAATGCGTCGTCAAAATTTGATTAACGAACCCGGCAGCCAGGGGGTGCGTGTGGGAAGGAAGAGAGAGGTGGCAGGGCCGGCTCATGATCACCTCGTCTTCCCCGTCAAGAACGACTTCGAACCACTTCTTGGGCGGCTCAAATGCTTTCTTGCCCTTCTTCGCGCCCGACGACGATCCCTCACCCACATCGGAGACGCGCGCCTTCTTCGAGGCAGGCCCAGCAGGCGTCGACGCGTCTCCGTTGCTGCCCAGCGCGTCGGGCTGGTCAGCGGTGGAATCGAGGGGCTCGAAGGCGTCCGATTTACGCTTGGGAGGCATTATATTGCTGACGGATACAGGGGTTGGGACAACTGGACAGGCGGTGTGGGGTTACTCCGGAGACTCCAGACGATGTGCGACAGGTACTTAGGAAGCGAAAGACGGCGAAGGTCGGTGCTATTTGGCGCTCGCCTTTTATCCGCTATCAAGTGACCGCGTATAGCATGTGATGTCACGGCTTCCGCAGCGCCAAATCAGTATTGTGGTTATCCTTCGTCCCGTTCGTGCCATCTGTCAGCTAGCCACCATCGTGCAGAACGTGTGGATGCCGCAATCTTGTGATTCAAGTACGTGAAATGTCCACACTGCGAATGCTTACTATTTGTCCCATGAAGCACTCTTGCAAGTCGACTTTCAATCGTCGTGATACTTACTTACTACCCGCCGTCCACGACATTCACATTCAATTGCACCAAGTGATAGTACAGTACATTCCCCTCAATTCCTCTGTGTACATAGTCATTACGAACGTATACCGTCATCCGCCAGGAAATGCAGATCTAGGAAACGGCGTGTCAGTGGATTAAGCTCACCACTGCAACCGAAGTGGGAGTGCAAGTGGGTGGACACCGAGGAGGTCACGCTCGCCCAGGTCTTCAGAGTTCACCAACCTGGAACAAGGCAAGTCATTTCCAAGTAATTGACGTTAGAAAGAATGCAGCGAAGGAAGCAATGTCCTAGTCACAAGCGAACACTTGATGGTAGGGTGGCCGCGTCGACCTGGAGCCAGCTGCCAGAGACCGCTACTCATTCGGGAAAATACTAGAGAGGTACAACCTTGGCAGATCTAATACCTGTAATAGTAGCGAATTTGGCGGAAAATGGTCTTTTCACCATCAGCCAACGGCAGCCAGCATATTTTTGTTCGTCTGAGTTGTGGTAGTTAAGTTGTTGTTTGTCTGTACTCCCTGTCTATCTCCGACGCCACGGTGTAGCACTAACACCACCAGTATGCAGACTTGCAGAGGCCTGAATCATATATCCAACAATTTACGCTGCCTTCTGGATGCCCGTTCGTCACAGTGGCGAGTCCGACACCACTGAGCGGCGCACGATGGTGAACAAGCATCGGACGCGCACGTGTCATATGACGCTAGGTCAACGTTGAAAGCTTGGAACAAAGGTCTCGAATTTTGGGAAAAGATACTTACCAGGCATCGGAAAGAGGACGTCGATGGATTGAACCGTTCATTAGAACTCTAGATCAATGCAGGTACGTACTGGACACAAGGTATAAACATTTCGATCGGCGTTCAGGAGCACTGTTGAAACGACACCCATGGCAGCTATAACTGCATCTCATTTCTATATATCCCTAGATGATGGTGAGAGGGCGCGACGTCACCTCGTATTAGAAGGTGGCGATCTGAGTACCTGCCACATAGCCCCTAGTAGAGGCTGTAACACGTCCTTCAGACGCATTGCCCTGAGAGGTCCGGAGATATTAGTAAGATAACACAAATCAGAGAGCTGGCGCACGAAGGCGTATATGTTTGTGGCTTCAAATCAATTGCCCTTGTAAGTAGGAACGACGACATCGAAGAAGCCGGTCAAGTTGGGCCCAGACTAGCCTGGTGTGAAACGCCCACGGTGTGCGCTTCTTCGCGGCGTTTCGACCCAAGCCTGTTTTGTCACACCTCGTCTAGTCCACATACTCATCTCAACTGAAGTGCCATGCCACCGCGAAGAAAGGTCTATGAGGAGGACTCAGAAGATGCAGCTAGCGGTGCGTGAGCGTCACACGATTCCATAAATGAAGATAGCTCACATGGGTGTTAACGATAGAGGCCCAATCAGAGCCCGTGGAGGACGACGAACTTGAAATGGACGCAGACGACGATGCAGATGCTGAAGAGGACGTGGAGCCCGAAGATGCGGATGACATTGACGTTGTGGGAGATGGCACACATGACGACGAGGCCGTGGTGGACGACAAGGACGTCGTGGAAGAGGACGTGGAGGATGAGTTGATTGACGTACGTTCTCATCCCCCCGTACTTTGCATAGAACACCCTACAATGTCAAGCAGGACGTTTCGGACGCGGAGGGACTCTCGTCCCCAGCACCAACATCCGGACGGCTCCCCACGCGCCTCAAAATCAAGCTGAGGCTTCCTCCAGCCGGGTCTTCAAGCGCAGCCAATACGCCGCCCCGTGCGCGCAGGCGTGCACCGGTAATCCGAGCCAGTGACATTGAGTCTGAAGATGAAGATGAGGACGATGACGACGACGAAGGCGGAACTACACGGTCTACCTCGGTTGCTACTGCAGGAGCCGGGGGTCGAGCCCTCACGGCCCGTCAAGCCGTCCTTGCCAATGTGGTCGACTCCTCGCACGTAGTGCTAGGTATGTGGGATGGTTTTTGTTTGTCACTGTATCGATTATGATGCTGCCTAGCGGAACCACCAAACCCCCGCAAGAAGAAGCCGCTCACGGAGATTGAGATCGCTCTCAAACGGGAGGAGACTGCTAGAAAGCGGCGCAACTTGACTGAGAAGAAGTTAGAGGATGAAAAGGTCTGCCTTTGACTCGTTCATGTTCGGCTCCGCGAGTCTCATCGCCATACTACAGGCAGAGACAATCAATCGGTTGCTGAAGAAACAATCCCGCGCTCGGGGCAAACGCAACGCGCTCTCAACAGCGGAAGATCGACCAGGTCCCGGAGAGGCTGCAGGCGAAGGCGAAGAGGAGGAAACTGTTGAGGTCGCGGCTCCCCCACCAACCACGTACAGATGGGTTTCGAGCGCGCGCTCTCCATCTACACCTGCAGAGGGAGGGGGAGAGAAGACAGAACGAGTCATGACGATGTCCTTCTCTGTGCCCATATTTGCGCTTCCGCAACAGGAGGGGGGTGAGGATGTCATGCAGGTCGACAGCGGGAGCCGGCCGCTTCCTGTGCATCCGCCGCCGCGGTTGCCTCCAGCAACACCCCCAAAGTGCGATGTGAATGGTTGTACATCGTTGCGGAAATATCGTTTGGTGCGGGACTTTCAGAAAGGTGCATGTGGTTTGAGCCACCTGAAAGTCCTCGAGGCTCAAGTCGCTTGATGGATGTGAGGCTGATATTGTTTCTCGCTGTAGCCCGTGGATTGTTTTGCGTTGTATAAGTTTTGTATGTACAATCACTCAGTTTTCGTCGCTCTGGTCTTTCGACGTTTGCATGTGTGCAGTACATGTGCTATATTGCATCAGTAGCATAATTAGACAGCATGATATGCTTACACAACAAACACTTGGAATTATAAATAAGAATACTTTAGCATCATGAGGAGTCACGAAGAACATGCGTGAACAATCCTCCATGTATGTATACAGCCGTATATTGATTGTCCATCGCAGAGATTGACCCTACAGTACGAAAGCCGTGTGGAGAACGTATAAAAATGCCGTCACAGTCACAAATGATGACATGCTGAACGCAGAGAACGGTGAAGCTGTCATAATCCCTGCGTTGACAGGTAGAAGTCCGGCCTGCTCAGGACTCGATACTTGAGTCTGAATAATTTCGACCGTTGAAATGACGGTCTGCGTTTGCCTGTATAGAATTAAGGCGCATTGAGTACTATGCACCTCTGAGAAATCAAAGGAGCAACAGCCATACGTTACGGTGAGTTCCTCCGTCTGCCCGGGCCCAGTGATCGTGCTCACAAACGTTTCCTCGAACGTTACAGTAATAGGTTGGGATATTATCTCCGTCAGTGTCTGTGTTGCCGTCGGCGCGATGGTCTTGAAGACTGTGGTGAAGCCCGATGTCATGTTGGCCGAAGTAGAGTCGGGCAGGGCACCACCAGACGGCTCCACGACAATCGTTCCAGGGAGGTCCGTGAGAGGGATCGTGATATCCCCGTCTCCTGCGGTTACTGTGATCACTTGCCCACCGTTGGGCGCGGGTGTGGCCTTAGCAGTTGCGGTGTCGGTCGCGGTCCCAGATGAGACAGTAGAGCTACTGGACGGAACGCGACCCGGAATTAGGGTTACGGGGGGTGGGTCGGAGGCCTGAGGCTGCACTTGAAGGACATTGAGAGTGGACTGGGCGCAGTCGTTGCCAGTGTCGGGGACGTCGTTGTTCTGCACCTCGACAGGCACAGGCATGATTGCGAAGTAACTTGTGCCGTCGCTGGTGAGGGTCGAGGCTTCGTAGACAGTGAGCTATTATGGTTGTGAGTGGACGCCGCTCCACTGGTGAACTCTTGCCACCCACGTTGTACTCTCCCGTCTGCAAACATGTCGGCACCGGCCAAAGAATGTGCTTCACAGTGCTGGCAGGCTCTTGAGTGAGCAGCTGTGTGCCATTCGACACAGTTATGTTCTGTCCAGTGGTAGCCGAGACGAGGTAGACTTCCAGCGAGCGATATGAGAACGTCCCGCTGTCGCTGGCGGAGACCTTTGAGGAGATTGAGAAAGTGATGACAGAAGATTGAGGGGCTCGAAGGAACACGTACATCAATGGCTATGGGCATGTTGCTCCCTACATGCAACACACTAAAGCGATTAAGAATTGTGAGGACTGGGACCAAAGTTCTCGGCTAGGTCGGGCTTGTCTTACGAATTGGGTGCTGGGGAGTCTACGACGGAAAGGCCATCTTTGGGAGCCTCGATGATGGTTTCGACGGCGCCTGCGACTGGGGGTATGCAAGTGGCAGCGAAGGTGGCGAGAAGGAACGAAAACAGCAAGGGCTGAGACAGGAGTTGGAGAAGCAGATGGAGAAGCGGCTTTGAATGGAAAGACACGTTAACGGGGGCGCCGTGATGGTGAACCAGCACCTTAGGCATCGCTTCGCATGGGATAGCGATGGTCGTCCAGCGGCCTGGAATGAGAAAGAGAGGCTGGAGAGCTGGAAGGGGCTCAGACCGACGAGCGAGGCGGTCTCTGGAGCGCAACCCCTGGTATTGCCAGGCCCCGTATCAGTCTCTGTGTTCCCGACGTGGTGGCCACTCTTGGCCACTGCCCAGGTCCGGCCTGTTGCTGCGTCGTCGTCGCCATGGCGGCCCTGCAGCGGGCCGCCCTCAGGCCCGCCAAGCCAGGACTGGCATCTTGATCCGCTAGCCGAGATTGAGATTGAGAGATTCAGATACAAATGCCAGACCCAATAGACGCTTCCCGACTATGTAACTGAAGTAATCCTCAGTCCTCCGAGTCGCATTCGCCTTCGACATGACCGCAACGCCCGCTGCACAGCCCGAGCCAGTCGCCTCAACGTCCTCTCAGCAGTCCATCTATGAAGCAAGCACCCAATATCGTCACTGGCGCTTTCCTCAGGACGAGCTTGCCAACATGCGATCCACCCTCAACGTGGATGCAGTTTCCGCTATCCGCAACGCGTTCGAGAACGACTCTGTGAGTGGCATCATCTCCACTCGCAACTGATGTTGATGTGTGCAGCGCAGCCGGGATCCTCCGCTAGCGTCGCTTTCCTGAACGCAGAAGAGGAACACCTCCTGGTCAAGCTCTATGTTGGCAAGATCTCACAGCTATGCGGCCATTTTCGATTCCCAGAGGAAGTCGAAGCCACCGCAGTGACATACCTCAAACGATTTTATTTGAAGAACACGGTCATGGACTGGCATCCAAAGAATGTGATGTGAGCACATGCGGTCCTCTCTCTATTCGATGGCTTATGAACGCTCGTGCACAGGCTCACAGCGTTATTCCTCGCTACCAAGACAACCAACAACCCTATCTCCCTCGAGTTATACGCTTCTCATATCCCTCGCACAGCGCCCTCAGACGTCCTTGACTTGGAATTCCTCGTCGCGCAGAGTTTAGGTTTCGACTTTGCCGTATGGCATCCCGATAGATCCCTCTGGGGAATATGGCTTGATATTCAAGTACGTGCTTCGTCCTCTTCTCATATTTCATTGGCTTACCAAGTTCCTAATACACCTCAGACGATACCCGACGTCGCCATTGACGATCTCCAGAAGGCTCATGAGGCCGCCACAGCTCACGTCCGAGCAGCTCGGCTCACTGACGCCGAGTTCGTCTATGCGCCTTCTCAAATCGCGCTGGCTTGTTTCTCTCTCGCTTCACCCACGTTGGCGTCCACATGGGCGCGGGCGAAGTTTCCGTCATTACCTCACCCGCCTGTGCTGGACGTGCTAGAACCCATCAAAGCGATCATTCTCCGAGACGGGTCGCCGCCGGACGTTGAGGCCGTGCGAGAGGTGGATAGAAGGCTGCGATTGTGCAAGAACCCAGAGAAGATTGTCGGAAGTAACGCATACAACAAGAAACTGCAAGAGAAGGAGAAGAAAGCGGAGGAAAAAAGGAAACGCAAGGCGGAAGCGGCTCGTATAGCCATGGAAGAGGGCGATCCGTTCGGGAGTGAACTGGCGAAGAAGGCGGCCGCGGAGCTGGACGATGACGATGACGACGATTGACGGCGTGCCACACACTGATTCTAGCCATTTCACAGGTCATTTCCGCATCTCCTGCATCGAGAGAAGTCTGACAGGGTTCAGCTGGATTCCTTCTACTCGAGCTGCTATCATTCGAGATCTCGTGATGCATCGGGTGTTGGTCCCCTAGAATACAAGTACTGTACAGCAACGGCCATGACGTGCCTGCACAAGGATGTGATGCGTTGCTGAATGGCCGGTTGAGCCTCGATGCAGGCTATCGGAACTCCGAGCGGGCGAGGGGATGTGGATGTTGAACACAGGTGGCGATCCACAAGCTATGTAGTAGGAATGTATGGAGGCGACGGGATGGGCATGTGCGAGCGAATTGAGGATGGACGGGGGCCGGGAATAGGAGGTCATGAGGACGGAGCTGTGAACGGACTGCAAGTGGCGGATGACAGGAATGGTTTCTCCGAGTCGTAAGCCTGATGCGTGGGACTGCGGCGACTGAGCAGATGGACGCGGCAGCGGCGGCTCGATTTGCGACCAGCGCCCTCCCCGTCACCTTGAGAGCCTTTCTTCCCCTCCACCTCCCTTCATCGCCCTCCCATCCCGCCCGCCTCGTGTCTTCCTCACCGTGGCGGCCTTCCACTCCCACAACTCCCCCTCCGCCCGCCCGGTGCACGTCCGGCTCATCCCCTGACAATGTCCGCGACTCTACACCCCGCCGGCCTATCCACTGACAGCCTCGACCTCGACCCCGCACCATCTGGCTCTCCCCCTGCAACCCAGGAAGAGCAATGGAGCGACGCGCATGATACGTTTGAGTCAGACACCGAGCGCGATGTCATTGAGGAAGTGGAGGAGAACGCCGAGGACCTTACTGTTGTTCAAGCTCCCAAGCTGCCTCCCGGTTCGGACAAAACGCAGACACATGAGATCGAGACCCCCTCGCCCACCAACATTGATACTAGTAACGCGCAGGAACGTGCATCCGATGCGGATACCACGAGTGTACATAGCATGCCAGTCGTGCAGGTCACGGAGCCAACTAGTCCCACCCTCCCCGCGACGCCTCGAAGCGTTCATTCTCACCAGTCCTCGACCACTGCAATCTCTAATTCAAGCCTGGCTCCCCCGACACATTCCGCCAACAGCATCCACGACCGGCGACGACGAAGTCGGGCTACCTTCGACGTAAGTGGTTCATCGGTTTCCGTCACGCCTGATGTCCTGACATAGGTCAAGTCTCGAGCTTCCAATCGCTTCTCCGGATTCCTCTCGAACCTCATTCATCGCCGAGATCATCCCCCAAACCCTACACCCGAGCCACAGCCGCCGACAACTTCATCTGCCAAAGACTCCTCACGCGCTTCGTCCCCTGTGCCCCCACGCCCAACGACCCCTCCACCTCAGCTGCCACCACCTTCCTTGGATGATCTAGGCTTGAGTCTCTCCCCCCTTACCTCCCACCTCTCTCCCGCGCATTTCAGCAACCCTCCCACAAGCGGCGCATTCCTAGCTCCCCATTTCCTGCTCTTATGTCATTCTCAAGGTCTAGATGTCCTGCCACTCGTATCACCCCCTGCGCCGCAGCCGTACGCCCTGGTGCGTAGAGCAGCATTCAAGAGTCTTGTAGTGATGGAACATCGTGGCGTCCTTGTTGCGATTGCGGGCCGCAGGGATGGAGTCAGGGTCTATGCCTTGGAGGAGGTCCGGAGGATGGTGGAATGGCGCATGGAGGTCGAGATCAGGCGCGAGAAAGAGAAAGCTCGACGAGAGGAGGTTAAGCGGCCCATCACAGCGCTTTCGCTCATCCAGGCTGAGGAGTCTGAGAAACGAGGATCGACTGAAAAGCAGCCGGCCATCGTCCCTGCTGGTGTTAACGACAAGCGGCCTGTGCAACTTGGTCGCCGCAGTTCTGTCGCCGTTCCTCCTGGGCAACCTCGTCCTCCTGTTATTCGGGCCCAAAAGTCCAGGGCGTCATCTACGCGTTCCGCTCCATCTGAGCCAGTCGGTCCGCCGCCAGCGTACTCAAACTCTCCGCCTTCCCGGACACATGACCTACCAACAATGTCAACAACAGCGTCAACAACAGCTGCGGCACCAACTGTTACGCCTCCGCGCACACGCTCGAGGGCAACGTCGGTTAGCGAAGTTTTGGCTGGGACGATGTCGCGACGACACACGTTAACTAATGTCAATGGCGAAAAGGATCTGGAAGATGATACGAAAGGCGACTGGGCATCGAGCGACGACGAAGCTATCAACGTTATGGCAGCTCCGAGTGGCAGCCAGCTACTCGACGAACGAACGAGCGCTATGGCCGCCGCCTCCGCTGCGTCTGCTTCGTCGACGGGGCCGCCTTCACGTGGGGACATGACCCGCTCTCAAACTGCACCTTCTCTTGGTGCACGACCCAACCGGCGAAGCAGGCCAGCCAACTTGGACCTGTCTCTGACCAGAACAAACACCAATGTGGTCTCGGGTCCCCCGCCGTCTCCTACGCCGACGCTCTTGACGCTTCAACAAGCTCTTAGCATTAGCTCGAACCCGCGAGACGAGAACGGAATGATGTCACCGGAGCTTGATGGGGATGCAGACGGTGAGGAAGACGAAGACGCTGAGCCGAACCCACCGCCATCTCCGACAACTCCCACCCGCGAACGTATCAGTCTCGCGGAAGCGCTCTTCGAGAGTCGTCTTCCCGACATTCCACCCGCTGGATCTCGACGAGAACAGGAGCCAATCATCATCAGCTCACAAGCCAATACCGAGGGCGATGCTCCGGCGAGTCCCAGGACCTCGGAGTCGAATTCGGTCCTCACAAGGCGTAGCACTGGAGACCAGTCCAATAGACGGCGACGGAGGTGGTCAGTCCTCGGTGGTGTCTTTTCCAACCCGGTCAGCCAATCGCAGTCATTTATTCCGACGGCGCCGGAGATGTCAATCCTCCCGCCGCCTCAACCCCCCCCGGCGCTCCCTGAGATGCGAGAACGGCGCCCCAATGTTCTTGTTCGCTCGCACTCTGGGCGGGTGCCTCAGGCAGGGGCCAACACCGCGGCGACGCCGGGGAGGCCACTGCGTCGTCCATCGACGTCTCCGGGTCCAAACAGCGCTGGCAATATCGCTCAGATTGCTGTGGATGCGTCCCCGTCTCCGTCCTTGCCACAACCGACCTCGGCTGGATCGTCGCACTCTCGCTTCCTGCCTCGCATCCTCACCAATGCCTTGGCACGGAGGTCGACGATGTCCCGCCCTTGCCTCGTACTGCTGGGGCCGGATCGGACAGGCCCATGAACCTGCCGCCGCCACCGCATGCACCTGCGCCAAAGTTGGAATACGTCAAGCTGCCGGGGACGAAGGGTGCCGTCGCGGTGAAGGCCGTAGAGACCGCGAAAAAGAGGTAAGCTTGTTTTATACGCGCCAATTTTCGAAACGGAAGACTAACCGACTTCGTAGCTTCCTTGCGATCCTCTGCGGCGATAACGGTGAGAAGGTGGAGCTGTTTGCGGGCACATACCGCACGGCTCTCGGACTCTCTCGCACGTTCATTCTGCCTGACTCCCCTCGGTCGTTGGAGTTGCAGCTGCAAGGTGATGATCTCGTCGAGGTTTTCTTGGTTTTCTCGCAGAACGTGTTTGGTTTGGAGCCCGCTACGGTTCGGGTGCGCGAGGTTCGGATTGGACGTGCGGAGCGTAGGGCCGCTCGTCGTCGTGCCAGGGAAAATGTCTCTGGGACATCACCCGGCGATGCAGACACCGACGGTGCTGCCAATGCCGAAGAAGACGCATCTGTCAACGTCACAATTGGCATTGCACCCACGCCTCCTATTGGGGACGATCCGCCCCAGACTGCATCTTCTGGCATCGCGTCACCCCCCGTGGAAACCACGACGCACCTTGCAGTCGATACGGCGAACAGCAATGCCAATTCCACCGACGAGCTGGTCACGCTGGCGGCGGCTCAGATGAGCCCGTACTCGACCTTCCAGCAGCTCACGTTCTCGCCGAACTTCCCGCTTGCAACTATCGCAGACGAGTATATCATCCCTCCTACCTATCGCTCCTTCCTGGATTACCGCAGCCAGTACGAGCCAGAGGGCGATGGGACAGGAAGTGTGGACCTCTCACAGGTCCAATTCTCTCCTCCGGTTTACCTGTTCCTACCCCTGCGCCACCGTCGAGATGGTTCTATCGTGATCCCAAGGGCATCATTCGTGGTGAGTGTGGCTTATTTTCTTTTATCGACTTCTATTCACACACACGACCAGGTCCCTGGAAGGCGTCCCTAATGCAAGCATGGTACCGCGATGGCCTATTACCTCTTGACCTGCCTGTCAGGAGAGAAGAGGAGACGGACTACATCCTTCTAAGGGAACTTCGGCTGCAATGCGTTGACCCATCGTACCCCTTCTGCTCCTCTCCTCCAGCGCCTGTCCCTGCACCAGCACCCGCACCCATATCTCTGTCTGTAACCGATTCCTCAAAACCTCTCCTTTCACCACAATCTCTTCTTTCCCAGCCGAAGCATTTTGGTCCTCCTGCCCTCTTCTACTCGTCTCGAGGCGGACACAGTACCACTATCGTCGACTCCCGTGGCAGATCTGTGTTGAAGGGCCGATTCATGTGGACGACTGACGACAGTGATGAATCGCAAATCGCCGGTCGCCTCGGTGACGTCAAGCGACTCGAGGCGTTCGACGTCAAGGATCGTGCAGTCCTCGTCGCAATGCGCCAGGGTGGCCTCGAGGCAGTGGATTTTGGCGACGCGCTCTTGAAACCCGCGGACCACTCTCGCACCATCTTCCCCCATTTCAACCCGCCATTGTCGAGTACAAACCGCCGTGGACCATTCGTTTGGAAGATTGGTACCCCCCTGGACTCCTCCAACGGGACGTCCGGGCCATTCACCCTGCCTATCATGACCAGGAGCAACACAGGCCCTCGCAAGAAGCAGAGTACGGGTCCGTCAAAATCCCCCGGGCGTACCGACTTCAGTACGTCTGGAGATGGAGACGAGCACACTGAAGAGGTGATCTTCCTAGGTCGCAAGGGCGACGAGATGTACCTGTGTGAGAAGTCCTGCTCGACGTTTAGGGTACTCAAGCTATCTCCTAGTTCGTCGGTATCATAGCATGGACAGATCCTAGGGCCACATTTGCGCTTCTTGTTGGGCTGGTATCCCTCACGACCCATGATCTATGAAGCCATGATCACGATATCTCGTGCCTCTCCCCTCTCCCTCTCTTATTCTAATTCTTGTGACAACTATGCAATACGGACGCTGGGCATGTCCAACGATACCTGCTGTATTATCTAGCGGCCAATACTGGCTTGACAATAGGACGCACTCCATAGAGACTAGTACTGTCACGCCACTGCAAACATCCCGTAGTATATCCCATGACCCTCTCCCCAACAACTCTACACTTACTATTCTTGTCGTACTTAGCTCTAGCTTAGCATGTCCACCAAGTCATTTCGAGGCAATACAGAGACATTCACATCGAGTTGCTAATAGCGCGGGCGTGAAACGGTCAATGGGTTGAAGGGTTTATCTAGATGTATGTAGATGCCACCCGACTTGCTCATCATCGTTTTTCGACCTTCTTGCCGCGTACCCAACTGTCAACCTTCTCTCGTGCGACGTCGAGACCATGCTCGGCATGAAAGTGGCGATGGAGGTCGTATGCGCGACTGAATACGTACTGGCAGATGGTCTGCTTACTGCTCGCAGCGACTTGCTCTTGTTCGGCGGTTAACTGGGCGGCAGGTGAGGGAAGGGGCATTGTAACTTGACTGCCTGTTTCAGAGACTCTTTGGCATGCGAGATGTACGCCTTGCCCGTTAAAAAGTCGATGCCTGCTCCAATATCTGTCTCGGATTCAATCTCGTCCACGTCTGCAGCTTCGTGATCAGACGAGGCGCCTTGGGGTGCATGCAGCTTCGCGAGATGGCGCTGGAGGAGGTGCTTGTATCCGAATGAACGTTTGCAATGGTCGTGAGGACAGACAAAGTCGCGTTTTCCGAGATGAGCGATGTTGTGGTGGGTCGTGAGGGCCTTTTTCTGTTCAAAGAAACTCACCTTAATCAATGCTCCAGCAACGACGGTCTACGAACCGACTTGAAGTCCTTGTCGCACCCGTCCACCTCGCAAACCCAGTCTCGTCCAACCTCTCCGCCACGCCGCCGTTTACGCGGACGCTCGCCTTCATTTTCCTGACCCAGTCTCAGGTGCGTCATCGATGTCATCTTCTTGATCTCGTTGGGCGTGTATCTTCAAGTGAGCGCGGAGACCCTTTTGTTGGGAAAATGTCTTGCCGTTGCAGGATGCGTAAGGGCACGTTGGCGGATGTACCGCCCGTATGTGGTGCTGCAAGGCGGACCACGTCGCGTAGTATGTTGGTTCTCTGTCCACAGGAGATAGACAGGTGCCGTGAACACAGGTATACCGTTTGTCTGTGGGCACATGAGAGTCGAACATGACTTGGATTTATGGGAAACGAACCATCGTGTATCTTCGAGTGCGCCGAGAGCTTCTGTTTCGTAGCAAACGACCTCGTACAACTAAGGTGCTCGCAACGGTACGGCTTAGTACCTGGAGGAGAATGGACCGTGCAAATGTGCACCCGAAGTTGGTGGTGCTTAGAAAATGCAGCATCGCAGCCCTCTTCTGCGCACTTAAAGGCCGGGTCAGATACGAAGGCTACGAGAAGTCTTGGCATATGCATACCCTGAACGGCTTCTCCCCGCGATGTAACTCAATGTGCACGTTCAGGTGTTGTGAAGTCCAGAATCGCTTTCCACACCCCTGATCGGGACATGCAAATGGCTTCGCGGAGCTTGGTAAGTGTGTGCGTGCGTGTGCTTGGAGGTGACTTTCGCGTAGATATGACTTGTTGCAAACGTTGCAAATAAAGGGGCGCTGTCATTCATGCGATTAAGAATTATTATTTGGGCGACGCTTGACCAACATACATCTCCGGAATGAGATCGTTCGTGCTCCGCCAAACGCGACGGTTTCGTGTAGGTTTTGGTACATCCTTCAAACGTACAAGAGTAGCAGCGCTTTGAATTTGGAGGTTGGGGGCTGGAAGCAGAGGTTAAGGGTCCAGACACATGTTCGGGCTGGGGTTCAGGCTCAGACTCAGTGTACGTCGGGTCGTTCTCGGTGCTTGGTGCGGGAGACGAGAGATGGATGACCAAAGAATCCCGACGTTTGCGTTTGCGTAGAGTGACTGTGTTTGCGGACGAGCTATACAAGTCTTCGATAGATGCCATGGTAGACAATAGAGTGTTGTGACCGTGAGCAGGGATGAAGTGTTGGGCAGGAGTGGTCAGAACGAGTGGCCGTGGCCATGTCGAGGAAATTTCCATTACCGCAGTTACGCGCCCAGCCGAGTCTGCATGAGCGTCTGCGCTCGCAGCGCAGCACCCGCTCGTCGCCACCATGGAGGTCGAGGACCGGCTCGTCAGCGTGATCCCCATCCACTACACGAATGCGTTGCAACCAAATGTCCAACTCCATCAGTTCCCTCTCCTTACTCGTCCTCTGGAGGTTCCACCATCTGCCGCCGCGAGCGGCAAGCGCATCCGTGCTCGCCTAAAGTCGAAGGTCCAACGGCTCGAGGTTCACGTTCCGGTCGACACTCGCCCCGAAGTATGGAATGGCGAGCGCTCCAAAGAATTGGGCGCAGCTCGGGGGGAGGATGATAAAGAGAAGAACCAGGAGTTGCCGAAAGTGAAGCAGAGGGAAGGGGATGAAGCAAGGCTATCGGAAGTGCGTATGCGGAGCGAGCAGGTGCCACAAGTGGGGGTGTATGTGTTGGGTGTTCTCCGTGAAGGTGAGCTGCAAACATGTCGTGCCCGATTTCCGTTGCTGATACCATTGCTGATACCTTTTTGTAGGCCGGCTACATCTGCATCCGATCAGCGAGACCCACCAATTTCGCCCAACCTTGACCTACATGGATATGCATCTACGGAAAAGCAGGCGAACCCGTGGAGGGGATGACTCGGATGATGACGATGGTCCTCCTCCAGATCCGGACGAAGCCCCTCCAGCCCCAGCACCTAAGAAGGAGAAGAAACCCTCCGGAGATGCGAAAGAAGTACAGGTGGCTGTTCGCAAAACGGCGGAAAGCCAGGGCATGCAGTTCACGGGCGGCATGACACAAATACGAAGGGATATGCTCACACTCATACACGCCGAGGAGGATGAGGATTGGGACGATTATGAATATTGCGGCGGGGAGGTGAGTCGCTTTGATGACTCGTAGCTTATGAACCTGATGGTTTATTGTTCCAGACCGTGGAGGCGAACGAGGCGTTTGAGTCTGTCTTCTCAACGTCATTCGAAGAACTAGAATGTAAAACAGATATCACAAGTCTCCTAAAGGATGTGCCCGGCTTATGACTTGTGCAATATTGTCGAGGCGGATGGACTCAAGACTGCTGAGGCTGCCCATCGCGTATTCGGTCTTAATCATCCTTACTCGGTTGTATTCCAAACGTTCCATGAGCGCTTCCGGTTTTTCATTGCTCTTCTCGCTTCTTACCACAAGATCCCACTCTTGACTTCCATGTCGCTGTCAAGCGACACAGAGTCCGAATGCGAAGGTTCAATCTCATGCTGGGATCCAACGGACTTAATGGAGATGTCTTCGATTGAACCCTCGGGGGACATGCACGTATCCCATCTGCAGCACGCCATAGAAACATTATCAAGTATCAGTATATGCGGTATAGAAGACGTGGGCATCTCGTGTTATGTTACCAGAGAAGTCCAAGACCCATTTTGACCGATTGTAACAGGATCAGCTCGTCCTTGAACAAGTCTGGAGCGCGTCTGGCACAATTCAACGCTCTCTCGACTTTGTAATCGGTCACGTTCCTTCCAACGAAAACGGATGGGTCCAGGTGCAAGAGATTCTGCGCTTGTTTCGTACGAGCTCATTTTTCTATTACTTGCTGTTCAAAGCTGAGATGTGATGTGTTGCGTGCATGCAGTCGATCCTTCAGTTCTAGCCATGCTCTTCGAATATCGCGCGGCAATTTACGACTTAGCAGCTCGAAATGCTGATGGTCAAACCCTGATCGTCTGCTGGGTGGACTTGGTTCTCGCAAAAATGGGTCAAGCTGTCATTGCGGTCGCCGGAAGTCTCTACAGCATCGTTCCCTCGCATCGAGATCAGCCAAGTACAATCCTCGCACGGAGGGATGACGACATGTTGCGTGCAGCGGCGCAATTACCTGGTGGGCATGACAAGGATCTTCAAAAGTCGCTCACTGACACGCTTAATGTGCCGCAGAATCTTGGAGTGACGTTGTGGGGGTCTTATGCTCTGAGCACCATTCACCGGCCGCAACTCGTCTTGCGACCACTCTAATTTTTGGAGTCAATGTGATGCTCCCACGAGTGGCTGGCAATATGTCGACTATCGATTCGTAAGCGTCAGCCAATGGTTTTTTTTATCTTCACTAACGTTGTTCGTCTCCCAGTGACTCCGAGCGATGGCAAGCGCTTCTACGAGTCCTCGACGAGTGGATCAAGAAGACTATCATTCACGACAGGATGGGTATTCAAATCAATATCGAAGATCCTAACGAGGAGGACCGCATTGCATATGCGATGTTCGTGTCTTTGTATGCGGTATGATTAGCCTTGGAAATCACCAAGGAAGGTTCTAATTTTGCTCCAGGTGGCTGCGTCCACTGATTTGGCAACATTGGACTTGAGCTGTCGACCACAGTCAAGTGCGACTTTGGTGGATATGATCCAGACCGTCCTTCGGCTCAAACCAAGCCCCTCGATACTCTCCGTCCTGTCGCCGACTGCCGTTCTCGACAACGCTACAACGATTTTGATAGGATGGGGCATGACAATTCCATGGTCATGGACTACGTGGATGGATGCGCGTCTCCACAACTCTGAAATAATTGAACATCTCGTAAGCAACGTGCGTTCTTCCCCCATATATGCTCCTGATCGAGCAACAATAGAGTGTGGCTTGGCTGCATACCGTAGATATACCCCCAGAAGCAACCCTCTGGCCCATGAATGCCTACTCAAAGGGTGATGATCTGACGACATCATTAATGAGTTGCCCTTTACCTGCTTTGTCGATGATGATGGTACGTTTTTATGACTCGGTGGTTGAAGTTGAAGTCACTTAGACCTTGCATCCAGCGCTTGTTGCTCTACATTCTCCGCGCTGTGAGCGACACGAACTCTAGATTCGAATCATTGGATCTTGGAGAACTTACAGTCAAAATATGCTGGAGTGTAAAAGTACCTTCTGCGGACTGTGGAGGTTGATGGGCCCTCTCTACTTGTTCATATGTGAGACGCTGTGCAAGCTTTTCGCATTGCTGCCCGATGGCGAACCTGAACTTGACGGTGAGTCCGCACATTGAGAAGAAGTATTACGCTAACGATCCACAGCGAGGGACTCTATCTTAGAAATCATCTCCTTCTTTCCATCTAGCTTGAAAGGAGCCGCCAATGTGTTCTCCGATCCAAGGGCCAAGTGCTACGGGAAGTTAAATGAAAGTGAGCATAGGAGAAGTTGATGGTGCTCCAATGCATAGGATGATTTTTTGCTAGGACTTGTCGCCTCTAGCAGGTATGGATCGTGGTTAGTACGACTGTACATGCACACTGATTTGTCCAGACTCTTGCTTGACAAGTCGAGTTGTTCGTCCATGCGAATTACGAGACAGACCACTCAATTTCTAACACTGTTATGGATGACTGGAACGCCCCGATTCTTCAATCCTGATGCTATCCATCGCTTTCTTTCTAGTCTCTGCGACACATTATGCTCCGATTCACAGGCACAGAAGACCCTTGGAGACGCCGCCATTTGTTTGTTGTCGGTGATCAAGAGCCGTAGGGATGACCCAACCTTCCAACCTGTAGACCGATGCTATGAAGTGCAATTGATATGGGCAAGCAGCGGAGATCCGGCCGATTTACTCTTAGCATGTGAGTATATTTTGCTGCCTTTCATCCCGCCACAATGATCAACGTTTAGGATAGCCTCATTGGCGACTTACGTATCCGCGTCAACGGGCTCACGGGACAGTCACTTGCTTTGGGCGGATACTTGGAGCTATTTCTGCGATATGCTGCTGCTTATCTTGGAGAAGGAATTTGTAGGGCCAGGATTAGAGGAATCCCTTTCCTTGTTCGTCGCTCCAGGTATCTGCAGAGCCCTCCTAAGTTTATTGGAGATCGCCACAGACCATGCTCGTACGTTGCGTTATTATAAGCTCTGAGGACGAGACTGAAACTGGTAGCAAGTTCGCTGTTGTATTTCCTCCCCTTGGACAACATCCTTAATGACGGAATTGAAGAAGCTTCACTTGATCGGAGACAGCACGTCCGGCGGAGGTGAAGACTATGCCACGGTCCTCAGGCAGCGGATCAGTCCCATCGCCGAGCTCCTCTACAAACATGTGGGTGGCAGTGGTGAATCTTCACGGCGGATGACGTATACTGAAGACATCGTCCGCAGCTGGAGCCCCGTTCCGACCCGCCCAAGGTTTGTAGACAGCCCCGCCGAGCCGGAATCGCTCACAGCCTTCATTCCAGAATGCTCCTCCTCCTGTCTGGGAATCTGTCTTCTGTTTGATCCGCTCAATACCCTGTCTTATTTTAAGTGTGAATTGAGTTTGGGCAGAGAGGTTTTTGGGAATGCAAGGATTTCCGTTTCCGAGCGTTGCCGCTGCCGCGTCACATTTCGACTACCATAACTGGTAATTGCACAGGTTGGCACAGTATTAGCACACCAATCGCCCAACTCACTCACCCACCTTCACCTAACCACTATCCAATAGCTAAATTTCTCGCTCGCTCCTTTTGGTGTCACCGTACTCATATGCGATCGATGGATTTAGTTCCTCGGCGGCAATGCCACCGCTGTGCATTTAACTCTGACGGAGGGCGCATTCGGAGGAGCTCGTCGACCCCCCATGCCGTCCTTCAACGTCCCTTCGGACATCGAAGCCCAGCCGGAGAAGGCGACGCAGTTTCCTCGTCATGTTACCCTAGATCCCGACGAGGTCGACCGTCCAAGACCACCGCCCACCCGACAGGCGACGGGCGAGGGGAACCCGCGTTTGACCTCCGAGTTCAGGACCCTCAGCATTCATGTCGAGACACGAACCACTCCAATCAACGAAGGTGTCAGAGGTACTCGAAAGAATGCCGTTAGAGGTGCGTCTTCTGATATCATCACTGTTTACCGCCTCACACCTACTCGTTTCCAGATCTCGTTTCCCTAGACTGGCACACCATCACGGCCGAAGAGGCGCTTCAACGACTCAACGTCTCACAGCTGACGGGCCTCGATGATGCACAGGCCAAGCGTCGTCAACAGCAGTATGGAAAGAATGCAATCACTCCGCCGAAGAGCAATTTGTGGCGCAAAGTGTTGGAGTGGGTCCTTGGAGGGTTCGGGAGTCTCCTTCTCACGGCCAGCATCATCTGCTTCATCGCATGGTACGCCTGTTAGTCCATTTCACCTGACTGAGCGTATGAACGGTTGAGGGGTAGGAAGCCCCTCGGCAACCCCAACCCGCAAGTTTCGAACTTAGCCCTAGCCATTGTCCTCTTGGTTGTCCTGTTCCTTCAAGCGGGGTTCAATGCTTGGCAAGACTTTTCGACGTCCAGAGTCATGTCGTCGATCAAGGGAATGCTTCCTTCAGACGTGCTTGTCCTCAGGGATGGGAACCAAGTCAAGATGCCAGCGTCCGAACTGGTCAATGGCGATCTGATTTACATCGGCCTTGGCGAGAAGGTTCCAGCAGATTTGCGGCTCATACAAGCTAGCGGAGATCTTCGATTCGACCGTAGCATCCTCACCGGCGAGGTTTGTCGTGTTCGGAACGAGATGTCGTTCGTCGCTTACGATTGGCACCTCGACAGAGCGAGCCAGTCACAGGTCGCGTTGAGATGACGGATAACAACTTCCTCGAAGTAAGCATGCCACTCTCGTTAACAGGCCTAGGAGGTTGCTCATGTCGTCGTATATAGACCAAGAATATCGCACTTCAAGGAACGCATTGTGTTAGTGGCTCTGGCATAGGACTGGTCATTCAAATAGGAGACCATACGGTGTTGTAAATAGATGTCTTCCCCGTACCCTCCGCTGTGCTAACGTCGGGGTAGCGGTCGAATCGCGAAGCTCTCCTCCATGGAAACTTCAAGGATGACAACCCTTCAGCGCGAGATCTTGTTTTTCGTCCTCATTATTGCATCTCTCGCGACGGCGCTCGCGGTTCTAATAGTCATCCTATGGGCAGCATGGTACGTTGACAGTCTTGCAACGAGCTGCTTCATCTTGATGGCTTCTCCTAGGTTACATCCCAAGTTCCCATCATACATCAATGTTTCTGGTCTCCTCATTGATATCGTCTCGGTCATGGGTAAGCGAATCCCGTGGCGATTCAGAGGCAAAGTTGATGAAAATGGTGTTTCTATAGTCGCATTCGTTCCCGAAGGATTGTTAGTCACATTCCAAGAGGTCATCGGATGCTATTTTTGATTCCATTTGCAGACCCGTTGCCGTCACATTATCGCTCGCAAAGGTCGCACACACACTGAGCAATAACAAAGTCCTTTGCAAGCGAGTACCATACTTCCGTCGGCGTTGGCGCCCTCTCACACTATGACAGGTCCCTGTCAATCGTAGAAACATTGGGATCAGTCAACATATTGTGTTCCGTGCGGCCAGTTATACCTTTACACTGTGCATTGACTGACTTGTGGAAATCTCCAGGACAAGACGGGAACGCTGACCCAGAACAAGATGCATGTTGTCAGTGTTGCCGTAGACGATAGGGTTTTCGAATCTTCTGCATTCAAGTCCGTCCTCGCCGACGCCGAGCCTGTGATCGCGGAGAACCTCTCCCAAGTCGTCGCTGTTGGTGGTCTCTGCAACGCCGCCATGTTTGGGGCAGACAGGGATGACGGGTCCGAGAGAGCCATTTCCGGGGATGCAACGGGTAAGAACGGATAGCCGATCTTCCCTTCCGTTTTCTCACCTGCCGACCCAGATGCTGCTATATTGAGATTTTCGAATGGTGTGCTCGCAGCAGACTCCTTGCGAACGATCTGGAAAGAAGTCTACAAGCTCAATTTCAACTCGAAGGTATGAAACCAACACACTCTCCCATCAGACGACCTGTGCTGATACGGCTACAGAATAAGTACATGTTGAAGCTGTGCCAGTCCACCGTCTCCGAACGCCCAGCGCCGTTAGCATCTTGGGACGACTTCTCGACTTCGGATTTCCTTCTCACAGTGAAAGGCGCACCAGAGGTCCTAATTCCCCGCTGTAAATTCGTGTCGAATCCGGAAGGCGGCGAACCGATCCCCCTTTCCGCGCAGGTCCTGGAGCGCGTTACGCGAGTCCAGGAAGAATGGGCTCGAGACGGTCAGCGTGTCTTGCTCATGGCTCGCAGAGTCGTGAAGGCGGACGAGGTCCCGAAGAGCGCAGACCCGCAGTCTGACGAATTCGACGAACTCGTCGAAGTCCTTCCGGGACAACCTGATCATCGTCGGCTTAGTTGGCCTCATCGATCCGCTAAAGCCTAGCATTCCGGAAGTTGTTAGGACGTGTCGCAAGGCTGGTATCCGGTTCTTCGTTATCACGGGTATGTGCATATCCATGCCTTCGAATTCGCATTTTCTTGGCTCATTATAACGATGTAGGCGACCACCCTACCACTTCGGTTGCTATTGCCGCGCAGGCGGGCATCATCACCCGTGTTGACCGCATACATTCCGTAGCAGATCTGCCCACAGAACCTAAGGAGGATATCCAGCCGTTAGACTACAGCTTTTCGGGAGTGGGTAACGACGTCGCAAAGGCAACGAGACAGAGCATCGTCATCACCGGACCGGAGCTCGAGAAGCTAGACTCCGCGCAAGTAGAGCACCTTTGCGGGTACCAGGAAATCGTCTTCGCCCGTACCACGCCCCAGCAGAAGTTGCGGATAGTGCACGAGTTCAAGAAGCGGCAGTGTGTCGTCGCCATGACGGGTGACGGAGTGAACGATGCACCATCATTGAAAGCTGCAGACTGTGAGTGATCTTAGTCTCCAAACGTCTTGCAGATCATGCTAACAACACATGATATGATACAATAAAGGCGGTATCGCGATGGGAGAGGGTTCCGATGTCGCCCGCGAGGCAGCGGATATGGTCCTGTTGGACGATTTCTCCGCCATCGTCATCGCGTTGGAGTACGGCCGTCTCGTCTTCGACAACCTCAAGAAGACCGTCTTGTACCTGCTCCCGGCCGGGAGGTAGGCACATTCTTCCTGCTTCAATTCAGCATTATTCCGACGCGTTTCCCAGCTTCTCTGAACTCATGCCTATCCTCCTCAATATCCTCATTGGCGTGCCCCAGATGCTGAGCAACATTCAGTGCGTAATACCATCACCACACTCATTCGTTGCACTCACAGCATTTTCACCCGACAGGATGATCCTGATTTGCGTCGCGGTACGCGAATTATGTATTCAATCTTGGAACGGTCCTCACGTTTCTACAGACGGATGTCTTTCCAGCCTTGAGTCTCTGTTTGGAGAAACCCGAAACAGGTCTCCTTGAGCGTCCACCCCGGAATATCAAGAAAGAGCGACTGGCCGATCTGAGGTTGCTTCTGCAGGCGTATGGCTTCCTCGGTATCCTGGAAACTCTGTGTGCGATGTCCATGTGAGGATTGTCACTATCCAAGTGGAACTTAAGGTCTAAGACGCTTTTGCTATCTAGGTCGTTCTGGTATCTGCGGCGCAAAGGCGTCCCGTTCTCACACCTCGTGTTTGGGTTTGGCAACTGGCCAGGGCTGACAGACGAGCTCCTGTACACGGCACAGAGCGTGTACTTCTTCACACTTGTGCTTATGCAATGGGGGTTAGTACTTCCTTCTTGTGGCATCATCTTAATATGGGTGCTAACACACCTGCAGTAATCTTTTCGCAACTCGCGGGCGGAAGCTGAGCATCGTTCAGCATACACCCATGTCCAATCCATGGGTCTTTCCCGCGGCGGCCCTGGCATTGTGTATCGGTATCTTCTTCCACTATGTTTCTTGGTTGTAAGCTCTTTTTTCATTGTAGTGAGGCCTCCCTGGACTCACTCGAGCCTTGCCACAGCCAGAAGGTGTTCCAGACGCGCCCGATCCCCGTTGAAGTTTTCTTCATCCCCATCTCTTTCGGGGTTGGTCTCTTGGTGTAAGTGGATCTAACTGCATTCAAGTTGTAGTCGTTGTCTTGACCTGTTGCTATGTCAGTCTGGATGAGATGCGAAAGCTGATCGTCAGGCGGTATCCGAAGAGCATCGTTGCAAGGCTCGCGTGGTAAATGTTTGGACACAAATTTCGGACAGGGACAGTATTCCCGAAGGCCATTTACTATACATGTCGGCCATGATACCAGTGTACTCGGTAGAGATGTCTTTGTGTACTGTGCAGTCGATGGATGGGAGCAGAGGGCGACAGCGCATCTCGCAATTTGGCGCGTCTCTGGAACGCGAGAGCCACGTGACCGCGACAGCGATGTTGGAAAGGCGTGGCCTGTTTGGGAAGGATGCCGGGCTCTGCTTGTCTCGAACACCGACAGGTCTCCCCTCCGTTCTGCCTTTCTCGCCCTCGCGTTCTGCTCTCGACTGCCTTGGACTCTACGATGGGATTTTGCAGACGTTGCGGAGACATCGTCGTTGGCCCCCGCTGTAAATGTGGCGGCTCTTCCGTCGGTGAGTCTCGCTCCCCCCAGCGCCCCCGAGTCTCTCTGAACACGTGTAAAGCACCCGTCGTTAAGTGGAACCAGGGCGACGGTCAGTCCCAGGACCCCTGGTCTAAGACATACGTAACGCGGGACAAGCCTCGAGACAAGTCTCCGTCCAAACCGCTCACTAGGACTTCACTGGGCAGCAGCAACTCAATTCCACCATCAACACGAGCGTCCCCTCTTCTGCATCTTCTGCTTCTCCTGTCAAGCGCTTCCCCAGACCCACGAACCAGAAACCACTAGCTGTCTCCCTCGACCACCGAGTCTCCGAACACATCGCAACCTCTACATCCTTTCAACGCCCCCTCTCTCCCCTCAAACATTCAACAACATTGCCCCATGCTGACGATATTTCGTCCGACGTCAACCCAGAAGAAGGCATTTTGCCAAACCTGAACAGTGGCTCCAGACTTGCCAAAGTCTATGGTTCCGTTCTTCAACCCAAGGAAACTCTCTCTAGTTTCATCTGTGCCCTATGCTCCGCGCCGTTCCCTCCCGATGCCACCATATACCCCGATCCCACATCCATCCGTCCCGGTCTCCCTATCGATGATGTTGGTTCTGGCACCCGATTCCTCTGTAGACCCTGCTTCACCGCGAACGGCGGGTCGAAAGGCGACTGCCCTTCTTGCGGAAAACCTGTGCTCATCTTGAAGAGCGAAGGTGGCTTCGTCGAAACAAGTGGAAAAGTATGGCATAAACGCTGCTTCTGCTGCGAAGGATGCTTTAAGAACATCGGCGACCATCCGATGGTCGACCTTCTGGGCCGGCCAAGCTGCCCAGACTGCTTCGACACTTGTCTCAAGCGAACCCCAGGCAACACACCGCGCAAACCGAGGAGCGACGAACCCTTCGAGGAGCGCAGCAACCTTGGCGGCACGAAGCGTACTAGCAAGAGTCGGGAGGGGAGCCCTGCACTGGAGGAGCTCGAGATGAGGTTGGGCATACGCAGTCGGGAGAGCACACCAGTGAAGGCCACGGAAAGCCGCGGTGCGAGGTTCATCAACCCAACGTCGCCCTTAATGCCTACGCCCACCTCCCCTCCCAATACTCATAGCCCTATGTCGAAACGTTATTCAACAGCTGTTGACTCTAGCCCCATCTCAGAGCGCCTCACCGCCAGGGCGAGGGCTCATTCTTCCGCCAGTGGTGGCTCTCCCGCTCTCCGTGATGCCCTTACACGGTATCAGAGCTCTGACACTGGTGATGGTAGTCCATCCCGGCGTCCCTACAATAGGCTGCGTTCACCTGACCCTGAGGATGAACACAGCTCGCCCATCTCGACGAGGTGGACTGCTAGTGGAAGTCCGAGATACGGCAGTCCCATATCACGACAGCCCACCGCCGACGCCGTCGAGGAGATGAAGCAGCGTTTCCTTCGCCAGGCTTCTCCCGGAGTGTCGTCTCCGAGTCGTGTCACCCTCTCCCCTTCGGAAACCACCACACCGACGCGCCATGAGCGCCGCTCAAGGTCCCGGCCTCGCTCGAGTGGTGCAATGTCTTCCGCTTTCGACGATACCCCGTCTTCATCCTCAGCACGACTCAGCCCCTTCTTGTCCGTCGCGATAACACTGGAAACACAGATTACATGCGCCGTAGTCGAACTGGTGAAAGGGAGTACCTAGGGCGGGACAGGACTGGGGACACAGATCAAGTCCGCCGCAACGACACTGGCACCACAAGCCACCTTACTCGCAATATCACCGGAAATACGGACTACACCCTCAAAGGTGACCGCACAGGAGACGCAGAAGTGGAGTCGCTGCTCGGATCCTTCCCGAAAGTGCCCACCGGCGACCTCATCGACCTCAGCTCCGACACGTCGGTGAGCAGCATCGAGCCCGAATTCACTGGCAACGGACCCATATCGCGTATTACCCGCCCCTTGCGCGAACCCGCAACTCCACCAAGGGAGCGCGTCGGGCTCGGCATCAGCATGGGTTTGAGGAAGAGCGTCTCCGGGACATCTTTGGCCACAGACTACACCTCGTCCTCCATCCCGCCCACGCCAGACCTTGCTGCCGACTTCTCCGACGCAGCGACGCAGTCCAGCGGCCCCTCCACTCCACCATCGCTCTCCCCGCCCTCCAAACGCGGACAAGCGAAGGCTGAGAAGGGCCGTGTCATATCGCACCACACCGGTGAGCGGGAGCATAGGACCCCAACAAAGAGCAAGTCCGAGGCGACAACCCCGACGGCGAAAGCGCGCACGCTCCTACCACACGACATCTCCATCCCGGATCCGCTTCCCCCAGACTCGCGGTGCGCGCGCTGCAGTCAGCCGCTGTTCAGCAAGAAGGACGGCGGTAAGTTCGTGACGGTGCCTGAGCAGCCATCGAGCAGCGGTGTGCCGCCGAAGACGTACCACACGTCGTGCTTCCGATGCACGGTGTGCGACCGGCTGTTCGAGGACAAGGACGGCGGGCGTGCAGTATTCGTGCGTGGGCCCAGCGGGGCCTGTCATGTTGAGGTGAGCTCTCGAGCATTGTCTCCAGCTGCTTTCTTCATTCTAATAGGGCATATACCTAGTGTGCGCCTCCGGAACGGACGATCGTGCGCTCGTACCCCATTCAAACCCCGCGTTCCATGGCGACATCCCATTCACAGTCTCAACCATCCTATTCCGCGCTGAAGACAGCGACCGCAACGTACCACGCGAGCTCGCCCCGCTTCGAGACGCCCCCCAAGACTGCTCCGCCGACACAGCAGTCGTTCGTGTTCCCGCAGCCGCGCTTCGGAAGTGCGAACACGTGCCCTGGCTGCCACCAGAACGTATCCCCGATGGAGCGTGGTGTCGTCCCGGGCCCACAGGGCTCGCGCTGGCATGCGATGTGTCTCGTCTGCGGCGGGAAGGAGGCACGGGGGCGCAGGAAGGAGGAGGGGCGCGCCGGGTGTGGGAAGAAGCTCGACAGTGCCGCGAAGACGGACAAGGACGGTGGAGTCTGGTGCCGCGAGTGCATGGTCAGTATTCTCCTCTGTCTAGGCCTATCTCCATCTACCGATGCTGACGGGTTACGTCGTGCAGCTAATCCTCCCGCTTGCGAACCGAGGCTCGCCCTCGCCGACCCGCAGCACGCCGATCGTTCCGAACCACACAGGCAGCAGGGGCCCGTTCGGCGTCGCCCCACAGTTGACCGGGACCACCACCCTTGCACGCCAGTTTACTGGAATCGGCGGATCAGACCCGTCTCTTGTCCGGCAGCTTACTGGCGGAGGCCTTAGTCCTACGCGCCAGCTGACGTCAAGTCCCACCAAGATGCATGATGGCCCCCGTCCAGGCGCATCGCGGTACCCTCGTCCCAAGTCCGCTATAGGATATGCTGCGCGGACCAAGAGCGAGGGGGGTGAGGGTCGCGGCATGTTCCTCGTTCGGCAGTTGACAGGTGGAAAAACTAAGGAAGCCCCATGAGAGGGGGTCACAGGGAACTGGACTACGCCATTTTTTTCACTGTACACATATATACCCAGGGCGCATGCTCACATGGACTGGTTGCGGACTAGCTCTCTCTTTTGTACCGTCGACGTTGATTTGAGTGCTTTCTCTAGGTAGCTGCTTTCCATCCTGTTTCTGTTGCATTTAACGTCCCCGCATGGAGTGCTCTTTTTGTCATGAGGTGTATGAATTCCGACATGCTGTCCACACGAAAACATGGAATTCGTTGTATAGTATGGGTATCACGTCGTGACGGCGAAGAGAGAACATGTTCAATGCAAGCAATGCAAATTACGTCCTTCATGGAAATGTAAAATCCGATCCTTGCACAGTTCAATTGGTGATAGACCCCTTCAACTTCAAATTTCGGCTGCTGGAGCCAACAGAGATGCCAGTTTGACCAGTGGCGATCTGCCAGCTCTGGGAGACGACGTCCCAGTACGAGAAGTCGTAGCGGGAGAGCTCGAAAGTCACCGTCTGGGACTCTCCGGGTTGGAGGAAGACGGCGTCGAAGCCCTTGAGGTTGTTCGGCGCCTGCTCAGCGGACGCGGGGGGCGAGGTGTAGAGCTGCGGAACTTCCGTGCCGGCCTTCGCCCCGGTGTTGGTGAGCGTGAACGAGACGGTCACGACCGGGTCATGAAGCCTGAGGAGAGTCTCGTCAGATTCCTATTCCTTTTAGGGCATCAAACCATCACCACTTACCAGGGGTCGAGGGAAGAGCCAGGTCCCAGGCTTTGGCGCGAGCCGCCAGCAGTAGACCCGCTGACCTTGAGGTTGGAGTACGAGAACGTTGTGTATGACAAGCCGAAGCCAAACTCAAACCGGGGCTCAATGTTAGCCTAGTGATGCGGTAGGGTTAGCTTGAGTGGTGTAAACGAAATACTAAAGGACCTGCACGTACGGCGTCGAAGTGGCGGTAGTCAATAGAGATGCCCTCGGTGTAGTTGATAGGCACGATTCCAGAGCCCGTGTACGTGACGCGAGCGGAGTAGTCGGACTCATTCTTCGCGATTGTGAACGGAATCCTCCCGCTGAATAACCTCGTCAATATTGCATGATTCAGAACCCCATATACCAAGACATTTCACCTGGGGTTAACGTCACCATAGAGGACGTCGGTAATTGCGTTTCCTGCCTCTTGCCCGGGAAGCCCGGCCCAAATCTGAAATTTATGAAACTCAACAAGTGGTGGCCATGGTGAGATAATACACCTTACCACAGCCGTAACTGCAGAGAAATAGATCGTCAGTTAACGAGTTGCAATGGAAGGTAGGTAGCAACATACCATTCGGGTTTTCAATCCAAGCATCCATGATGATGGGACCAACACTATTCACGATAACGATGGTGTTGTTGTTGACACTGGCCACTTGTTCCACGATAGCATCCTATTCAAGGAGAGTTAGCTTGACATTCTTGCACAACCTAACGATTAAACGGCACATACGCCATTGTGCCAGGCGTTCAGGTCGTTGCGATCTCCCGCATTGCCCTCGACCGTGTATTGCGCTTCGCTGTGTCCCAAGAGTGAGGGAAGATCTTCGAAACAGAGTTGGTACGCTTACCCGCTATCAGCCGTGATGAAAACGAGAGCAACACTTTTGCCAGAGGCAGTGCTCTTGGACAGGTTTGCATCGTCGCTGAAGGTCCAAGAAGAAACGCTCGTCCCAGCTGCCTTCGCGCGGGTCGAAATGGCATCAAGCGGCTATTAAAACTGTCAGTTGCAAACATCAAGCCTCAGGCCCGAAAGGTATAGCACTGACCGCAATAAGATAGGGGAAGTATGCAGTCCTACCGACGAGTTAGATGCGAGCTGTTTACTTGAAACGAGATCGATTCACTGACCCACTTCCCCAGCCAATGGCCAGCACGCCGTCATTGCAACTGTGGTCAAGACACCTACAAACAGCAAAGTAAGGGATAGTAATGACAAGGATCACGCATATACTCACTCGTTAGAACTGAGAATGGCAGACCGAGCACCGGTGCCAACAATAGCCATTGTCTTGGGAGTACTCAAGGGAAGCGCGTTGTTGGTGTTCTTCAGCAGGACAGCAGAGGCACCCCCCATCGTGCGGATAAGACTAGAACAGGCATCAGTAATGACGTCTGCTACAGCACGCAGAGAGAGCTATATGCCTTGCATGATCCCCTTGAACATTGACATGGGATCCCAGGAAGGAAAGCCAGGAATTGAAGTTGACTGCGGGGTATCCCGAGTCTTGACCAAGCAAGAACCTGTTCATACCGTGTCAATAACACGGAAGATATCCATGCAACCAAACTGCCATACCATCCTGCCAAAATGCGAGTGGCCATGTCCTACGAAAAGGTGAGACGAATAATCGTCGGATAGGAACGCCCAGCTCACATCAAGCCGCGCCTGCGAAACATCCCCGTTTTTCACAGCATTGACCAAGTTGCTCCCAAAGTAGCTGGTACAAAGACCGTGAGGTGCCTGCCATGCGACCAAAACGACCGACTCACCTGCTGAATGAGGCGAAGAACTCGTCTCCGGGCATGGTCATCTGCCTCGATATTCAGAACGGCGAGGCGCAGATGATCAACAGAACTTACGTCCAGCCCACCATTGATGGCGGGTGCCGTAGAATGTGTGGCATACCAGTCTGCGGACGGAAGTTAGCGAATGAAGGCGCCCCTGCACCAGAAGCAAAGCATACCGGACATGACATCTGGAGGCAGAGATCAGCAGGGGCTGCACGGGCCGAGCAGAAGCACTCACAGCCTTGGAAGCCAAGTTCGCCCTTGAGGATGCCGTTCATAGCCTTGTCGTTCTCGCACGCGAACGTTCCGTTGACTGCACCATCACGTCATATTTTGCCCCAAACAGGGACGCCAGCCGACTTACTCTGGTCTATGGGACAAGATATGTCAGTGGCCCGGCCTTCTCGGCTTCTGTTTCGCGACACTTACTGTAGCTGCACATGACCGAGGCGACGTTCGCCTGCACGCTACGAAGGAACTACAATGCCAAGATGAGTTCAAATGTCGGTCTGGAGGACTCCGAAGACTCACGGGATGCGAATACAGCTCATGTTGCTTTGGGGGAGGGATTAGCTGCATGACTGACAGCGGAAACGCTGCATCTTACCGTCCTGTGCAGCATTTGTTCAGCACGAGGGGAAAGACAGGTTCAGAAATGGGACGTACTTGTCGTCGACGTTGGAGGAACTGCTCTGGCGAAAATGCTCCTGTTCGCTGTTGACAGAGGTTGGTCGAGGAGACGAGGACGGGGCTGGGAGGAGGCATACTTGTTGATGAAATGCTTTGCGCAGGCCTGGACGCCCTGGCTCTGGATGCCCGTGACCATTTCGAACGCCACTTCTCCCGTCAGGAACGGATCGGCCCCCGCGCTATTTCACAGAACCCCATCCTTCTCAGCTTCCTCGCGACACTCGACGGACGCAAATGGAAGGAGCTTAAACTCACCCTTCCCAGTTGCGGCCCGCCGCCGGCGCCCGCATCAGATTCCTAGTTTGCCAAGTGTCGGCCGTCAACTCGCCGGCGTGACATGGCTCCGCCTTGTGCACTTACATCATAGGTCCCAGTGCGACGTGGATGCCCTTGCCGCGGAATTCTGCTCCCATCGCCTCGCCACGCTGGCGTATCAGAGTGCGGTTGAACCTGCAGTTCTGCGGGTCAGGATATCTGATGCACTGCTACTCATCATGAAAATGGGCACGCACGTGGCGGCTGCATTGATTTCGCTAGAAAAGACACATTCCAGTCAGCCACACAGAATTGTGACATGCAAACACCGGTGAAGACGCACGCAGGGAACACCGAGTTGCCGTCGACAAAGCGCACGCCAACTGGGCTGTCTGTGTGCCGCCCGACGTCTCAGTAGGGTATCAACAATGATGCGACGGCGATTTGAACCTTGTAAACATAGCCCAGAGAAGTTGTCGATGGCAGAAATAGACGGTGTCGTCCCAATGCAGGGTCCTGCGACGAGACAATTCAACACTCAGCGCCGTGCGCCATGTGGATGGTAGTATATGCACAAACCTCCGATCAAGCCAAGGCCTGGTAAAAGTTCAGCAAGCACTTCTTTTGGCGTAGCATGGAAACGATGCCTACCTGTGCCAAGATTGGACTTGTCGGTATTGGAGAGGTTGGCCACGACCGGCCTCGCCTATGGGTCACGGGTCACGATTTCAGTTCACCGCCCGGGCTTTGACCATCTTTAAAGCACTATTGCCAACCTTCGCATATGCGGCTGTCCACTCCGGAGATATGTTTGCGACTTCGGTGTGAATAACTGCAGACCCCGCCGTCTTGCGCGAGGGTGTCTGCGCGTCAATGACGCATGCAGAAGCTATCACGTACACGCGTCAGCTATCCAAAGCATGGCACACGACCCTGGTTCGCGGGGCGCTATGGACTCACTGTCGTTGAGTGTCTGACATGTGTATCCCGGGGAACAAGTGGTCAGATTCGACCTGGGCAGAGGACAGCCAGGATCCGTCAGCTTTCGCTGCGCGGCTTGTGTGGATGGTGCAAAATGTTGATGCGCAGTGAAAGCGTGTACGTACCCGCTCCCGGTGCTGCATGCATCAGCTGCGAGCCCGCCAGATGGACCCAATACAAGCGCATACGCGACGGCGATGACCACGGGGGTGAGGGTGAAGGCCATCTTCAGCTTGCTTCCTGCGCGAACACGGACAAGAGACACCTAGAGGGAGGCAGCCCAGCGAGCAGGGTGGGTAGGCAAACGCCCTCGGTGCGCCCTTTAAGGCCAAAGTACCCGCGCGGACCCGCGAGGAAGAATCTGGTAATGCCGCAGATAGACAGGCGCAATCATCTGCCAGGTGGAATCGGCAGGAAGCACGAACGAGCCGCCTTCACATCGGCAGCAGGTGGCCATTGGATCGCCAGTTCCCATGCGACGGAAGGCGGGGCATATGGTCACCAGGCCTTCGTATGCTAGATTGACCTGTGGGAGTGTCAGATGCATCCGAGCCCATGCCTCCGAATGCATCCCATGTTGACGTTTCCTGAGGAATAGCGGCAAATGCCCGGATACTCGACCATGTTTGATGGCAAATGCTCCGGTTCGGCCATAGGACCTGGAGACGGATTGTGGAAGCGACGAGGTCTTAGGCGCAGGCGAGCGACTCGATATTCACTGCATGTCAGAGGTCCGTAGGTCGAGGTCGCCTACGTCAAGTAGTCACAACGTGCGCGTATCTCGGGTAGACGGACCCTGATGTATCTGTGACTATGCGCAACCACAGGTAGTTGTCCAACGTAGACGAACCCCTCGTCTACGAACCTGGGCGGCTTTTTGACTGCAGTCAACAGCACGGCCGAGACTCCGCACGTGCAACGGATTGTCCATCTCTCGCGCTGAATTCCTCCACTGAATGATCATTTGTACAGCACTACATGGTAACGGGGACCTAGATGAGTGCTTAAGTTGCCACATTCTCTGTACATTCTGTGCCAAAGTGCAGCGTAGGGGTGGGCATAGTGTCGGACTACCCCCACATATGTTCAATGGGCAATGGTAGTCGTGGGGAAAGGCTAGGTCGTCTAGACGGATCCTTCGGGTACTGTCGGATACGCGACATGGCCGAACATCAGCGAACCCTTCGTCTACGGGACTTATGCGGGGGTGACTACGTATGCCACGCGACGTGGTCGAACGTAGACGACCCCCGACCTAGGGGCCTTTGACATGCAGTGATTCATGAACCAATGATGTCAGAGAATTCCGAATTTGGCATATCCCCAACCTTCACTGCCTTACATAATTGACCGGGTTTTTGAACGCCGTTGTATCAGCTCACGGAAATGGGCTTCGGGCGCGTAACGAATCAATGACGTGTTGATGCATCGTCCTCGGTCTCGTCGCCGACGCGGGGCGCTCGCCGGACAGTTGCAGAATCTGAATATTAGAATAATGGATCTGACACCTCCGGCAGCACGTCCGAGAACACCACCTTCTGCGAAATACAGTCATGGGGCTCTAGGGAGATAAATAACATAAACCTTCCAACTGCAATGTCCTGAAGACGACCCGTGCACTCAGCGCTCAGCGAGAAGACGGTCATCGCGGGCTGCTTTGTTCTCGTGTTGTGTGCGCCTGATCTATTCTTCAGGGCAGAATCCTCCGGGAAGAAATAGCATGAGAGCGCAACCTCGACCAGAAGGTGCGAACACCCGCTCGGCTGCAACGTATATTTCAATTTAACTCTGCTTCTTAACTTTGGATCGACGGCGAAAGCTATATATACCGACCGTCCCCGTCGCTCCTCGTCTGGAGACGAGCAGACTTCAACTTGGCATCCTTCCTACACACATAGCCGCCTTCACGGCTGGACGGTGGGACCCGAGTCTTCAACATAGATTCCGCTGTAGTAAAAGTCGGTCTCATTGATCTGTTGCATATTCCCATTCAAGGGCAGCCTCAGAGCACCTGACGACAAATCCGGTACCCGGGGCGTGAGCTAGCGTGCCTACTTTCTGACGGAAAGAAGGAGGAAAAAGGAATCAAGTCGAGAAGACGGGCGTACCAACGTGCCAATCGGTGCCGCCATTCCCGTTCAACGAGCCTTCGTACACCTTCTCAAGCGCATCGCTGCCAGTGGAAACCCACAGCCCGCCTGGCGACCCGGTCTCCAGAATGAAGTTGTACTGCAGACATCAGCCAAGCTCAGCGTCCGACAAAGACGACCGCAGGGCCAAGCCGATGGCATAGGGAGCGTTCCATGCCGATAAGTAGCGTGGACGCACCCAGGTACCCTTCTCAGGCTGCACGGACCATATACTCTTCCCTCCGGTTATGACTTGCAGGGTATCCGCAATACCATTCTGGCCTACAATCACATGTATGAGCTCCACTCATTCAAATATACGCACCGCAAAATGTGGACAGGTCGCCGCTCACCAGACAGCTGGCCATACTTGATGTCCGCGTAGTGGCCTTCCCAAAACACGATCTATGTGCGCTGCCGACATGAGCCCCGCCTCCGCGCCTCCTTCATACGTCATCACATATTGCATAGCGACCACACCCACCTGATGCTCGTACGCCGGATCTGCGGGAAAGTATGCATGAATGTGGATGGCGCCAGGAAGTACAGCACACTACGTCAGTCGCGGATCAAAGCCAAAGCGACAGGCGAGCGTTATCGCGAACCTGGGGAGTTGACCGTGGGGATCTGCAGCGAGACGTGGAAAAAGAGGTGTCCAGAGAGCGCATTCGTGGTTTGTGGCAGTAACTCCGTGCGGAGCATGGGCCCGCCATTCCAGGTTGAGTCGGCGTCGATCTTCACCTTGACGCCCTGCTTCTCGCCCGTGGCTGCAGCAATTTGTCGACAGTCGAAAAGCATGCGGTCAGTGCGCCACCTTTACAGAAGGCACGACGTCAAGCCGCTCTGGGCTGTGTGTGGTGACGTACTTATGGGGTTCTCATACTCGCTGCCAAGTGTCAGCCACGAAGACGCCGTTTCGCCCTGGGCGACGCGGCGGAATCGGTGAGCATTGGGCTTGGTACCAACGTCAGTTCAGGCACGGCGCCGTGCCACATACATGTAAATTTCCCTGTGACAGACAGTCAACCGTTCACAGAGCTTGCGACGGGATCAAACAGAATGAAGACACACTTACGTAGATGTAAGTCTGGTACGCCCCAGTTTGATTGCTCCAGGACCATTGGTCGAAGTCAGCAGCAGTCCTATAAAGGGTTAAAGTAAGCCACTGGTTGACTCCGGATGCTGCAGCTCCTGCACGGCGGCGCAGATGTGGTTTGTCGCAGGCGTCAAGCTTTTGGTCGCACTTACGTGTAGTTGTTGAACCTCCCGTCCCAAAGAATGGCGCCGGACACGGCCGATGCGAATACAGGGAGGATGAAAGATAGTATGCCCTTCATGCTTGCGACTGGCGACTGGTCCGTGACGCAAGATGGTCGGGGACTCGTACCTTGCATTTGCGGACATATATGTAGGCGCAAAGGTCTTGCTCGCCGACGTTCGTCCGGCACACGCCACAAGACGTTCGCGTTGCGCAAGAGTTGGGGCGGGCTATACCTCGGACCAATGTCGATCCGTCCGTAGGCGGGGATGAGGGAGCATTAATACGGTGGAGCGACTCTGGACGTTCGAATGCGAGGGAGTCGGTAGGGCTTGTTGCTCCGGCTCCTTTGCGCCTGTGCCATGAATTCCCGGCTTCCAGGACCATGGGGGATGAGCGGCGGCGAACCACACGTTCGTCGTTTCCCCAATTGGGCCGATGCAACTCCATAAACGAACCAGAATTCAGTCTAGCAATGAGTTAGGGATAGACTAAATCCCAAATTAATCCTGTGAAAATGAGGTAAGTGCATCTTCATTATTGTAGCGTGGACGATAGAACCGAGCTTGTCGAATGATGGCAGATGCTTGGTGTAGAAGGGACGGGACATCGTGTGAGCACCAGCCCATGACCCGGAGATCCATAATGTACCTAGGCCTTGGCGGTGGGGTCCTGTCGCCCATCGACATTCTCTCGCACGGAATCATCACGGTGCCTAGAAGTCAAAACTGGAGCAGCCAGTCTCAGAGTTCGCGCTATACAACTTCGGACCGATGACGATAAACCCATGGCATTCTTCCGAGCTTTTCGAGCCTGTATGGGGTGGAAGATCCGGAGGACTTACGACAGGGCGAAGCGGATCCGGAGTGGCCCAGGATGGGACAAGGATGGAGCCTGAGCGATGAATTCCCCGGTCACGATGCAGACAATAAGCACAATGGAAATGGTAAGCGGCAGCTCGTACCCCGCACGCGTCCGAGTGAGTCCGAGTGGCTGGGCATGGCGTGGGGATGCAACCATCCTGTCAGCCAGACGCGGATCGGACGTGCTCGGATTGAAAGGATGGGTGGCAGCGATCGCAATCGTCTGAACTAGTGGAGAGCTAGGGACGGGGGCGAGGTGGGGATGTACGGCAGGACGACCAACCAGATCGAGGGTAATGGAGGCTGGGGCATGTGGGAACGGGAAGCGACTGAGATGGCAAACGGCGGAGGGCAAGGCCTGTGGAGTGGCAGGCCGGATAAAGCAGGGTTTGCATTGACCGGGGGTTGCCGAGAGCTGCTGTATGTATAGCGGCTTGCGGCCCACCGTGCCTCGTCCCGCCCGAGCAGCCCATCTCCCAACTCACGCCAGGTCCTGTCTTCCTCCTCCACGCCTCCACATTCCGTCCCACAAATCGCACATACCCTTCTCTGCCCTACAGCTTGCTTATCCCACTAGACTCTCCGTCTGGGTGTGTCCATGTCTTGTCCACAGACCGCCAGAGTCGCTCCCGATCTTACTCCGCCTCCACCGAGTCCTCGCCCACTCCCCGCCGGCAATCGGACGAAGTCAAAGGCCGTATATCCGCCAAGCGCTCTCGCCCTAGCTCCATCCGTGGCCCATCATACAAGGACCTCGCACATAATCAACCCGCTGAGAAATGGGACGTAGATTTGTGGCGGAAGGGCAAGAGGCAGAGAGACTCCAATGTGAGTCCAATCTTCCTAGATCGTCCGTCGTTCCCTGTCTTCGACTAGAGCGCTGAGCCTTGAACCCTTACAGGCCGGAGAGTCGTCGGACGAAGAAGGCTTCAGCAGTAGGCTTTCCGCCATTGGTGCCGCCTTCCCCGCACGGGATGCTCCCGCATCGCCGTCATCCGTGTCGGGCCTTCCATGTACATCGGCAGCGTTCCAGTTCTTCCCCCAGAAGCAGAAGTCGCGGCGGCGTGCTTCTGGACCCCGGCCGGGCCGCCCACTTCGGGGCACATCACCGCGCGAAGGTGACCGGATATCATCGGACGAGGCCCGTCGTATGCGCGCATCCGCTCTCGGCGAGCTACGGCGTACCGTCGAGGAAAACGGCGAGAGGCTGGTTCGTCGCGTGCGCGATTGGGAACAATCGCGCTCTGAGACTTCTTGCTCTCCTGTGGCTCCCACAGCGCTCGAAACCCCGCGGAGATCGTGGCGGCACCCCACCTTTCGTTTCGGTCTCCCCGACGCGCAAACGGCGGTCGCTGAGAAGTCGGAGGACGAGGACGAGGACGAGGACGACCTCTTTATCGTTGGGGGAGCATCCTCCTTCGGAATCGCTCGGAGCCCTGTACACAAGAAAAGGGCCCTTTCCCTCAGCATGATGGACGACAACATCCCCATGGTCTCCTCGCCTTTCGCTGACTTGGGTGATGGCGATCACACCGCGTCGCTCGTAGATGGCTCCTCCGGCCCTTCGGCCTACTCTTCCGATGACGAGGGCAATGCGGACATGGAAACCGACCTGTCATCGTCGGGCATATTCTCCACCCCCGCCTTATCACAAACATATTCTGTATCGACCAACTCGTCCCTGGTCTCTCTCGCTCTTCCCACACGGGACGAGAACCTCATGTCCCCCACATTCCCATCCTCCACTACAGCCGTGACCGGAAACGGAAACGCTAGGTCCACCCCGCCGCTGCCAACCGCTTCTCGATCTGAGAAAGCTATCGCAGCACTCACACTCGCGATCGCGAGCGGCGCCGCCGGCCTCAGCGACTATGAAGCCCTTCGCATGGCTGAGGAACTCATTACGTTGGACGAGTCACATGCAGGCGAACTCTGGAATTAAAAACAGCCAGTCTCCAACTCTCACATTTTGGTATACGTCTTCTCCCTTGTTCCATCCATGCACATCTGTATCCACTCTCACCGCACTTTCAACTCCACACTATCACGACGAAGCATCTGAACCGTTTCACATATTATACCATTTGCGCCTTGCAGAGCCCAGAAGTTGCTATATTAACCATCACCCAGACACTGTATACCTAGTAATTCTCGTGTCCTCCACTTCCGTTTGCGATGGCAGTCGCCTATCCCGTGCATCGCGGTATGGCTCCAGAGCCCAGTACATGATTCACCTGACCTTCTATCGGCTCAGTGCAGTCTTCTGGTCGCATCGTGCCCCACTCGACTGGATCCATTAAATTATCTGAAATCCATCCATCCATCCATCCATCCATCCATCCATTGATCCATCCATCATATCGACACTACTATCGCCACCCAATTGCAATGTACTGTATCGCTCAGCATACTCCCTCACATCCCGTCATTGCAACCCGTTTCCAAATCCCAAGCCCACGGCCGATGGCGTGGGTGCACAAGCTAACAAACTAGCTAGCGCATGTACTATTTATTACCAATACGATACAACGTTCTAGTACGTATTCCAATGGAAGTGGTATCGCACGTTTGTGGCCGTGGTCAGTCCCTATATATAGTAGTTGGTCGAAGTGTGGCCAGTCAGCGCTAGTCGGCCAGCGCCCACCAGCCCAGGGGCCGTATATGCTTGTATAGGTGTACATGTACATAGATACGTCAACGGACCGCACCTAATTGGGGGTGGCCGCACACAAACTATATAAACTATGCACACCCGACTCCATTGCGGCGGTCCCGTCTGGTCCCATGTGCGCCTCCTGACCTCACCAGCTGCCCAAAGCCTATGCAGCGTGTCACAGGATCTTCCAAAAACAGTTTTACTTCGCGTGATAGGGTGGCGCATCGAGAGGCTTGACGTGGACCTTGAGAGCTTCGGACGCTCAGAGACTCAGCCATAGCTCCCTAGAAGCACGAACGACGATCAGCGATCATCCGCTTCCCGCCTTCCAACTTCCAAGCACGCCCGGACCGTCCACCATGCAGTCGAAGACGCACCTGTCGGCCACACCTGCTTGCGCCCCGAGCACCTTCACGCTCTTCCGGAGCGACTCTAGACCGCTGGCGCCGCGGCGGTCGTAGCACGGGCATGCATTCCGGACGGGCTCCCGTCGCCGTGTTCCGCGCTCGCGCCGACAGCGCGGTTCGCGCTCACAGTCCGTGTGGCCTCCTCCATCTCCACGTCCGCGGTATGCCCGCTCGGCCCTGCAAATCCGGAAGTGCCGAGCGCATTCGAATTGAGTGCGAGCTGCGGGGAGGGATCCGACGCGAGCATGGTCGCCCGTACACGTAAATCCGGGACCCGGGCTGTCTTGGTCCACGCTGACCGCTCGGCCTCGAGTGCGCGGTTGGCGGCCGCGAGTCGCGCGGCCTCCTGCTCGAGGTCGAGCCGCCGCTGGAGCTCCTCGGCGTGCATGTTCTCCGCCTTCTGCCGGGCGGATATCTGCAACACGAGGGCGCGTTTCATGTCTGCGAATGAGGTGTGATGCGGGGCGTAATCAATGGAGCCAAGTTAGCGTCATGTCTGGGGCGAGCGTGGAGGCGAAGGCGAATGCAGGGAACCGCGGGCAACAAGGGGACGCACCGTCGATGAGCGCGTTTAGCCCCGGGGGGACGTATTCGGAGTGTTGAGAATCTGGATTCACTGGCACCCACGGGAGGGATTGCGGTCCGTCGAGCATCTCGAAGTCTTCCTCCACTGCTGTCTGCTGGCTGTCGTCTTCATCATCCAATAAATCGAGCGACTGCGGCAGTCGCGGGGACAGTCTACGACGCTTTGCGCTCCTCCGCTCGCTGACGGACGACTCGTCGGCATCCCAAGACTCGTCCACGGAGACAAACATCGAGACATCGTGGTCTTCGAGGACAGCAGCCCGCGTTTTGTCTTTCTCTTTCGCTCTTCCTCTTGAGAGCCCGCCGGGCCTTGCCTTTGGCGGAGCACAAGCAACAGCAAGAGGAATGCTCGCTGCTCGAGATGCGGACTTCGTCGACCCTGTCCCACGGCCATTTCTCCGAGACCGCGAAGGTACCTGCTGGCGCTGGGCGGGCGCGCGGGGGAGCCGCTCCAGAGACAAATCGCCCTGCTCACGCGATGTCGAAGCACATCTGCGGCGCGGGCGTCCATCCACGGACGATGAGCGGGTTGCGCTCCGGGTGCGTAAATTCGCCTTTGAAGAAGCCACGAGGCCTGCAGCGACGATCTCCCTGTCTGCGAGAGACATGCCTCGACCGCGGGCACGGGGCTGGACAGCATGGGCGGGTGCCTTCCTCATTTCTCTTTGAGGTGTCCGCCCAGTTTCTTTCAATGACCATACGTTGGCACCGCTAGACTGTAACGGAAGGATACGCGACGGAGAACTCACGAGGACGCGTTCCCTGAGACTGAGATATCGATTTCGAGAGGGAATCTTCATGGACGCTCGTTCGTTCTGACAAAGGGTATTCAGTTGTGGTGGAGTTGCAGGCAATGGAAGTCAAATCTCACTTCGTTTTCGCGGACTCGTGGATGCACAATCTGTTAAGACATGCGCGATCATAGGTGTTCGTCCAGTAAGCGGCGATATTGAGATTAGAATCATATGCGCACCGAGTGGCCAGTCCAGTCTCCTACTTCCTTCTGCAGGTACGCTGCTCGCTCTCAGCCGTGGGACTGCTGACGCACGTGGTATATCAGTCCATTCACCGTGAGCCTACCGAGCCTTCGCAACGGACAGAAGAAGACTTCCAAGGACGGTATGTACCTTGTGGAGGGCCGTTACGCGCTCGTGCCGGTGTAGTCAGCCGGGAAAGACGCGTGTCGACCATTCGAATGTATAGAGACAAACAAGAGAATGCAGCTGAGATCGGGAGGGTAGGAACTGCGGCCTGGTTTGGAGGGGGGGAGGAGTGGAGTGTAGAGAATATTCAGCCCTTCAAAAAGCATTTCGTCCTGGATAATCCAGATCGGTGCTCGGCGCTTACAGTCCGGCCCTGTTCCGCATGTACGATTGTCTCCTGCTACACGCGACTTACGCACACCTCCACTATTACATACGAAACTTACAAGTACAGTAACCATAACTACAGGGAATGCATACAGGCAGACGATACGAATACAACCCAAAATATCCAAGGGTCCAGGGATTCGAAGGAAGGAACTTTCTCCCGGGGCCCGAAAACACGTTAGAAAGTGCTCGCTGCAGCTCCAAGGACTTTTGCTGTCAACGCTCGGATAATCTGTGGAAAGTGGGTTATACACCGAAACGACGTATTCAAACCTGTCCTACCTGAGCCTTCTGTTCACCGCCAAGTTGCGTGAAGACAGCGGCTACGCTCTTGCCTTTGGCATCCCGAATTGCACCCAGCTTGTTGCCGGCATACATTCCAACAAGAAGGCCCGGAAGGTTCGCGATGATGAAGCCTAAACCGGCACCGCAAATGGCCCCAAGCCATGCCCACCATGGGGCATGTCGCTCGACTTCAGGGCGTAGCAACTGTGTTGTTAGCATGGTGTTGGTGAACATGATGAGCGAGCGACGGTTTGACGAAGACAAAATGTACGCACCTCGTCAAATACATCGGCGAAGACGTGATCTGCGTCTGGACGCTCTGTTGGAGGAGGACCGGTTCCCGCTGCTGAAGGGCCAGGTCTTCCGAACATGTCGTTGAATGCAGTGAAGAAGTTGCCTGAAGCGTCGGGTTGTGCTGTCCTTTCGTATGGACGACGTGCCTTGTACAGGTGGTCATACTCCTTCCTACGGGTAGAGTCGGACAGAACGTAGTAGGCGTCCGCCACGGCCTAGAAGGAAATCAGGGACCAAGACCGTGTAAAACGAAGGGGAAACACACCTGAAACCTCTCTGTAGCAACCCTTTTCTCTTCTAGTGTCGCATTCACGAGTCTATCAGGGTGAGTCCTGGGAAGCTGGAAGGATGAGGGCTGAGGGGGCGGCGAAAGGTCATGGGACGGACTTGAGAGATTCTTTCTTGTATGCGGCCCTGATCTCGTCTATGGACGCAGTTTGAGAGACATTGAGAAGGGAATAGTAGTCGGGAAACGTGGTCATTGTCAGGGCTATTGGCACGGTCGCTGTCGGGGACCCCGCAGTCCGCCCCGCCTTACTTATGTGGGACCGCTTCCCGCATGACGTCACGAGCGCGTCCCACGTGATCGTGTTCTGCGCGTCCCATTTTCGGCCACGTAAACTCCACGACGACTTGTCCGTCGTTTTCAAGAGGGAAGGACACAGACAAGCACAAGTCAATTCAGTTCAACGTGCGAAGCCCTGAAAGCATGTTACACGTCTAGGCATTCGTAGATCTTATCACTTCCTCCCCTACCCGTTCGCGACGTCAGCTGCGACGAGCCACGACCCATAATACTCGCACTCCCCCGGGTTCACTGGTCCCCCTTCCCTGCAGAAATCGAACACAGAGCAGCGCACGCACGGGGCCTGCGCAAGCCCACCTCCTCTACCCGCCACGCGCTCCTGGCGCACAGCGCGATACACGTACGCCCCATACTCCTGTCCGAGCAACGTCGCCGTGACGTCCTCCTCACCTGCCGGCGACGATGAGCGTTTCCGTACCGACTTCGACTTGCTCTTCGACTGCGAACGCGAGCGGAGGTTGCTGTCCGAGTTGCTGTCCGAGTCCGACTCGGACTCGGACGAATAATACTTGCTTCTCTTGCGGCTTTTGCTCTTGCTTTTTGACTTCCTCGTCTGCATTGCCATCCCTCTCCCCATCCTCTCTCCCGCTGTCATCCCGCGAATGCTTCTTCTTTCGCTTTGTACTGTGCCGACCATCGTCCTCGTCGCTGTTCGCCGCACGGCTTCTGCCCTTGCGCTTTCTGTCTCCCTTCTTCCTCCGCTCACTCTCCTCGTCGCTGCCACCGCTGTCTGACTCGGAGTCGGAGCTAGACCAGGACTTGCTCCGCTTCTTGCGTTTGTGGTTACGCTGGGGTGAATCCGCGTCATCCCTCTCCTTCCGTTTGCGCTTCCTGTCCTTTTCCTTCCCCTTCTCCCTTGCTCTCCTACCATCCTCACGCTCGCTGTCTGACGCATTGTCATCGTGGGTCTGGGACACGTCCCACATGGCGGCGCCAAACGCGGGAACGCGCTCGATTTCGCCATCGAGAACAAGCACGTTGAGAAGCATCTCGACATGCTCCGCTGAGAGCTGTGTCTCCGTGATACGGCTCTTGCTGAGAAAGGTTTGCACCTGTTGTGTGGTCGGGTACGACGGCGCGGCCGAGATTGGGTATAGAGGTTGGTCTTCCGAAGACGTCTCGCCACCCTTATGCTTCGGGGTGCTCTGGCGATGAGTTAGATTAGTCTCGGGGGGATTTGAATGCCAGGATGAGACACACCCTGTCGCGGATGAAACGGAGACTGGCGGAGCAGAGGAGCTTAATGAACTCGGTGTCAAGCTCGTTGTCCGTGTACCACGGCCCGCCGGTCATCTCGACCGATGGTTCGAGGTGGAAAAGCATGTAGATTTTGCGTGTTGGATACTATTACACCGACCCTCCTGTCAGCGTATGAGACCGATCGAAAGTGTCTGCCACGCACTTTAACAGACTTTACAGCCTTGATTAGCTGCTTCTGCATGAGGGACTTGATACAACGATCGATGACGGTCTGGTGCAATTCAGTTTTCGCTTTGAGATGCTTCGTCCATATGCCTGTCCCATGCATGTGAGTACGGGACGCCTCGGACGGTACGCGCACATATGTGTGGGGGAATGGGATGTATGTAGGAACACGCAACGGGTGTAGGCAGAAACAACTCACCTTCGTTTCCAGCAGACTGGATATAGCTGAGGATCATCCCCTCCTCTCCGCTCATATCTTTCTTCCTAGCCGTATCTCAATTAGAATGGTGCGCGAGGGCCACAATACGTTCAGTTGGCACTCACACTTCAAGTTCCTTCTTCGTGACCACACGATAAGAGAGGTTTCCGGATGTGTCCTTTAAGGCCTTCCATAGCCCCTGCAGCACCAAAGAAGCGAATCAGTCCTCTCCATTCTCTCCGGATGGTAAAAGAGCACGTACTGTACCAAGGAGAAAGTTGATCGCTTGTAAGCGAGCGGAAGGGTTGGTTACAAGGGCGTCGCACTCTTTTTGGCTGACCGTCTGCAGACTATATTAGCACGCAATACCTTAGCCATTACGGCTGGCACGCGAGAAATGAATGGTAGAGGTATCGTAAAAAGCTCACTTTCTTAGGGTCTGCAAGAGCAGCCTGATGAAGTTTCTGCTCGACCGGATTGAGTTTCCGCCCGCTCCCGCTCATCGTGGAGAGATGATTTTGCAAGGCCCTAGGTTGATGTATGTGTAATATGCAGCCCAGACAGACTGTAGCGGTGGACGGGTATGGGGGTCAGGCAGGTGGGCACAAGTCAGTCCGAAGACGAGATGAGCAAGTACCAAACCTAAAGTCTAGCGCCCATGTAAGTGGCGCGCGCTAACGTCGGTAGGGACAATCACCTCCGAGTCCCACAAATCCTGTGGTTCTCAAGCACGGCCGACAGTAGCTGGGTGATGATGTGCTTGTATCATCAAAATGTGACATAGTAATACACACTGTAGAAATAATGATAACATCCAGTATCTTCTGCACACTAGGCGAGCACTATTTGAGCCGTCGCTACAACCAAGCCGAGTACCGTACTACTAGTAAATTACAGCAGGATCCGTAAAGTCACAGACGCGAGTGATAGCGACGACAATGCATTCAGTGCGGACAATAGCGGAGTACAGAGACGCTGGGAAAGAGCGATGTGTGGGGAGCATGGGATGCCCCAGCGCGGAGTTTCGCGGGCTGGCTGAGCGGAGTGGCGCACTCACACAAAAGAAGACGACCCACGGTCTCTTCCTATCCAAATGATATTGTTTTGGCAGGGAGATGTGCGCATCACGTTTTCCCCGTCAAAGAGGTGCCAGACCCACTGAGCGGGGAGGTCACAAGCGTGTCACTCGGTAACGACTTCTCTTCCACCGGCGTCAGGTTCCGCGTCGACAACTGAGGGCGAGGATGAGCGGGAAGCCCGACGGCACGTCGGAAGCGTGGGGGTGCATCGCTAGTGGCAGCCGGCTTGGACACATCGCTGGCTGGTTTGGGGGCCTGAACCTGCGGGACCAGGAGCAAGGAAGGGGGCTGCGGGATAGGGGGCAGGGCACGGCGTACAGCCTGGGACGTCGCTATCGCTGGCATTGGAGGAACTTGCTGTCCGCCGGGTACTGAGAGCGTTGACTGCTGAGTGATGAGCGTCGGGCGAGCGAAGACGGGCCGGTTCGCGATGGTTGCGACATTCACCGAGCCCTCCTCAGAGTACGCGGCAGAGGTTGAGGACATTACGCTGGCGTGGTTCTTGGGGACCGTCAGGTTGCCAACGAAAGATGTGATGTCGTACTGTGTGCCCATAGAGTCGATGCGGTTCTCACGCTCGCCAACGCTCGAGCCGTCTGAGAAGCGGGAGACGGGCAGACGGGGCAGCGCCAGTTGGTTCGACAACTTCACTTGGCTTTCAACTGGAATCACAGCAGAATCCGCGCTCATCCGGTTCAGCGGGGGCTGCTGATCGAAGAAGAACTCGCTTCGAGCGGACGACTGGGGCTTCGTGCGGGGAGTGGTCAGCGGCAAATCCGGGCTAATCCAGGATTCCGCATACGCAGCATCTTCGGTGTCAATTGAGGGACCAGAGGCGGTCGCACCAGAAGGATCCTGGGAGTACTGGTAGTCGTATGCGTCCGAGTTGCCCGGTATCTGGTTGACCACGAACTGCTGTTTCGACGGCGAGAATAGCCTGAGAGCCGCTATAGACTCGTCAAGTTCGTTTTGACGGCGGACGAGGACGGACATATTTGAAGAGCGTGCAGAGTCTGGAACCATTGGCGATATAGGCGATGGGAGCAAGGAGGTTGGGCGGCTCGGTACGGGCATGGGAGGAAGAGGTCGGCTCCGCGCAAGGGGTGTCGCAGTCGTGGAAGCGAGAGGGGACACCGGGTAGTACTGGCTGGTCACATCGATGCTATCTGGACGCACAGAGGCCTCACCGTCGCTAGGAGGCGCGACAATTTGGATGTTGGCGCTAACGGGGGAATCGCCCTCAACCTTGTAGGACTTTTGGGAGAGGGCACGCGCAAGAACTTCAGCACCGATGCCAGAATCCCTGACAGCATTCGAGTACTCGAGGTCTTGCCAATCCCGATCGAATACGGGAGTCTTCTCTGACTCAACGTCAGCAACGTCAACAACCTGGTCAGCAGACGGCGTTGCCGACCAAGGACGGCGTTCTTGAGCCTTGCTTTCGATGGGCGAATGCGGAGTAGGCGAGGCACCACATCGCTCGTCGTCGTCCAGAACCGAAGGGGGAACGAGGTCGGGAGGCTGAGGACGGTCTTCTTCTTCAGGCGCATACCATGGTGTGATGACAGCACCTTCGACTGGCGAGCCACCACGTTCTGTGTCGACATCCCAGGACTGCACATGAGCCTGCTGAGGTTGGGAGATACCCAACCACGTCGACAGGCGAGCAGCCATGGACTGATGCTGGTTGGCGCTCTCGACCTTCGCGGACCTCGCACTGTTCCTCTCCACAGTCTGCGGAACCTCCTGAGCGGCGCGGTAATTCTCCTGGATGACTTCAGCCAGATCCACCTTCCTCGACACCGGCGCAACCTTGCTCACGAACATGTCGCCAGACTTCTCTATTGAGTGACGCTTGAAGCTGTTCGAACGAGTAGCGGGGCGATAAACGGGGAAGAATGAGAGATGTCGAAGATGGTGGAAGGAAATAGTAAGCATGTAGACCACCGCTATATAGACTTCTATTGCGCGCATGAAATGGCCCAGCGCGGTCTCGGCGAACTGGACTGATGCAAGGAGTTGGCTATTATCACTAAGGCGAAAAAAGGGGAACTCACAAAGGATGACATTCCCGAGAGCGATCCACAAGCTGAACATCAAAGCAACAATGATCGGCGCGTATTGGACGAGCATCTTCCCCTTGGACGGCGTGGTGGAGCCAACCGAAAACCTGGCCCAGGTGTTGAGTAGGAGTTTGAGGATGAAGACAGCCGAGAGGATGATCTCGAGGGTCGCAGCTGTCTCGTACACGGGACCAATTTGATCGAGTGCAGGGACATTGCGGTAGATGAGTTGGAGGAGTGTGATGAGAAAGACGAGAAACAACGTGGACCACTTCAAAATCAAGCCCACCAATCCCCAACGTCTCCAACTACCGCTGTGCATCTTGTTCCCTTCAGGTATTGTCTCGCCGAGAGGTATCATGGCCACAAAACCCCAGTAGAATAGAAGGCGAAGACCATTCGCGAAGGAGTAGAAGACCTCACGAGCTGTGATAAGGCCGGTGACACCGGGAGGGACAGTATCTTCATTCGAAGACCTGCCTTGGATGAGGAGCTGGGAGAGGTCGAATATGGCTGCGAGCAATGACAGAAACGCGGAAAGATGCAAGCAGAATACCCATCTGGAATCAGATGGGTCCAAGGTTAAATCTCTGAAGGCGGGCGACGACATGCAAATATAGCAACGCACCTGTCCACGCGCTTCATAAGGAAGAAGAAGGTGAACGTCCCAAGAGCCAAAACGCCCATACAAAACACAGGGATGTCAGCCAAGATAAATTGGATCTGCGAGAAAGTAGTTAGACTCGAGGAGAGGGTGTAACAAAGGGGTAGCTTCACGTACCGCATAGTTCGGACTCAGGCTCTCGAAAGCAGCTCCAGGACCAGCAGTTCGGGCGACCATGGTGTCACTGGTGAGTGGTGGTGGAGGAGGGAAAACAAAAGTCGCCCGTTAGGCAAAGAGCGGGAGGGACGAAAGAATGTGGCGGGAAGACAAGACGAAAGGGAATAAGTTAGACAAGGCAGCTGGTGAGCGAACGCACGTAGCGTCAGTCCGGCTGAGAAGCGCTACAAGAACCAGCAGAGGCTGAGATGCAATCCCAGCAGAAATGGACCCGGTCCTGTATGTGAAAGCACCCAGAGGGACTTGACGCTGGAAGGCGGTCAAGAGGAGGGGGAGAACCTCGAGGATCGGGTTAAAGAGGGAGAGGGCATGCGGGCCGAGGACTATGAGGGTAGAATGGGCGTCCTTAGCGACGAGCAGATGGGATTCGGATGTCATGCACGCAAACCGTCGCCTGCCCCGCGCTGAATCGAATCGCCCGCCTGATCTGACGGCAACTCCTTCTGTCCCCTCAGGTCCGCTCCCAGGTTGCTCCCCAGCTCCGCAGCCGCCCCGCTCGCCTACAGTACGGGTTAAGTACGGGGGCCGTGGGCCGGACGTGGGCCAGGCCAGTCCCATGGCTACCAGGGCTTCGAAAGCCTATCGGTCTGTGTAGAATGCTCGTCTCAGTCGCCTGAGTTCGGTGGAATTCCTTCAAGACAATGGGAAGCTTGGCACTCACACGAACACCGCTGAAATCAAACATAATCCTTGCCCCTAGCATCCGCACAACCGTTTCGAACATCTGTCCCGGGACGACTGGCCAATCAGCATCTCCGGCTCAAGTGTAATCGGAGGGACGCCCGGTCGGTGCGCCACTCTGATGTTGGTGCTGCTCACCCATGATGGGCTCCCATCTCAACATCGACTGTGGCCAGCATTCCAAGGATGAAACGGAGACTCGGAGGTGGCATGGATGCAGTGAGGGAGGGATGCAGTTCGCCGACCGTGACACGTCGGGATCACCGACACCAGCAACCATGAGGCCGCGCCGCTCGCCATTGGCTGTTCTCAGACCCTAACCCCGTCGTAGTGTTCCCGATTTGGCATCTATTTCTTCGCCCTGCTCGGCCTTGGCAGCCACCGTTTGTCCTGTCCCCGCCTCAAGTTCAATGGCAGACTCAACATCCTCACAAACGCCTGCGAGGAGCATAGTTGTGCTCATATCAGGCTCCGGTACCCGTTTTCCAGCTAATGCATCCCATTATATCTGACGAACGACTGCCCAGGTACCAACTTGCAAGCTTTGATCGATGCTCGAAAATCCTCCGTACTCCCATCCACCAAAATCTCCCTCGTCCTCTCGAATAGAAAAGCCGCATATGGTCTCACACGCGCCGCGCAAGCAGACCCCCCTATTCCGACGGCATACCTTGGACTCCAGCCCTATCTAAAAGCCAACCCCGGCAAGACACGAGACGACTACGATCACGAGGTCGCTCGAATCGTGGTCAAACAACGACCTGACCTCGTTGTTCTCGCCGGATGGATGCACATTATGGGAGACAGCTTTTTAGACGTCGTCAACGGTGACGTGCCCCACACCGGCGACGAGCGAGTAACAAAGCCGATTCCGGTGATTAACCTACATCCCGCGTTACCCGGTGCATTCGATGGAGCCCATGCCATTGAAAGGGCATATGAAGCGTTTCAGAAGGGCGAGATCAAGCATTCAGGAGTCATGGTACACAGAGTAGTGAAAGAGGTCGATCGGGGAGCACCGGTGCTCGTCAGGGAAGTGGAGATCCTACCGGGAGAGCCGATTGAAGCGTTCGAGGACAGGCTTCATAAGGTTGAGTGGAAGATCATTGTGGAAGGTACCGCTAAAGTGCTGGACGAGGTGGCACCGATGAAGGTAAATTTGCTACATCCTTGCAATGTCCTTGGCTTACTTCTTTACGCTAGTCTGTATCATAGCAGCAATGTTACATTACAGTAATATTGGGTGCGCTCCGATCTCCGTCAGAACTTCCAGCGGATCGAATGCTGAAATACTTCATATTTCTAGGATGGCTGAACTTCTGTGGCCGATCACCATGCTTTATGCCCGGCGGCTTCGGTTCCTGTCCTCTCCTGACTGTTTCGCTACGGGAATACCGACCACCCGGGGCTGAGTAAATAGCGGGACGTGGGGCTGCGCAACGCCGATGATGGACATGGGAATCGCCTTGCTATTCTACTGCATCCCACTGCCTCCGTTCGAGTATCATTTGCGACCGAACTCACGATGCTGGACCCCACAGGGCTTCCTTCTTCGATCCCCGGAGTCAATGTCGCATCTCCACCATTGCATACCCTTTCGAATTCGGCCCACTTTTTTACACGACTGACTCTTAGAATAAACGCCGAGCGATTGAAGCGAGGGAAAGCAGACAACCTCAGGTGGACAACGGAGAGACCAGCGTCATACCTTTGAGAAAGTAGGGTTCCTGGAGGACGAAAAGCGAAGTGCGCATGCTTCTTTCACATATCCCTCGCCTGAGCAGTCGCTCAAGGATCTTCATGGATGTGCATAGTAAGTAGTTTTCATGAGCAGCCGTTGATCTTACATTCAATAGGCCTTATGATCCTCAGTCATCCTGGGATCGAAGTCTAAGCCGTTCTTTGCGATGCAGATGTGCGTCGCCCTACAAATGCCGTGATACTGATAGTGAACCTCCTAAAAGGGTGTGGCCTAGCCAGTTGAAGATGTAGGTCGCACTAGCCTAGGTACTTACTGTTCGACTCGAAACTCACGGTTAAGCTTGACGAGGTATCGCTCAGAGACTTCCCATCTCAACTTCCAAGTCCTTAAGTCCTTCGATGTCGGCCGAGTTCATGCTTCAAGCCCAATTGCATTGCATGACTCCACAACCCCTCGATGGTCTCAATGTTCCGCTTTCTTACTTGCCATCGCTGGTCCGCCATCGCTGAAGATTCAAGTAGCTTGCGCAACTGTTTAGGGAGGTCGGTGACCCGATGTGCCGTCTCTAGAAAATCCACACATTCTCCCCAACCTTCCAAAGCCATGTCACTGTCAAGATGTAGTGAATCTCTATGTGTGAGTAGACAATCGAAAGGAGGCGAGCACGGTCTCGAGGCTAACGAAGACGGAACTCGTCCTGCCCGGCTCTACGGTCGCTATACTGTAATAAGGCTCCCGTGATCAACTTCAATTCCAGTTCTAGGGAAATGGGCATAGGAATGTTTGCGAGGGTAGATGGTGTGCACCTCAAAAGATTGATCTCTCACTCTACTACAACTTGGATATCAGTGGTTGCCAGTTGACTTGCTCGACCTGTGTAACAGCAACCCATTAGGACAGCGTCACGCGAGCGGCGACACAAACCTCACCATTTCTGGCACAAGCTCTTGCACTTTGCTTGCACCGAGGAGTCGCATGCCCCTGACAATCTCGCGCTGAAGGATATCGACAATCTTGACGACACCATCCTCGCCGTAAGCCTGTAGGGTTCTCGTTCGTGAGTATGCAAAGTGACACCTTCACGGCGCAATGCATTGACAACTCACGCTTTGTGCATAGAGGAATGGTCTGCCCAACCCGACGGCCTTCGCTCCCAAACAAAGTGCTTTCAGAACATCTGATCATACGTTAATGACCGACCCATGCTCGCGCAATGACTGCTTCCTACTAACCTGTGCCTCTGCGAATACCACCGTCGATGTAAACTGTTTGAAGCAAATTGAGTTCAACGTCGGTTGTCAGTCAAGTTTGGCACAATTGACTAACCCTCCAGCTTGTCAAAGACATCTGGCCGCTGTTTGCGAAGTCGGTAAAGAACATCAATGCAAGGCAACGAGCTGGCGATTGTGGTCAGCCAAAATCGATCAGGCAAAGTCTCTAGAGAAGCTCACTATTCCAGTTGTCGGCCACCGTGATTGGAGAGGAGGATGCCGTCAGCGCCAGCTTCCGCGGCCAGCACAGCATCCTGGGGGAGTCTGGTTCGGTACTAGTTCTGTCAAACCTTACAAGTGGGTAGCGCACCTCAACGCTCTGGATGCCCTTGATGACGATTGGCAATTTCGTGATAGAGCGCAACCACGGGATGGTGCGCTCCCAAGTCATGTCCAGATCGTCGTTCGCGATCAATGCGCCCGCGGTGCCCAGCAGATCCGCCTCATCCGTCTCGGGCTTATCGTCCTGGCCCTCCTCGCGTTCCTGTTCCTCGAGCTCGAACGGGGCGCGGACGTCCCGCTCGCGGTTGCCCGCGACAATCGCGTCGACGGTGAGGAAAATGGCGTTGTATCCGAGCGTAATTACCTCGCGCACGCGCTGCTCTGCAACCTTGTCGTCGCGGTTTTTGTAGAGCTGGAAGAAGAGCGGTTGGTCTGCGGTGAGACGCGCCTCGGCAATCTGAGCATAGGAGAGGGAGGCATTGGAGGAGACCATCTGGATGATGCCGGTGCGGCCTGCGCCGCGCGTAATGTTCGCCTCGCCTGTCCGCACGAGCATGGGCGTGTCAGAATAGGGGCAGGATTAATGGGGCAAGGTGAGGGCAGTGCGTACCGAGAGGGTGGCCTAGCCGCGCGAGAGCGGCACCGCTGACGAAGACCGGTATTGACGACTTGCAGCCGAGGATTGTGGTTGAAGGGTCACAATATGATACCTCCCGCAAGACGCGGGGGTGGAAGAAGATTCGGGAGAATGCGCGGGCGTTCTCGTCATTGGCTATTCATACCATCAGGGACTGGGAGCAAGCACGGATGTTTGCAGACAAGACATACTGAGCTCCTCGTCGGCGGCCGACGAGTAATACGCCCACGCCTTATATGAAAGGACCTTGTGTGCGATATGCTAATCGTACAAGATGGGATCTTATTTAGAATTGTTGTGTGTTGCGCATAGCTTTGCTACGTACCTCCATGTCCCATAAACTCAAAACCCTGCTGAGAGGCGGCTTAGCTTTCTGTGCTGCCTCCACCCTCAGCTCATCCTTGGTCTTCTTTCGGTTCTGGGCAGCTTCCTGGACGGCACTGGCACTAACGCTATCGAGCCCACCGAGGTGCTTCTCCTGGAGGTAAGTTCTTTTCCAGTGCATCTGGAGGGTGTATGGGCTCGTATGCAGATGTGGCGTCTTTGCCGGCATACTTGAGAATGATCTTAGTTCCTCCTGGATGATCCTGAGGGGTCGGGTGATGAGCAGAAGTTCAAGGTGTGACGAGTGGGATCACCATACCGGAAGGAAATCGGTGACGTCGTACACCTTGTTGCTGATGATAACCCAACATGAACTGCATTGCACTCACCATGAGGAACGTTCAGGAGTAAATACATGCGCAATGGTACGAACCTAGAGGAGTTGTGCTTGGACACCTCGTCCAAGGAGTAAGTTCGCGGCATCCAGGACCTCAGATAGTGGCGGAACGACTGGTGGGGGCGAAGACGGTCCGACAGACGAGGGGGATTATGAGGGAGGGGTGAGCATGAGAAGGAGAGGTGTTTTATAGACGAGCCGGGATGGCATGGGACGCTTGAGAGTGGCCTTCAGGTGATCGCCCGGTGCTGCCCATCCGTCCCTCGCCCATGCTTGAGCGCATTCCAGTCCCATCGGTCCACCGGGCCGACGGTGCGATGGATTGCTAAATATTATGCCATATGCGCCAGGTACGTGCTTCAGCCCCGAATACTTACTTGATCCTCAATTTCCGACTAGGACTGACCAGCTGGGGCCAGAAAGGTGGATAACGCAGACGCGTCCGCGGGGTCGTGCAAGCAAACATGCGAGACGGGAATGGACGACCTTCATCAAAAGTTAGCCGAGCGGAGGCGCTGCGCTGCGTATATGGACGCCCATGGATTAGGCGCCAAGAAGACGCGGGCGGGACTTTGTCATGTGATGGATGGGTTCGCGTTGTTTGGGCGTTGTTTGGCTTGGAACCGTTGAACGTCTCCTCCAACCACCGCGTCCCCACTCGCCCCTCCTCTTTCCCCTGCCCAACAGTCTCCTCATTCGTTTCGAGGGGCGCGCCGCCTCCATTGTCTCAACCATGCCAGTCCCTTTGGACCGCGAGATGCTCAAGTCCATGAAGCGCGCCGATCTTCAGAGAATATGCAAAGTGCGTCCATTCCAACCCGTACGCTTCTAGTACTTCGCTCACATCCGCCCCTAGGACTATGGCATCAAGGCTAACCTCAAGACAGATGCTCTCATTGACCTCCTTGTCGATACTACCCATGGCGCACCCCGCCCCGCCCCACCCCACCGCAGCGTGCCCATCAACAAGAGTCGCCTCCCGTTCAAGTACTGCATCGCGTCTACGAGGCGCTTCGTCATCGTCGGTCATAATTCACGATACGGACGAGGAAGACAATGCGAACACCGATAACGCATATACCAGCCTCTCTACCTTGCCCTCTTCCGACCCTGAGGTTGCTCCCGTACTACCGCCGCGCACCAGGAGGTCAAAGAATTCCCAATATAAGCTCGGCGTCGGTAGACCGACCGCCGCCGGTGGAAGCGGCGCGCGAACCGTGACGCGCTCTACCAGCCTCTCCCAGAAGGGGAAGCGAGCCAAAGGAAGTAAGAGCATGAAGCCATCGGAAGCTGTGATCCTGGAAGAAGAGGGTATGCTTCCCACACCTCCCAACCACTCCAGTCACTCATTCCTCTCATCTTAGAACCTGACCCCATGCATAGCGATGGCAAGTCCAATGTCCTGCCTTTACACTCTCCTCTCACCCGTTTCTAGTGCCCCACGCCGGACCGTCTGGCACAATCCATGAATCATCACCTCCGGAGCCACTCATGATCCTTGCCCCTTCAGAATCTGTCCCCATGTCAGATCCCATTGCTCCATTCGCTCTGGTGCCTATGCCGCCTCCAGACACATCTGAACAACTGAGAACGTACATTACTAATTTGGTTGGTGCTGTGGTTATATGTCATCGATGGGAGTCAATTAACCCGTTGGATTAGGTCGTACCTCTTCAGACTCAGATCCAGCTCCTGCAGACTGAGTTACAACAACGATCCAACCAGGTCGCTGAGTTAAACGCCGTCACTGCTCAACTACGCTTGCTGCAGTCAGAAGTGGAGTTGTTACGTTCCCAGGCTTCTCTTGTTCCCCAGCTGCAAACGGAAGTCCAACAGTTGAAGGAGATGATGTCCTTCCTCATGCAGGCCACTGCAGGTGCCCCCCCAACGTCATCTGAAAGGAGCTTGGGAAAGGCTCGAGCATCGTACGTACATGTGCAATAACTGTCCTAGGCTGTGCCCGGTTGTATAACATTGTTGTCGCAGAGATGAGGGCGTTACGCAGACTGTCGTGGGAGGAAGCGAAGGATCATACGCCATGTCAAGCACAATCCCGGCGCAACCTCTTCTGGGAAGTTCTCAATCATTACTCGGCAAACGTCAACGAGACCCGAACGATAGTCTGTCGGCTGGCACGGTTGAAGATGCGCAAAGCAATCGTGGTCAAGAGGATCGAGACACCCGAGTTGTCAGGCCCACACGAAAACGACCGAAACTTGCCAATCGTGAAGAAATCCGCCAAGGTTCATCTGGCCAGTCTGTTGATCCGGATGGCTTTGTGGACGTGGATGTGGAGAACGGCGAAGGTCAGTCTGCCCCCCGACCGACGTTCACAATATTCCAGGGCCCGGAAGAGCCACCAGAGGCATACAGCGACCCACCTCCTCCGACTACACATCTGTCCGACTTGTTTCCATTCGACACCGGATCTGGCCAAGTAACGCCCCCGAACATAGGAGGCGCAATTCCTCGTCCGCCGGGAGCAGACGAGAATGCGACGAATCATCCGAACTTCAATTTTGCCTTCAACCCAGACCTGTTTCATCCGATTACATCGACCCCTTTTGATATGACCCTGCCGCCGTTTGGGTACCCAGAAGCGCCGACGTCACCTTCGCCCGCCGCCCCGTCGGGAGGTTTCGTTGAGCGAGCTGGAGGCCGGATAGAGCGCAATGACCTGTTTCAGCCGCTTCGACGGCCCACGCCTTCACAGACATCTTCTGCGCAGCCCCAGCCGCCTTCCCGGCCCCAGTCAGCCGTTCCAAGACCGGAGAGTCGAAACGCACCATCCGGACCTTCGACGTCGCGCGGCGGCCCTAGCAACTCTGGCGCTTCGACAGGGGGCAGCGGTACAGTTGAGCTCACTGCGCCCACAGCTGCTTCCATGCTCCCTACCGTGCCTGAGTCACCATCCGAAGGCCCTCCAAGTGTCCCAGGTGTGGCCAGCGTGGCTACGGCTGACAGCTCGGACCTCCTCGCGGCATTCATGCCGCGGCGCACGGTCTCGAGCACCGAGGTCGGGATGCAGCTCGGCATGAGCGGGACGCTGCAGCTCCCGCCCGATACGCCGGGTGCGCAGATGAAGCGGACGATGTACGGTACTGAGCTGGAGAGCGACAAGCGCTTCGGGGACTTCGGTGTCGAGGGCGTCGCGTCGGGCTTCTGGGCGGGGCTGACGCGGCGCTCGTAATTCGGACGATGCAGACGGGGCGGGGCGTGTTTGAGCTTCGCTTCGGCTTCGGGCTGGCTCTTCGTGGCTATCGTTATTACAGTATATTCAGGACGCATTGCGATACCTCCTTCCTTGTCTCCCATTCGGCGCCATGCTCTCTCTGCGGGCGTCCGTACTTACACCCATCTACCTGCGAACCCTACATCCTCTCCTACCTTCCTTCTCCTTCCTTCCTCAGCCTCGTTTTGCCCGCCCACATGCCGCATCTTGGTCCATATCCCCTTTTCGCGGGACCTTCACGAATTTTACGAATCTGTACTTACGAAAGGTTTAAGCTGTGTTTACTATATAGGTGCATGTCATTCCCCCTCGTTATCGCTATGCTCAGCAATCCGAACCACGAGCCTGAGATCTGCCGTTCTTCCACCGCAAATCTGTCCATCTGCAGCCTTGGCCATGGCCTACATGCCCGTTATCGCTCGTGTGTCCACTCCCACTCGGCATCTCCGCCCGTGTTGGAACGTTGACGCGTTGGCGGGCCACCCTCATACTTACTTACCACAACCTTCCTCGACTGTTCCTTCACACAGCCGGACGCGAACGCACACTCTCCGAACGCCGCGCAGTGTAAAAAAAGAAAAGAAATTCGTTAACGTTGTTCCCTCCATAAATATGTGGTATAATAATATAAGCGGGTGTTGCGGGCGACGCCACGCCATGCAACGGAGAAAGCAAACAAGGAGTGCTGGAGCGGCGGGATTGGTGAAAAGGATCCGTATCCCGGAGGTATAAAACAAGGAGTTGAATGCGAACGTTGAGCGCAGGTCGGACTCTGTGGGCACGCCGCCGCCGTCGATTCCGAACCCACGCGTTCGACGAAGGCTCGACGGCGGCACAAACGCCATGTCATGCGCGGTCCGCTTTGGTTCTCGGAGTCATAAGATGTTTCACAAGGCCTAGATTAACGACTGGAAGGACATGACCTCCTCGTGGAGGAGCTTCTTGAGGTCTTCCTTGTTGAGATCCTGGTCTGTGGTGACGTCAGTACGTACACGGGGCGCCGCGAGCATGGGAAGATCAACGGGGGGGGGACTTACAGTCGAACTCAAAGTACTCCGGGTCGAGCGAGGACACGGCGGGCTCGTCTTCGGGGTCATGCTGTGTAGATTTGACGTTCCGCCCCGCGTTTCGAGTGCGATGGAGGACGGTGGCAGCAACAAGACAAGACATCGAGTCAAGCAGATGAAAGATATTCCGGAGCGGCGTGCAAACAAAGAAGAACAAGATGGGCGGCACGGTGAGACTCGAATCTACAAAGGGATGATGCAAGATGGGACGTACGTATGCAGAGAGGTATGGGTGCTCCAGCGCCTGGTCCACGGTGAGCCTCTTCTTCGGATCAAACGTCTACGCGTGGAGGAGACGTAGTCAGCAGCAGCGACAGGAGTGCTCCTAGACGGAACACAAGGCGAACCAAATGGATGGATGAGCGCGGCTGGGTGGCCAGTGCATCGGTGCTGTGCTCCTGCGGTCACGGCGCATGGTCCATCGCCGTGGCCAAAATCAGGATCGCGATGCTGGAACATCGCAGGCGGGATGGGATGCGCGATGCAGGGCTCGGCGCACACGCCCAGCAGTAGCGGCGTTGCGGCGACAAGGGACTAGAGGCACTCGACACAGGCCGACACAGGGTACGCAGCCCAGGCGCAACACAAGCATGAGGCGCCTTGATGCGCATCGCGCATGGAGCGTGCGCCACAGCCGCCAGCCGCACCGCACTAACCGTGCGCGCTGCATGATGAAGCGGAGCACCAGAGCCGCGAAACAGCCAGGACTCACCAGCGTCTTCTGCAAGAAGTCGATTGCGTCGGGCGACGCCTTGGGGAACAGCGCGCTGAACGGGCGGCGTTTGCGGATGGGGAGCGCACGGATATAATCGCGCGAGCGGCGCGAGGTGATGGCGTAGAACTCCTCGAGCGTGGGCGTCCCGATGACATCGAGGATGAGGTCGAGCTGGTGGCCGTAGTCGCGCCCAGGGAAGAGCGGGCGGCCGTTGAGGAGCTCGGCGAGGATACAGCCTACGGCCCAGATGTCGATCGCCTTTGTGTACATCTTGAAGGACAGCATAATTTCGGGCGCGCGGTACCAGCGCGTGGCAACGTACTCGGTCATGAGCCCGGCCTCCTTCCCGCCGGGGTTGGTCGAGCGCGTGGAGCGCGCGAGGCCGAAATCGCACACCTTGAGATCGCAGTTGGCGTTGAGGAGGAGGTTCGCCGGCTTAAGGTCGCGGTGGACGATGTCCGCGCTGTGCATGGTCTTGAGCGCGCGCAGGGTCTGATACACGAAGTACTGTTAGTCCAGATGGCAGATGGGCCGTGATCCGAGGTGAGGCGGAGCCGGAGGCGCAGGAGCGTAGCATCGGAGATTGGATGTTGGGATAGAAAACATCGAAGACAGCCGCGCAGATGCGATGGGGAATCGAGACGGGGAGCATCCGTTAGTCGGCGATGTGTGTAGAGAGGGTAGGGGATTGGAACGAACCTGGCAGTGATCATCTGTCAACTGCTGAGTGCGGATGACGCGATGGAGATCGGTCTGCATGAGCTCCTGGATGACTGGATGGAAGGACAGAAGGCGAGATGAGGTTGATGAAGAATAGGCGAGGTATAAGAAGAGAAGACGGACAGTAAATTTCCTTGAAGTCATCGTAAGAAGAAGGCTTGACGATGTCGAGGATGGAAATAATCTGGAGGGAAGGAGGAAGGAGAATTACGACTGATGGAGAGAAAGATAAGGAGGGGATGGACAGACGTTCTCGTTGACACAGGTCTCGGAGAAGAACTTGAGAAGCTTGAGTTCCCGGAGGGTGCGGAGGCAGAAGAGGGTGTGTTCGAAGGGAAGAACTTTCTTGATGGCGACCTCTCTGTTGGAAGGCTTGTGGAGGGCGGCTACGACGGTGCCGTATGCACCTTCACCGAGGCCATGAAGGACCTTGTAGTCGTCACCTAAGTAGGGGAAGAGGAGGAGATGTCAATCAAGTGGAAGGGTGACGGGGGTTTGAAAGAAGTGATGACATGCCGACGTGGAAGGGAGGAAGGGGCTTCTGGGTCTTGCGAGACATTAGGCGAGAGACGAAAAGTTAGAGTAAGCGGAAGAGAGAAAGAGAGGAAGTAGAATGGGGAGAGAAGAAGGAGGGAATATGAAAGAGTACGCGTACTAAAGACGGTAGGAAGAAGGAAGAATAGAGAGTGAGAGATGGGGAGGATGATGGGCAGATATAGGCGGGGGTCAATGAGGGGAGATCGCAGGCGGGAGCTGTGGACCGTGACCTGCGATGTTGACCGGGGGAGCTGTGATGGGAATCAGCAGGTGCGACATGATGGATTGCAACGATGCTGTGTTATGGGGCAACGAAACGCCTCAGTGCCCTGTGCTTAGAAATATCCGAGGGCTGAAAAGATTGCGAGCTGTTCGACGCAGACAGGATCTATACCGGAAACAGAGAAGCGGGAGGTTGCGATCGTATACGTAAGTAGTCCAAGCGACTTCTGTGGTCCCAGTTGAGGACGTGTGCGATGACAGAGTGCGTCACCGATGGGCATCTCCCACAAATCTCGCTTCTTGTTCGTTCCTAGTCCTCGTGCGAAATTGCAGATCACTGGACCCGCCCGGCCCGGACGCCACATGCCGAGTTTAAGCGCTTAAATGGATAAACGCCTGCGCGGTGGTCTCGGCTGTGGCTGGGCGCTTGGACGGCGTTGGGCGGCTTTTAGGAGGGCGCTGCCGAAGGTCGGAGGCATGGTCGGGTCGGGGACTTGTTCACGGTGCGATTGGCTGCGGAAACACCGCATACGCACCCACCATCCGTCGAGCGGTATACTCAACGCTTTTCCTTTTCTTGGCATCCTCCACTTGAGCAAGGGCACTGCCCTACCCTTCCCTCGACCTCCCCAGGCTGCTCATCCAATTCAAACTCCCCTATCGCCCTCGGCGCTGCCGGTGTCATCGGTTACCCCGGTAACTAGGGCACGGGGGTGCTCGCCAGTCTGAAAACCTACTCAACAATCTTCTGTCAATTCTTGCTGGACATCTTCACCAGATCCGCGCTGCATTCTGCATCTAACCATATGCCTGCCATCCACACCTGTCGGCATGTCGGTGGCACGGTCCACCTCTGTCTGGAACGAAAGGCCAAGGCTCGCTCCACGGGCCACTGGCCGGCTGTTGGAGGACGTTGCATTGAGCACGAAACGGGAGTCGAAAACAAAAGCGGAAGACACCGGACGGGGCCGTGCGAGGGCAGCGTTGTTTTTGCGGGGCCAATGGGCGGCCGGCGCGAGGTTCCTGAGCATTTCTGATCGGGTGGAAATGAACGAGTTGCCGCCACTTTCGCTCAGGCTCTGTCGTGCGTACCCGGACCGCGCTCTCGGCTCGCCCACGCTCTCCGCCCACAAAAGCCACAGGTTTCGGCGCATGCCCGTCTCACCCAAGCCCCCACCGCCTCTCTTCTCTCTTCTTATACCGGTTCGCTTCTGGCTGAGCTAGACGTCCCTCCTTCACTTTTCTTTTCTTCAGCTCTCCCAAGCAGCCATGTTCTTCTCAGCAGCAGCTTTCGGTCTCTCCGCATTGGCCTCCACCGTCTCTGCAAAGATTATCAACGTCCAGGTCGGTTCCGCCGCCGGCGACCTTACTTACACTCCCGAAGCAGTTGTAAGTCTTCTCTTCTCTCTCCCATCCTCTTTGCCGCCGTTGCTCACTCGCCCTTTTCAGTTCGCCGATGTCGGTGACCAAGTCGTCTTCACTTTCCACCAAAAGAACCACACCGCCAGTCAGTCGTCCTTTGCTGGTCCCTGCTCCCTCGTCGATGGCGGTTTGGACTCTGGATTGTAAGTCCTCCATACACCCTCCCACATTTATTCCCGTAATAACTCTCCCTTTGTTCAGCATGCCTGTCGCCGCCAACCAGACCGACAACTTCCCAACCTGGACTGTGACCGTCAAGGATGTGCGTCCTCGTCCATCCCTTGGTTCGCAGCAGCAGTCACTGATTTACCACGTCCGGCGATCCTTTCCCAGACCAAGCCCCTCTGGTTCTACTGCCGTCAAGGCGCGAAAACTGCCGCCTCGCACTGTGGCAAGGGCATGGTCTTTGCCGTCAACTGTGGACCCGACGGCTCTGCCAACTCGTTCACCAACTTCAAGCAGTCCGCCCTCAACATTGGTGCGCAGCTCCAGGCCTCAGCCGCTGCCGCGTCCTCCGCGCCCGCTGCGTCCTCGACTATCGACTACACTGGCCTGACGACCGCTGAATATGGCTCTGCGACCATCCCTGCCGAGCCTACTGGCTCAATTGTGACTGACACCATCACCGCCGGCTCCGCCACCTGGACCACGACCTACTCGTCGTACCCTGGCTCACCCGACCCGACCCCGTCCTCGCTCACCCCCAACGTGATCAAGGTTGTCGTCGGTGGCTCCAACGGCGATCTCACCTTCAGCCCGGACAGTGTCTCCGCCTCGCCCAAGGACATCATCTCGTTCGAGTTGTACGTCGCGTGTCGTTGCGTTCTCACCTCGTTTCGGCACCTTTCAATGATAGGAGACTAACCGCTTTCGGGTCGTCATGACAGCCACCAGAAGAACCACACCGCGACTCAGTCCTCCTTCGCGGCGCCTTGTGTCCGCCTCAAGGATACCACGGGCAACGTGGTCGGCCTTGACTCTGGCTTGTACGTCAGCCCCCGTGTTCCCAGGCATCATCATCAGATGCTCCCAAATTGAACTGCATGCTAATATCGCCCTGCGTCTGCAGCATGCCCGTGGACGCGAACGCGACGGAGTTCCCCGTTTGGAACGTCACCGTGAACGACACCACGCCGCTCTGGTTCTACTGCCGTCAGCACTCGCCTGCTGGTGCCTCGCACTGCGGCGCGGGCATGGTCTTCGCTGTGAACGCCGTCGAGAGTTCGCCCCGCAACTTCTCCGCCTTCAAGGCCCTTGCCGGAACCCTCAACGGCACCACGAGCACCAACGGCTCCACGTCCGGCTCGTCCGGCAGCGGGAACGGCGCCGCCACCGGCACCGTCTTCAACGCCGCGCTGTCCCTCGGGGCTTTGTTCGCCGCGGCGGCGTTCCTCCTCTAAGCATAGGCTGAGTTTCCGAGGCGGTGGGACATTCATGTGGACGTTGATCACGATACGACATAGAGTTCGATTGCGCGACCTGACTGGTGCCGGGACGCTGCTGCTTCCTCCTTCTGGGACTGTGCTTTGGGCGCACCGCACGCTGCCTAGCGCAGCCAGTTCCGCTCTCTGCTCCGCGCGTACAATGCTTTGATCGCCCATAGACACACCCTCTCCCGATTACATACCACGGCCTCGGCGGTCTCGATTACGTTCAGCTGGTCTCTATTTTTGATGCTTTCTCTCTTCTTACGACACGGACTTGTCACGGACTCGCCGAGCTTACGTTTACGTTCTACCCTCGTTCGTACATAATATTGTTGTAGCTTTTTCTTCGAATGGCGTGCGTGCACGCCGGACCCGTGGGTTCTTGTAGCTGTAATTAGGGACGAATCTCATTTCGCTCTGCCTGACCCCTGGCGTGAAGTGTTCTACAATGTCTCTCTCAAGGTTTAAATTTTAAACCTCATACTAGCATGTATGACAGGCACCTGGAGGCCTCGATCTGTCCAACAGCACTACGATGCGAACAGCCTTCACACGAAGGGGCGTGGAAGGGAACTGCTGTCCTTAATGAGAGTACATGGGAATGAAATACGAGTGGTGGAGGTACACCAAACACGCCTCCCACAGTAAGATAGACAGCACCGTCGTAGTATGTTGCACAACCGCGTCCCGTGGAAGCGGCGAGGACGCAGCGAGTACACAGCCCAATCCGGGAGAAGACCCGGGCTCCCGCTATGAGTCCCCTCCAAGGCTCTCCCTCGCCTTCTTCTCCTTCTTCAGCCGCTTCCTTTCTCGCCGCGCTGCGTCATCGTCCTCATCGCCTTTCGCGGCCTTCTCGGCTGCTTTCTTTTCCTTCTTGAGACGCTTGCGCTCTGCGCGTGCTGCCTCATCCTCTTCGTCGACAGCCATTGACACGTCCCCGTCTGCGTCGGGGACCTCGGACTTGCGCTTACGCTTCTTCTCCTTATCTTTCTCCTTCGACGGGCTCGCCTCCACAGCAGCCGGTGCGGGCTCGGAGGCCGCAGGCACAGCGGGTGCGGCGGACGTGCTGGCAGCAGGCTACATGGCATGACATGGGATGGCAAAGCGTGCGTCAACTCTCCTGTCCTGCTAAACGCAGATGCAATGTCAACTCGGAAGCACGAGCCACGCACCTCGCGGTTGTAGTCGACGTAGTCCTTGGACCACTCCGCTGGGGTGTTCTCGGTGACCTCGCCGTACTTGCCGAGCTTGCCGTCCTTGATCATCTTCTTCTTCTCGAGCGCCTTGGGCCCGAGCCCCCAGCGGCGGGGGTACGTGTCGCGCTCCATGATGCAGCGCTTGACCTTGGCGACGACGCCGTGGTCGCACGTCGCGAGCTCGACGGTCGACATCTGCGCAAGCGCGAGCGCGATCGCCTCGCCCTTGGTCGTCATCAGCACGACCTCCTCGTGGAGCGCGATGTCCGCCTCGTAGCGCAACAGGCCTGGAATCATGAGCTTCGCGCCGTAACAGACCGCGTTCACCGCGCTGTCCTTGACCACGATGCGCTTGTAGCCAGTCAGCAGCGACTCGAGCGGGCGGATCACGCGGCGGAGGTACGATTCTGCCAGGGACTGTGTTCAGACGGAAGGGTCAAAGTCACTCATAGGGGGCTGGACGCACCATCACGGGTGTTGTCATACACCCATTGGGCGTCGAGGACGTCGTGCATTGTGACCATGTCGTCGTTCTCGCTCAGCGCACCACTGCGTACCCTCCGGAGCTCCTGCATGTGGCCACCGACACCGAGCAGGAGACCGAGGTGTACGCAGAGTGTACGAATGTACGTGCCGGCTTCGCACGACACCCAAAAGACAGCTAGGTTGCGTTTTTCGTCGAACTCAAGCAATTTTGATTCGTAGATTGTGCGGATGCGGAGCTGACGCTTGACAGCGGAGATGAGTGGGGGCCGTTGGAAAAGTGCACCGGTGAGTGTTTGGATGGCGCGAGGGAGAGCGGTGGGGTTGGGGAGAGCAGAGTGGAGGCGGAGGACAGCAACATACTCCTTTCCTGTTTGCGCAACTTCAGGGAGTGCTTCAGGTTTCAAGACCAAGCATTGCACACACCTGCACCCTGCTGGGACTTGACCAAACGCGTCGCACGGTCAATGCATACGATCAGACAGCCGGTGACCTTGGGATCGAGAGTCCCGCTGTGACCCGTCTTCTCGACCCGCAGTATCCTTCGAAGCCATGCAACAACCTCGTGGGATGAAGGATTTGACGGTTTGTCGAGGTTAATAACGCCAGATCTGAGTACCGGGGACTGTCAGTTCACAGGCACACACATAGGCCTAGCTAACACGCACTTCACATAAGAGGTGATGTCCCGCTTGAGGGGGCTGCATCCGGCGACAATGGGTACGAAGTGGGCAGAGCGGACAAGAAGTTTGTCGTAGTTTTTGAGAAGGAGAGGCCAGTTGGACGTGTCTAGCTGAGGCTGAGAGCTTTCCGGTTTGATGGCATAGTCCCCGTTAACTTGAGCGGACGCGATCTGCCCGCGGGTGAGCTTGCTGCTGGACGCCATCGTCGCGGAGAGACTCGGTTTTTGGAGACGAACTCGGGACCCTGACCTCCACTGCAGCCTCTCCAACTTTTCCTCCTCCCACGCTGCACTCAGGTTAGGGTTTGCCTGGTGGGAAAGTGACCATTTGTCCTGGCGTGAGAAACACGAATAAATATCGGTTATCGGCTTTTCCCGGGGCGTGCGACGATGCTCGTCAGAACTGTACAGTTGCCGGCATCCACAGAATTTCGTGCTGATCGCGGTGGACAGTGTCCTCAACGCCTCAAGACTCGACGTCCACCCGCCCCTCCTTCGCCGTCAAGATGGTTAGTTAGCTCCCAGAACCGCTTTGCTGAGTTCTCTTCTCAGTAGGCTAACCCTGGGTTTCTTCTTCGTTCTCCGTGAATGTAGCCCAAGCCCGCCGCAAAGACCGCCAGTGCTAAGCACAAGTTTGTTATTGACTACTCCCGTCCCGCGGGTGACGGTGTCTTCGATGGCATGGCTTTCGAGAAGTTCTTGCACGACCGCATCAAGGTCGAGGGCAAGACTGGTCAGCTTGGTGAGAGTGTCAAGATCCACCGCGATGGTGCGTCCTATCTTCCTCTCTGTGTTTGGCATCCTTCCTCATCTTTGTGTCTTTCATTCCAGGCGACACTAAGATTACCGTGACCTCGAACATCCCCCTCTCCAAGCGGTATCTCAAGTACCTCACCAAAAAGTTCCTCAAGAAGAACGCCCTACGTGACTGGATCCGGTACGCCTTTGATGCACTCCTTGCAGTCTTGCATGCTGATAATTGCGATGACAGCGTTGTTGCTTCCTCCAAAGATGTTTATCAGCTCCGCTTCTACAACATCCAGGCGGGTGATGACGAGGAGGAGGAGTAAGCGTATCTGTTACAGCATCTTTAGGTGTATGTTTGTAGGCTAGCATCATCCTTATTTTTACTATGTCGACATGCTCTGCAATTGCTTTGAATGCGCTTTCCACCGCCCTCTAGTTTGAATTGCTTCTAGATGCGATATGGATCTTTCGGTAAAGACAGTAATCAACTACAGCCGCCACAAACCGTCGGATGGCTTATGGTCAAGTCCGATTGTTTATAACGAGCGTAACACCGTCCTGCAGTTGGGGTGGCCCTTCCAGCTTGATCTTGCCGAGTATCATCATCGCAATCTCGTTCCAACGTACTTGAGACTCTGTCAGCGGTCGTGTGCGGAGCTGAGCGGAGATAATTGACGAGAGGTTGTTGCGGAGTAGCTTCAGAGCGATACTGGCCTTGGGCGGGATGCGGAACCGGACTTTGCGATCAATGGACACCGAATCTGCCATAAGCTGCATCCAAATCAGCACCAAGAAAGGTTGATACGATAGCCACCTCTTATTACCTTGAATTCAGCATCCCCACACAGCAGCAGAAGTGCCATATCCTCGACGGGACCCGTCTCCCAAGCATATAGCTTCTTCGAATGCCTAAGATATAGTTTTGAGCAAATGTATGTACAGAAAGAAATACCGTGAAGATACTCACATCAACGTGAAGTAGCTCAGGTGGTTCACGCCGAACTCTGGCAGACGTCTCTTGAAGTTTACTGACGAAGGATGGAAAGATGCAGGCTGGTTGTTTGCAATTGTCTTCATCTCCCCCTTCAAGGCATCCACCGCAAGGATCTTCGGGTACAGCCCCGCTGCGAGGGCGGCGTGAAAAATGGCCGCATTGCTAGCGTTCACGTCCAGGTCGGGAGGCACGGTCACGAATCGCGTCTTGCTGCGACCATAGCGCGCCCTGCTTAACTCCTTAACGAATGCGCGGTCGACGTGGATAAACGACGAGTCGACGAGGTAGCTGAGGAACTGCTGACGGAGCTCTTCGATCTGCTGCAGGTTCTGGTGGCTGAGATAATTCGTCTTGCAGAACTTGCGTGCGAAGCCGTTACCGCAGGCACGCCGCCAGCTCGCGAAGGCGTTGTGAAGAGTGAGGAAGTCAGAGTTCTCTGCATGCTTTGATTAGACGTTGCGCACTCATCGCAGTCGTTGAGCTCCACATACCAACTCGAAAAGAGAGTTTCGCTCTCTCCGCTTCCGCCTCCAAGCCAAGAGGGGTGAGGAAGGGCGACTTGGAGTTCAACGTGGCGGCCACGGTAAGGGCGGGGTCCAAACAACGGAATAATGTTGCGATGAGAAGGAACTTCCCGAGGTGCACATCGGTCGGAAGTTGGCTAAGTAGCCGACCCATAGGCGTGATCTCCTCGGTCGAGGTCAGTGCACGAACCTCGACCAGTGCAGACACGGCTCTTTGGACATTGATCCCCAATGGCGGGTCAAGCGCGCGGGAGAGGACGTCCTCGATCGACGTGCCCAGATTGACCTTCATGATCTTGATTCGCAAGGCAAGATCGCTCAAGCCGAGACGCATGATCTCCGGGTCAGGATGGCCGGCCATCTAGGAGACATTTCAGATCGATATCAAATATACAAACAGCAAGACTCAACTTACCTTGGTGTCATGTCGAGCCTTTGTGAAAAGGTGGAAGCACAGCCCGCTCTGCACACGACCAGCACGACCGCGCCTCTGGGCAGCATTGCTTCTCGCTATGAAGGTCTCAACGAGCCGGCTGATCTGCCGCTTCTCGTCGAAACGCATCTCACGATGCTTTCCGGTGTCTATAACACAGGTGATATCGGGAATTGTGATACCGGTCTCAGCTATGTTAGTAGCTAAACGAGACAATGAAGGCCTTTAGATCAATTCTGGGTGTAAAAACGAGGTCCCAATAACATACCAATCACAATCTTCCGGATACCTGCTGGTGGGATGTCGAACACCGCCCCTTGTTGGTCGCTTGAGATCGTGGAGTGTAGAGGATATATGCGGAACCGCTCATCGGCACTGAAAGCAGGATGCTCCGTCAACATATCGTTCAACCTCCGGATCTCGCCCATGCCAGGCATGAAGATCAAGATAGCTGACGAGTAGCTCGCATACTCCAGATCTTCAAAGCATATCCGCTCGAGCAGCCGGATAATGAGGTCGTAAGGGATGAGGCGTTCGTCAAGAAGGTTGACAGTGGAGATGGTCTGGGGGGAATAGCGCTTCTCCAGTGTAACGTTCTCCTGCTGAACAGCGTCGTCGTCGTCATCTTCACCCGCAGCAGTATCTTCCGTCCACTCCAGACGAGACTTGTTGCGGTAGAATTTGTCCTTGACCCTGCGGGCATACTGAGAACCTTCGATGACCTTCCAGCCTGTATACTCGACGGCGTCCTCAAGGAACCGAACATCGACAGGGAAGGTGCGCCCTGGAACGGACAAAACAGGACAACCACCAAAGTAGTGTGAGATCTTCTCCGCCTCAAGCGTGGCTGACATAAGTACTATCCTATAAACAACATATCAGCGGGGGCCATAAGATATTGTGCAGTGTGCATACTTGAGATCAGGTCTTTGCATCAGGAGTGACTTCAGAACGATCAGAAGGAAGTCAGACTCAATTGTACGCTCGTGAACTTCGTCGATTATGATGTGCTAATGAACTGTCAGGGTTCGTTTCCTGTCACACTTTAAAAGAACGTACCGTGATCTCATCGAATGCCGTGCCCTGTCCACCTTGGCCAGATCCTCCCTCGAGCATCCGCAACGCGATACCGTTGGTCACGTACGCCAGGCGGGTGCGACGATTGATGTTGCTCTCAAGTCGAATTGCGTATCCAACCAAGGAACTTCCAGTTCCAACTGCGCCAGCAGGCTCACCAAGCTCGCGAGACACACGCTGCGCAAGAGAGATCGCGGATATACGGCGGGGCTCGGTACAGTATATCCTGCAATGGCGTCCCTTCAAGAGCTGATCCTCCAGTATGAAAGCCGGTACTTGAGTGGACTTGCCGCTGGGCAGAAAAATTAGCCACAGGAGATTATTATCAATAGAGATAGGCTTTACCATCCGGTTTCGCCGCTAAGTACTAGGATCTGGGACATCTCGAGAAGGGAGAGGAGATCCTGCTTATATTGAGCCATTGGTAACGTATTGCGTTGTTTCTGGGCCAAGGAAGGACCGTTAGTAGACACCAATCCTTCCAACTGGATGAACAACGTACAAGCATTTCCTGGTATGCTGGGCTAGCTTGTCGTGCCTGGAAGTCTGCGATGATCTGCTCGGGAGCTACATCGCTACCTTGATCATAGTAGCGAGAATGTCCGTAATCCCTCGATTCGCCAACATGCTTGGATGGCCGAGCAACAGTCTAGCGGCGTGTGAGCGAAGAGACAAAATACAGAACAATTATCTGACCTTCCCGGGAGGCGCCAGCTTGGGCTCCACGATGCTATGGATCTTTGTCCAGATGGCCCGGTTGGTGATATCGTCATCGAGACGACGTTTCTGCTCCAATTCATCCCACAAGTCTCTGAACACTGGAGGCAACAGCCGGAATGAAGTCTGACTTCCAGCAGCAGCGGTTCCACCAATGGCAAAACCATCAGGGTTCGGAAAGGTCAGAGCGTGGAGCGCCATGGTCGCGCTATACTGCTCAGCCTGTGTTATGTCGTGACAGGCCATATCATCCATAGACCACGACTGGGTCTTGCCGCCATCCCACCGGACCTCCACAGACGCTCGTTTTGCACGGCTGGATCCAGAAATGCAGTTGAACGAGACAACCGCATACTTGTCTGTCTTGCGAATGGTTTCCTGTAGTAGAAGCTTCGGTGTGCGGCCCGACCAGTGTTTGGGCAGTCCCATGTCTCGAACGCGAACGGTCACACCGTTCGCTATGGTCTCCGTTTCCGGCATTGCTTCCAAGAGCTCGAACATACCCCCAGCTGGCTCATCGTCTCCATCAAAGACGTCCGAATTAGTGGCGGCGCTTTCCGCACGAGAGGGTGGCTCCTTGACCTTCTTCGCGGGGGTGCGCGGAGGCTTCGGCGGAGCTGAATTGGCTAGTCCGCGAAGCCTTGCCTGCAGGGCTGCGGCCTCCACCTTACTTCGTTCCTCCTTGAACAGAGCCTGTGCCTCCTTTTCGTCGAAGAAGTAGTCGGTTTGAACGTCCTTCAGTCGGCGCTGGAGATCGAGCAAGAAAGCTGCGTTAGCCTTCTCGTCAGCCCGTCGGTCGGTCGTAAGGTCCATTATCTTGAGCTTGAGCCGGACAAACTCGTCATTAGGGTCGTCTACAGGAGACCAACGAATGGATTCAGGAGAGCTGTCGGAGACATCGATAGCGGATCCAGGTGTGGACATGCCGTCCGTGGTTTCTGAAGGTGCGGGGGTATGGTGAGGTATGGCATCAACTAACTTGCGCCCTGGCACGAACGCAGGCGCGCTTGCGTCGAGGGTGGACTTGAGGCTAGGACTCGGAGGCGTCGATGTAGAGGACGAGCCTGTGTCCGATCGGAGATGAGACGATCGAGTTGTACGAGGAGTCTTGGGGGTCATAGGAGTCTTGGGCAACTCGGCCTTCTCTGGTTGGACTCCCAATTCTTCCTCGGCACAGTGGAGATGCAACTGGATGGCGCATCGGTAACTCGTTCTTCAAACGACAATGTACGACATACCCATTCGAAAGCCTCATCCATATCAACACCATTGATGGCACACAGGCATTCGTATACTCGAGCTTCAGAGAAACCGAGGCGTCTGAGCACCCCGTACGTGATAGCCAACCGAACAATGGCTTTCTCCTCGGGCTCGTCAATGGATTTGGACGCTACGAACCACGTCAATATCATTGAGGAGAAGCGCCGTGTTTAACATACACTCAGAGCTCTCGTACTCCAAAGCAAGGTCAAGAATGCGGTCAACAAAGGCCGGATCCAGGTCAAGACGGAGAAGGGTTTCCGAGAAACGCCGCTCCTGGTCTATAGCCTGTTATATGCGTGAGCAACAGGCGCATCAAACTAGGAGAAGGGACTCACCTTGACGGTACGGACTATCTCCTTCTCGACTTTGTCCTGGAACTTGTCGATGAGGGTCTGCATAGCCTGATCCATTGCGCTCAGAGCAGGAGCGTCTGCTGCCTTGATACTCTGAGGAGTGGCTGCGGTATCCGTCGAGTGACCATTTGACTGAGTAGATGGAGCTTCCTCGTGAGCAGCACTCGTCTCTGGATCCTTGGGGGGCACCACTATTTTCTTCGGGACCGATGTTGTCGCGAAGCCACGAGCGATGGGCTTCAGTTGGGTTTTCTTCTTTTTTGGTGCCATGGTGCCGGCTACAGGGAAAGGCGTAACACGCCGAGTATGTCTCCAAGAGTCACTGCAGAAGAACCAGTGCTGTCGAGAGGACTGTTCTGGAGGGGTGTTCCGACGTCTGGTATGCCTGGCCCAGGCAGATGGGGTGATTGATGTCCAGGTGTTTTCTAGACACAGGCGCTGTTCGTCGGGGAGCTGCTCGTGCAGATAAATAAGAAGAGTTGCAAGGTATGAAGAGTCATGTAGATGGTCGCCGAAGTCGTCGTGGATGAAAGACCGCGCTCTCAGCTTTCTTCGCGTGCAGCATCGCGGTGCTTTTGACTCGGTTACGCGCATCCGATCTCCGATCTCGTCCCGATCGCCTAATCTGCTGACGTAACTTACCTGAAACTGCCTTGTTCTGCGACGGGACTCGGAGGAAGCGGGAGGAAGACACCTTGCACCTGCAAACACACTTATGGACGGGCATCCGATATACAAGAATACAGGCCATGGGTTGCCATAATGTATGGGTACATATCAAACATGCTGGTCTAGGTAGGAGTAGGAGACTTGAGTACAGTACGAGCTAGCAACGAGCAGGGGTTAGGACGACAAACATACACTACCTATAAGCGACGCAACACGACGTGCAAAGCGACAAATTCCGAGAGATAATGTGAAAGTTCCATTTATGCGGTGCGAGCAATCATCACTAGTCCATGTCCACCGCCGCCACTTCCTTCTTGCGACCTCGTCCTCCGCGACCCCGTCCGCGAGGTGTCGACTCACCGCTTGCGCCTCGTCCCCGTCCCCGGCCACGGCCACGGCCCCGCTTAGTAGTGGGGGGTATTACAGCGGGCGGAGCATCTGCATCGCCATCGCCATTCGCAGCCTGAGCTGCTGACGGTCCACCAAAGAACTCATCGCCTTCTTCGTTCCACAAATCAATTGCAGCATCCCCAGCTGGCCGCTTGCCTGCTGCTTTTGCGGAGGTACCGCCATTGCTCGTGTCGAGATTGGCCAGTTGATCTTCGTTAAGAAGCAACTGCACGATCTCGCTGGGCTTCGCCACATCTGTGAGAGTTTTGTTCCCAACGACAATATCTTGGACCTGTCATCCAGATGAGAAACGATTCAGGTACCATTGCAGTGAGATACGCACATCTTTCTTCACTCTTGCCAGCTGCACGATACGCTCGTCGATGGTACCTCTCGTGATGAGCCGGTACACAGTGACCTGACGCGTCTGACCGAGACGATGAGCGCGGTCCATGGCTTGAGCGTCATTCGACGGGTTCCAATCGTGGTCGTAGAAGATGACGGTATCGGCAGCGGTCAGATTGATCCCCAAGCCACCGGCTCGAGTACTTAGGATGAAGATGAATATATCCGGCCTAACGACGGTATTAGCAATGGCAGACGGACAAAAAATAGTTGGGACGACGAACCTCGTCTGCCACTCCATGACCATGTCGCGACGGTCCTCCAGCTTTGATGAACCGTCTAGGCGCAAGTACTTGTACTGACGGAAGATGAGGTACTCCTCCATCAAGTCCATCATCCTGGTCATCTGGAAGTAGATGAGACAGCGGTGATCGCCAGCCTTCAACTCCTGAAGAAGAGCATCCAACCGTGCGAGCTTGCCAGCGTCGTAGATGAGGCGCTTCGCCTCTGGAACCTGCATTGTCGACAGCGGAAGCTGGTTTTGCGGGGAGCTGCCAACCAGGCCCGAAACCGAGATATCGCCAACTTCCTGCTGGAAAATCTCGCACGCAGACCCCGAACTCCACATGTGTGGGGGCAGCCCATACAACACAAGCGTCTCTTCTGGGGCGTCGACGATCTGCGCTTGCTTCTCCACGAAGGTGCGGTCTGCGCTATAGATGGCGATGGGAGGTGCAACCACGGGTGGGATGAACCACCGGAGCTCTGCGCGCGAAAGGCAAGAGGTGATCCATCTCGCAGATGAGATCTCGCGAAGGTTGGGAAGATTCTCGCCACCACGAAGATTCCGAAGATGGTCCAGCGGAGAGATGGAGAATGGATGGGCAGCGGCATGCGCGGCGAAAAGTGAGTCCCTATGCGATGTTTAATCAACCAGTTCCTTGAAGTGGAACGGGAAAGCGACATACTCCTTGAATGGCTCAAATTCGATGCATCGGCGCTCAGCCTGTAACGACCGAATCTGCCTGGCAAGGATGGATAATGAATGGAGGCCATCGAGATCACTCGGGGCAACATCGATGAACTTCAAAAATGAAAAGGCAGAACGACCTAGAAAATAACACATGAGCCATCAGAACAAAGGCACTTGAGAAGAAGCTTACCATCCTCGTAAAGCGAACGGTGAACGGAGTTGGTCGACCGAATATTCATCATCCTAGCCAAAGGACCGTCACCCGAACGCATCAAGGAGTTTTCCTGAGGTACGTCTAGTAGGCCACCATCCTCAAGGAAGAGCGTGGGTATCGTATACTCAATGGGGTTGCGAGTTGAGTACGGAAGCTGGACAAAGTCTCCCTCGCGGTTGAGAGGGCCGGAGCGACCGAACTCGGAGAACGAGAAGGGAGCGACAACATCAGCACGCTCAAACAATTCCGGATGGTTGCAAACTTTTCGGAACTGCATGACGAGGTTCATAAGCGAACGTGCTGAGTCGGCATCCCCCAAGTTGGCCGCTTTCTCCAAGAGGTCTTGAACGGAAACATTCGCTAGGAGAGCTTTATACAAACCCCGCTGTCGTGCACTGAGCTCCACGTAGATATCTTTCTCGATCTGTGACATATTGTACGTTAAAACCGTTGTAGATACGCGCAGATACTTCGATGAAAATTGAGTTTACCTTTTCGCTGAGTTCATTCTGCACATGGCGCTTCACACGACGCAACATGAATGGCTTCAAGATCATATGAAGACGTCGTAGCTGATGCTCGTTCAGCTTGCTGCCTTTGTTCTCCGCCGCGTTCTCGATGTCCTTGGAGAACCACTCATTGAACTCGTCGTGAGAGTCAAACAAACTTGGCATGATGAAGTGAAGTAAAGCCCACAGCTCTGCAAGCCTATTAGAGGGCGACGTTGTATGGAGAGCATTGCAACCACTCGCCTTGCATAGAGTTTTGAATCGGAGTACCAGTGAGAAGGAGGCGATTCCTACAGTGGAAGCCAAGCAAAGTTTTCCAACGCGCGCTCGAAGAGTTCTTAATGTTCTGCGCCTCATCTAGGATCATATACTGCCATTTGACGCGCTGGAAGTATTGTTGATCTTGAAGGACCTATGGCTGCGGTCAATGCCTGTTTCCGATCAAACTGATAACGACGGCAACTCACAAGCTGGTAGGACGTGATGAGAACATGGAACGGCGCGTCCTGATCATAGCTAATCTCTTTCTTGCTCCAAAATTTACGCAACGTAGCACGATCCTTCGGGTTACCCCAGTATGGCAGCGCTTTGAGCTTGGGCACGAAACGAGTGATCTCTTGCTGCCAATTGTGCAATGTCGATGCTGGAGATACGACCAAGAACGGGCCCCAAATGTCGTGGGTTTCCGCCAGGTAGGCCAGCAACGAAATGGATTGTACCGTCTGCATTCAATTTTAATGAATGGCACACAGTGGTCCACAAGAATGACCCACCTTTCCAAGACCCATTTCGTCCGCAAGGATACCATTGATCCCTTGTTCGTAGAGGGTAGCCAACCAGTTCAACCCCTTGAGTTGGTACTCCTTGAGCGTCGCCATGAGCATCTTCGGCTGAGCGATAGTGAGCTCGCCCGTAAGCGAAGTCGGATTCTGGAAATTCAACTCATCCGAGTCCACTAGAAGAGAAGATCAGCCATGGGAACAACGAGCCTAATGAACGAATACATACGGTCGACCAGAGGGGTGCCTGAACCTCCGGGTGTCTCGACGTCCTCGTCCGCACGGATGTGTGCCTGACGCTTCGCAAGCTTCAAAGCCTCGTTCGTCTTGCGCTCAAGGGCAGCCTGAGTGTCAAAGTCTTGTGCACGCTTCTTTGCAAGTGCTATGGCATTGTGAGCATTATTGCGAGCATGCCTGTGGATGTTTGTTTCGTCCTCTGGCAACGTGCGAGTCAGCCATAGAAGTCATTTCTCAATGTGGCTGTACAAACCGTCATCGAAGTCGATATCCTGCAGCTTGTCGGGATCAACATCCGCAACCTCAACGCCAGCTGGAACATGGGCCGCAGCCTCGCCTCCCTCAAGTTCGGCAGCTGAAGACAGTCCACTGTTAGCCATCGTGACCCGGAAAGTCTGCCAAACTTGCTTACTCTTGAGTTTGTTACCGACGAAGTGGCTGTAAAGCTCTGTCTGGCTGATCAAGAACTCCAACTTCCTAGCCTGGCGCGCGGCCTCGCGTTTCTCCTCCTCTATCTTGGCTCGGTCGATGGCCTCCTTCTGTTCGCGCTTGCGAACATCACGCTCCTCCTTCTCGTTCTTCTTCCAGAACACGAGCATCTCGCGCATGAGACGCTTGGCCTTCGCCTGCGTGTCCTTCGTCGACCTGGCCGTCTTCTGGAATGGTCGACGGGCCTGGATGGACGAAAGCGTCGCGAGACGAGTCATCTGCGCTCGACGGATTTGGTAGCCCGTAACGTGGTACTTGTACACCTAGAGGCACAGACTAGTCGTCAGTATGAAGGACCAGGACCAGCCTCCGATGTGCATACCTTCGCAACGTCACGACGAGCGATATTCTGCCAAACCTTCCGCTGTGCATCCTCCAAATTCTTAACACGCTTGATCATTGCCGCGTCGTCGACCTTCCTTGCGCGCTTGAGAGCAGGAATGGTTTCATCAAGCTCATACATAGTAGCAGAAACGCTGGTGAGTGTAGGAGACGGCGGCCGCGACCCGTTGGGTGTGACATCGCCCGAGATGGAGGGTGCGTTGGAGCCCAAGCCGAGTATCTCCTGAGTAGCAGGAGGAAGGTTGTCCAACTTCTTCTTAGGACCGGGCTTCTTGCGACCCTTCGGTGTTGCAGTGGCGCTGTCGACGCTCTGCTCTCGGTGCTTGCCCTTGCCCCTCCCCTTCGCGTTGCTGAGGAGCTTATTCGCGGGCGACGCGCCCATGAGGATTGAGTCGTCGATGACCGTGTGCCGATCATCTATAACGTCCGCGCTGTCCTTGTCGACGCGTCTCTTCTTTGTGGGAGGTCGCATGGCGCTAATAGGAATGTCGCTGTCACTTTCCGACCCTGGGGGAGGTGCCCGTTTGGGGACCTCTTTGCCCTTGCCTTTTCGTCGAACAGAGGCAGGCTCGTCGATCTCCGGCCCGGCGTCCTCTCCGATGAAGGTAAGACCATCGGGGGTATGGAAGTCGGGCGGCCCAATCTCGTACACACTCGATGATGGAGAGGGGGGTGGACGCATCTTTAACATCATTTCTTCGTCCATAGGAGGAGGCGGGGGAGGTAGTGGAGGAGGAGGAAGGGGTATTCGAGCAAGCCTATCCCGGTAGTGGTGGGACATACGATATGCAGTGATCGAATCGCGTTCCTGCAACCGGAGATGAGAATAGTGTCAACCAAAAAAAACATTGGCTCACGATGATCCAACGAGAAAACCACGCGTCAACTTGTTTTTGTCTCTTGTGAGTCTCGATAATGTAGTTTCCCAATTCGGACCACCATAACTCTGGACAATCTTCTAAGTCGGACGAGGGCTTCGAGTCTTCTTCACCAGACTCGGCGGGCTCTTCTGCCGGTGGCTCATCTACACTTTCAGAAGCTGGTGTGGCATTTCTATGCTGCTGACGCGTCCGGGGTGTCCGGCGCAGTTGCTGGGCCATAGGGTTGCCGTTGAACAACGTATCAAATCATAAACATAGAAGAACACACTCACCCGTTTCTGACCTGGAGGATGGTAATCCTCGTCATCATCAGGCAACTTCCTCTTCCTCAAAACCCGCCCGTTGCTCTCTGCGGGAGCGGAGTCCTCCTTCTGCTTGTTCCCGACCGGCGTTCCGTTGGATATGCGCGGCGACGGAGTCGCGCTCTCTTCCTGTTCCGCGTAGTACGAGCTGCTCGGGCCAGAGGGGATGTCGTCAGGCTGCTGCCTATCGCCATTGTGATGCTCCCATGCGGCGGGACTCCGATATGAGCTCGGAGTCTCGTGCTGGTAGGTGTACTCGCGTGGAGGAGGCGCCGAGTCGACGTCGTGTCCGGTAGAATGCGGACGAGGCTCACGCTGGTGCTGTAGTGGGGGCGACAAGGGCGCGAGAGGCGCAGGGTGCTGAGGGGCTACGACCAAGATTGGGCCGCCGTTGGCCGCGGATGGCTGAGGGCCGAGGGCGGGGGAGCGGGGAGGAGGATCGTCGTTGAGGATATGTTTGAGCGACATTGTTCAGCGGGGGAGAGGGCGAGGGGGCGTGCAGAGATGGGAGTTAATAAATAGGTTTGCTTCCGTGGACTGCTGGACAGCCTGAGAAGCGCCCGCGATGACACAACCCTCGACAACAAGCCAAAGAAGGCCCCGTGGAGGAGTTGTCGAATTGGGCGGAGTGGACACGCGGCGGCGGGCGTGGCCTGGGGGTCGCTGGCGGGCGGGGGTCGTCGTGCCAGTCGACGGTGGAGATGGGAAGACGCAACAAGGCGGAATGATGAGGGGCCGGGCCCGAAGAGCGACGGCTTAGCCGCAATTTGCCCAGCGAGCGAGCCTCAGAGGATTTCGTCTCGCTACAAATATGTCCATTCCCCTTTTTGGCATGCCCATGCCGCTCCTTCTCTCCCCCACCGTGTCACATCCCCTGTCACACCCCGACGCCTGGGTCCGTGCGCCCCCGATTCCGTGCAAGCCCCAAGTCTGCATCGCATTTCTAGCCAACAAACAGGCCCCTCCCCTGCTAGTGTGCAAACTACCTCCGCTCGTCCGTCCAAAACGTCGCCAATTCACCCGATCTGCCTAGATACCATGGTCACACCACACCCCGCCCCCCGCCCCATATGCAAGCACGATATGACATGGCGTTGATGGCCGCCTTATGCCTCGTCGGGGTAAAGCATCAGCTCCGGCCGGACCTTCTCATCAAACTCCTCCGGTGTCAAAAACCCAAGTGCAACCGTCGCCTCCTTCAACGTGGTCCCCTCTTTGTGCGCCTTCTTCGCGCACTTCGCAACATCTGCACAAGGGATCAGATCACCTCTCAATCCAACGAACAGCTTTCGACACATACTATCGTATCCAAGGTGGCTGTTAAGAATGGTCGCCAACATGAGCGACTCGTGTAGAAGAGTGTTGATACGCTTCTCGTTAGCCTGGATACCAACAACACAGTTCTTTGTGAAGGAACGCGATGCTACGAGGACGTCAGATAGAACTTCAGTCCATCAACCGAAAAACCTTACCATCCGCGAGCAAACGAATGCTCTGGAGTACGTTCTTGATAATGACGGGTTTGAACACGTTGAGCTGAAACATATGTCAGTTGCCTCCTTTCTCATCTCATTTAACACATCAGCTTTCTCGCCTCGAACTGTCCGTTGGAGCCAGCAATGCTGACTACAGTGTGGTTTCCGATTACCTGCGCGGCCACCATAGTCATAGCCTCACACTGTGTGGGGTTGACCTTCCCAGGCATGATGCTGCTACCGGGTTCGTTCTCGGGAAGCTGCAGCTCCCCAAGACCGCAACGGGGACCGGAGCCGAGATATCGGATGTCGTTGGCAATCTTCATCAGCGAGACCGCCACTGTGTTGAGCGCGCCGTGGGCCTCGACGAGCGCATCGTGCGAGGCGAGTGCTTCAAACTGCGATGGTGGTCGTGTGAGATGAGATCGGTGCATGGGACAGGGACTTTACCTTATTAGGCGCGGTCTTGAACTCAATCCCAGTCAACTTGGAGATCTCGGCTGCGACCTTTACGTCGAAGCCCTTCTTGGTGTTCAGGCCCTAATGAAAGGAGGGAGGAGTTAAAGGCTGGGCTTCCGTAACCTTCGAGATACGCGAAATGCTTACGGTACCAACAGCAGTACCGCCCTGAGCAAGAAGGCTCAATCGCGGCAAGACGTCCTTCACACGTTCAATACCGTTTGTCAATTGCTGAACATAACCACTGAATTCCTGACCCAGCGTGAGGGGAGTCGCGTCCTTGAACCAGGTCATCAAAATGACATGAAGTGCCTTATCTCAACAAAACAGCACACCTGCAAGTGAGTACGGCCGATCTTGGTGATGTGCTCGAATTCCTTCGCCTTGACGTCGAGGGCGTCACGGAGTTCAGTCAAGGCAGGAATGAGGGATCGGTGAATCTCGGTAACCGCGGCAACATGCATGACCGTAGGAAAACTAGAGTGTCGGTTAAGAGGAGTCTTCATTGCTTCGGCCGAAAAGGAGACGTACCTGTCATTACTACTCTGGCTCATGTTGACGTGGTCATTGGGATGAACGGGCTTCTTCGAGCCACGCTCGCCGCCAAGGATCTCAATAGCACGATTCGAAATGACCTAATGCGAGGGCAATTGGCATGAACGATTTTGAAGGTTCAGGGTCCGTCACGCACCTCGTTCGCATTCATGTTACTCTGCGTACCACTGCCGGTCTGGAACACGACGAGCGGGAATTCGTCGATCAGCTTTCCAGAGATGACCTAAAAGCCAAGCGATCGGTCGGATTGCTCCACAAAGGAGGTCAATATACAGACTCACGTCATCTGCAGCCTTCTGGATAGCGTCGCCAATCTTTGGATCCATGCCATAGCCAACATTAACAAACGACGCCGCCTTCTTGAGGACACCAAAGGCCTTGATGAGGGGTTCTGGCAGGCGCTCAGAGGGACCACCGATGTCGAAATTTTGCAGTGACCTACACGCCAGCAAGATGACGATCGGTCAAAAACCACACTTGGCATGAGGCAGATGTCACGTACCGCTGAGTCTGCGCTCCCCAATAGCGGTCTGCAGGCACTTGAAGCTCACCGAAGGTGTCGCGCTCGATGCGGTATTTCTGCTCCTACTCTCCGCGTGGAACCGTGAGCTCTCGTAGTCCGGGACAGTGGCATTGAGCCGTGCATACCATCGCGATCGACGAGGATGAGAATAAACGCGTCGAAGGGGCCCGCGCGGATTCGAGCTGTAGGTCATAGGATGCACATTGCGGTGCGGGTTAAATCACATGAGCGAAGTCGATACATTGGCACATGGTATTCTGCAGACTCACGAAAGTGGCGCGCGCGAAGCGAATTCCGGCCATTCTATAAAGAATTAAGGTATAGCGTAGGGGTAACGGGGTGCTCTGAGAGCTCTAGAGGTATGCCGATGCGCAGGACGGTGTGGAAGGATATATGCGACAGTGTGCTGGCGGCGGCATTCAGCCACGCCGCCTATTTCCGATACCTGGCCCGATTTTCTCCGTACGTGTCCGACCTTTGACCTTCCCCCATTCCGAAGGATTTGCGACGCGCAGAGGCCGCGGATAAATGACACTCCATTTGGGAAGATGGATCATGGCGTGTCGTAGCAATCTACTAATTAGAGCCTTGACGTTGGGTACTTACATTGAGCAAGGTAAGTACGAGTTAACTGCGTATCGGAATATCACAGGAACTCATTCTTTACACGTGATATGACAGTCGGCCTTTAGACTTCGATACCCCACCGCGCACGAACTTCCCTGTGGGGTCCCCGCATCCATATCTTTCTCCAGCCCCCTCATCTTCCCCCGCATTCCAGTCCCCACTCCAGTCCAAGCGAAGACCATGGCGAGCATAGCATCCCAAGTCATTCTCCACCCGGTGACTTCTCAGTCACTGAAGGTGCTTAGCATGACCGTGGGGAGAGACAAGGTATGATCTCATACATCGCTCATCCGTTCCCCCTGCTCAGTGCGGCGAGTGCAGCTATACCGTGCCATCCAATACTTTGCGCGATTCTTCGCCTGGCTGCTGCTTTCACGCGGATACAAAATCCAGGCTGCGCGATGGGACGCACTCAAGTCGCAGCTTGCTCTAGGTCGCAAGCGTGAGTTCCGATCCATCTCCAAGACCGGCTGAGAGTTGACGAGGACACCTGCCAGTTATGCGGGTGGGTAGGTTCGTGGAGAACGCCCAGGCCGCACTCCGCGCTATCGCGGCCCCTGGCGACGCTGGAGAGCGCATCACGACAATTGGGAGGCAAATTGGTTACGTTGGCTACTTGTCTTTGGACAGTCTCATCTGGGTCAGTTGCATCTGTCCTGCCAGGCTTGCGATGAATTGACAACCAAGGATATCGTAGATACACACTGCCAAGTTCTACCCCTTGTTGCCCTCGACTGCCCAAAAGGTCAACAAGCGTTCCGCTCAGTTCTGGTTCGCTGGAATCGTGTTCAGCATTGTGAACGGCCTCCTGAAGGCCGGTCGCCTCGCCAACGAGGTCAAACAGCTTCAGAGTCAGGCCTGGACAGACAAGGGTGTGGAGGCGGAACGCGAACTCAAGCTTCGGGGCCTTCAGACTTCTCGGGATGCTGTACGTTACCAGTTCATCATCGATCTTCTCGACGTTTGGATTCCCGCGACCAACATCGGCTTGGTGAACATCAACGACGGTGTCCTGGGTATCTTTGGGTGAGACTCTGTTGCTTACATCAGGGTCATGTTCGTTCACTGAAGTGTTTACAGTCTCATTTCCTCATTGATGGCTCTCAGACAACAATGGATTGCCGCTGCAGGCAAGAAGTAGATGTCTGTACGCTTGTATATGTTACCATTATTGCTTCAATATTTCTACAATTGTTGTGGCGCGTACCATAAGTTCACATCACCATCACTGGGAATTCACGTGAACTGTGAGGTGCAGATGTATTAGAGGGAAGCTATGAGCCAGGAAGTCACTTGGTGCCTCGTCGTCCAAGCACGAGCATGCCCGTGACGTGCGTAAATATGGTACTATGTTGTTGATTCCCGTTGTTTCTGCTCGTCCCGCAAACGCAAGTACTCAGCGCGGACTGTAGCCATAGCTTCAGGACCGGTACTGGGGAGCAGCTCAGTGACTGTTCCTGGGAGGCACAGTACAGTGACACCTACTACTGTAGCATGCAGTCCTGAACCGCCTTGTACTTCTGCCTGCACTCCCATGCTACAGAGAATGTGCGACCTTCGGCACAGAGTGCAAATTCTAAAGCAGCGAAAGTCAGAATCCGAGCACGAGACGTCGCTGAGAATGTGCTTCACCCTTTACAACGGGATCACACTCCTTCAAAGCACTAGCCTTTGTCTGTTTCAGCAGTGTGTCCTCCTCGCGGCGAGATAGGGTATTCATGGTAAGCCAGTCGGCCCCCTTCGGGCGAAGAAAAGAAGAGGAAGCTGACGCGCTGACGGCTCACCGCAGGCTCGCGATTGGACGTGATCGAGCGCGCGCGTTACTTGAACCGGCGTTACACAGCGTCATCCGAGCTCGCCACCGCGGCCAGCCCGCTTCTCGCTTCTGCTTCAACCCAGTGCCCACTCCTGCACACCGCTCCTGTGGCCGTTCTGCTTCCAGCATAGACACCATGCGTCTTTCAGGGTCCCAACTGTGCACTGCTATGCATGCAGCCCGGACTGCGAGACCGCAAATACGACGTCTGGCCACACCTTCCTCGTCAAAGGCACAATTCAGTCAGACCCTAGAAGACGGTCCGTCACTAGACGACTTCATTGCGGACCGGGTCTCTGACCGTGTCGTTCTCGGAAATGCGAAAGCGTGCGTGAACCTGACTTTTTGAATAACTTTCAAGCCCAACGTAGCGACCACACTAGGCCCCGTCTCCCCACATTCCTGAAGACCAAGATCCCCACAGGCGCTTCCTTCTCCAAGATCAAGAAGGACCTGCGTAGGCTGAACCTGCACACCGTCTGCGAGGAGGCACGTTGTCCGAACATCGGTGACTGCTGGGGTGGAAAGGAGGGTGCAACCGAGGCGGAGGGGCGTAGGGCCGCGACTGCCACCATCATGGTACGTGCTGCTGCTGAGTCTGAACTCTCCTCGTGCGGATCCTCACGAATGTCGTAGCTTATGGGCGATACGTGCACACGAGGCTGCAGGTTCTGTTCAGTCAAGACTTCCAAGGCGCCCCCGCCCTTGGACCCCCACGAGCCCGAGAACACGGCCGAAGCTATCAGCCGTTGGGGGCTGGGCTATATCGTTTTGACGAGTGTAGACCGTGATGGTAACGTTATATCTTGTTTCAAACTTCGAATAATTCTTACGCATTCCCTAGACCTTGCGGACGGGGGCGCACACCACTTCGCCGAAACCATTATGAAAATCAAGCAGAAGTTCGCACTCATATAGCAAAACCCTCTTGCCAGCTGACCTCCGCATTTTCTTCATAGAGCCCCCCAAATTCTGGTCGAGGCCCTCACTGGAGACTTTGCTGGCAACCTGGACCATGTCTCAGTCGTCGCGAAGTCCGGGCTGGACGTCTACGCCCATAATATTGAGACAACCGAGGCACTCACGCCGTTTGTCCGTGATCGCCGTGCGACCTTCAGGCAAAGTCTGAGCGTGCTCAAGCGTGCCAAGGAAGAGGGTGTTCGCGTCACCAAAACCAGCATAATGCTTGGAGTTGGCGAGAACGAGGAGCAGATCATGGACGCTTTAAAGGGTGATTTCCAAGGCTGTCAGGCCCTTGAGGGATTCATGAGCGCTACTGACAGCCATCTGGTAGAACTGCGTAAAGTGAATGTGGACGTGGTCACATTCGGCCAATATATGCGACCGACGAAGAGGCACATGAAAGTTGATCGGTACGTTGAACCGGCCGAATTCGATCGCTGGAAGCATATTGCGGAAGATATGGGTTTCCTGTATGTCGCGAGCGGGCCCCTCGTGCGCAGTAGCTACAAGGCATGTGCGTCAACGCCAGATGGTTGCCGAAACTAATCTCCTTTCTGACTAGGCCGGGGAATTCTTCATCGAGAACGTGCTGAGAGGAAAGGCGAGTGAGAAGAGGGTCAAGAACCTAATCGCCAGCCAGGTTCTCGAGTCGGGGAAACTGCAGGCGTAGATTTCGGACACATGTTTATAACCCTCCTACCCATACCTTATGTCGATTGCATTATTTCTGTACTTACCATAGGCCTTCTCTCTGCACACGCTGTACTCAACGTAGATCATACTGACGCGCCACCGTGACCGTACGGATCAGGTAAGCACGGATGTGACGTCGGAGCGCGAGCGCTTCAGCCACTAAGATCGGCATGCGCCGGGCGGGGTTTGCATTGGTGCTCAACTGGCGAACCTTAATTTTCTATCGAGTCCACCAACCCCAAACTCACCTCCAGTCTCGTCCTCGGCCACTCCTTAAGCAAAAATGGTACGCCCATTGGCATCGTATGCGCATTGAGTGCACGAACTCACCAGTTTCGTAGGATGCCTCAAAAGCCCCTGTCAAGCTCGCCACCGTCACCAAGGTCGTTTTTCCCCATTTCCTCTCCATGGACTTACACGCCCTGACATGAAAGTCGATTCTGTGCTTCAATAGGTCCTTGGCCGCACTGGCTCCCGTGGTGGTGTCACGCAAGTTCGTGTCGAGTTCATGGATGACCCCAGCCGTTCCATCATCCGTAATGTGAAGGGTCCTGTCCGCGAGAAGGACATCCTGGCTCTCCTGGAGAGTGAGCGTGAGGCTCGGTGCGTGTTACTTATCTACGGCCGCCCTTGCATGGCTCTCATTCTTGTGACTCCTACCAGCCGCCTTCGGTAGACTGCCGTCTCCGTCTCCTGGTGTTTCGCTGTATTGCTTTCCTCTCGCCTATCCGACGCATCTGTATGACCATACCAATGCTATTACATGCATGAGCCTCATGCTGCCTTCAATGTGGGGAGTATGATGTTGTTCTGCTGCTTGTGTAGGATCCGATCGTTTGCTCAGCGCGTGCTTTGCCGCCCCACGGAGCTTCTGCCGCCCATATCGCCTGCTAAGCATGTGCGGCTGTGGACCACCCTGCCCTTCGCAAGGCTCGCGTCTATTCTCCACGCCATCCGGCATCTCTAATTATGTCGTCTGAACTGTGTTCGCGCGATGGTATGCACGCTGACACAGGTGTCGTACTGGCTCCCGAGCGTCATGCATACATTGATCAATGGTCCGGCGACGATCGATAACGTGCCTAAAACGCGCATCCGTGCAAGATTGCGGAGCTTCCAAGCCAATGAACAATTAATATTAGTGGCAGCCATCTATAAAACCATCCAAGCTGGCCTTGCCCTGAAAATGTCAACGTTCTCCCTACTTTCACGGACCACGCCATGTCCCCCAACGCTGCCTACGTTACCCTCCTTACAGCGCCGGCGTATCTTCCTGGGGTGCTAGTCCTCCACGAGACATTGCGCTCAGTTGGATCGAAGCATCCTCTCGTGGTGATGGTCACACCTGGCCTCTCTTCCGAAGCACGAACCGTCATCACGAAGCGCGGCATAACCATCCGAGATATAGATCATCTATACCCAGAGGAGGGTGCACATAACTTGGCAGGGCATGACTCGAGGTTTCGCGATACCTGGACGAAGCTGCGGTATGTCGGCAGGGACACCTCACGGCAAACGGCTAGCTCACCCCACACCTCTACACAGGGCTTTCGAGCTGGTCGAATATGACGTACACTCTCCCGGGCATCCAATGACATCGGATAGCTGACGCGCTTCGGATTCGCAGCGTGTGGTTCTGCTAGACGCGGACATGATTGTGAAGCGGAACATGGACGAGCTTATGGACCTGCCCCTTGAGAACGACTGGATAGCGGCCGCCCATGTGTGTGCCTGCAACCCTCGAAAGCTGCCGCACTACCCCGTTGATTGGTGTGTACTGACTTGTTGAGAACGTGGTCCATGGCAAATCCTAACCGGGTCCGCAGGATACCAGAGAACTGCGCGTACACCGCCGTAACCTCTCCGACACATGACCCACCTGAAATCACTGCCACCAGTCCGCGCCCATACACACAGCTCAACTCGGGCAATGTCGTCCTGAACCCCTCGCTGGATATCCTTAACGATATCACCACATTGATCGCAACGTCCCCGGCGATAGCGACGTACAGCTTCCCCGACCAGGACCTGCTATCCGATTACTTTCGGGGCCGCTGGAAACCACTGTCGTGGCGGTACAATGCGCTGAAGACTCTGCGGATCATCCATACGCCCTTGTGGAATGACGACGAGGTCCGCTGTTTGCATTACATACTACACGACAAGCCTTGGGGTTCTCCGCGGGGGACCGGCGGGGATTATGAGGAGGTGAACGGGTGGTGGTGGGATCTGTACGAGGAGTTGGAGCGGGACATGCAACAGTCTGATCCAGAAGGTTGGGAGCTTGTGGACGCGAATGTCGCCCACCTCTAACGTGTCTGACTTATAATTGGGTTCCGTACCGTGTTCATAGACCGTGGGCTTATAGACGTCTTGCGTTTTGTTCCAACCCGCTTCCTGACTCCGTGTTCAAACAACTAACCCAATGAGTCTGCACTCCGAATATGCTCATGGACATTGAGTGCATCACCCGGAGTACTACAGAGACACCACATAGATACACGAACGTGACATACCGATACAATAACGACACTTCAATGCGGCCCCTTGCCCTTTCCTCATGCCCGCCAAGCCACATGAACCTGATCGGTGCGGAAACTATGAACGAATCAGTCCTACTCCATCACAGGAGAAGCCAGGAAGGGTCACCGTTGTGTGCATGTGCTCTTCGCGAGAGGCGTTTCAAAGCCCATCCGGAAGCTCAGGAGGCCGGCCTGTGCTATCATGATGCCGTTGTCGATGCAGAACCTGAGCCAGGAATCAGCGTCATGAACCCTCCGATCAGCCACATTGCGCGGTCATGCCACATACCGCTCGTCCGTGGCGAAGACGTTCCCTCCGCGCTCCCTGGACATAATACCCATCATCTCCTGCAGCCGTTCATTGCCTGCATTGCGTATCCAATTCAATTTAGGGTCATCACGAGGACTCTGCCAACATGAACGCGCGGATCCATGCCGAACAGAGTTTGTGGAGAAACTGAAACTCACAGCCAACACCGCCCACGATAAGCGCATCCTTGCTCCCGATGTGTGCCATCGCGCGCTCGGTGATTTCGACGAGCATGGCAAATACAGTCTCTTGGAGGGAGAAGCACAGGTCCTGCGGCGTGATGATGTCCTCGCCGTCTTCCGCAGACGGGCCATCTGGTCGGAAGCGCTTGTCCGTCGTGTATGCTTCGATCGAAGTAAGGATCCCTGACAAACTGATATCCATTCCCTTCGTGGCATAGGGCAAAGGAAGCAATCGTTTTCCCCTAACGCCGATATCAGCTGGACATGACGCCGGAACAGGATGTGGCAGGCCTACTTCTTTGCCTCCTGTTCGATGTTGTAGCCGGGACTCGGATCGTTGCTTAGATTGATAACCCGCGCGAAACGGTCCAGACAGTTTCCCACAGCGATGTCAAGGGTTTCCCCGAATATACGATAGCATTGCTGCGAGTAGGCGATGACTTGCGTGTTGCCACCCGAGACGTAGAGCACAACGGGATTCTGTGCGCCGGTAATTTGTCGACCCATTTCGATATCTAGGCCCTGTGTGAGTCGTAAACTATATCCAACGCCACGTTCCGCAACTTACGGCCGACGCAGTGATTCACTCCAACCAGCGGCTTCCTGTACAGCAGCGACAGGGTGCGAGCGACCAGCGCGACGGATACAAGCGGTGCACCCATCCCCGGGCCTGCGCAAGTAGGGACATGGTGAGCCTAATCTGGAGAAGAGACGAGGATTGAAATGGAGACCAGCCTTTCGTAAAGCAGATACAATCAATGTCGTGCATCGAGACCGCAGCCTTTTTGAGCGCATCGTTGATTACGGTCAAAGCCCACTCGCGGTGGTGTAAAGCGGTGTCGCGGGGCTGGAAGCCTTCTCCTGGCGGTGTAATATACGTATGCCTGACGTTGGCGAGAACGTGGGTCGAGCCATCGGGGCCATGCCTTATGATCCCAGCCCCAAACTTGTTGGCGGAACCCTCGAGCCCGAGGGCGATGTATGGTCTCTCTATGGGGCTGACACTGAGAAGCTACGCCATCATAATCCACAAAGACTTGCCTGGAGACTTCAAAGGCGATCGCTTTCTAACCCTTGCCGGCATCTTGGTGACCGTCCGAGTGCGAGATGCAGGCGTGCGGCGGTGCCAGCCACTCGATCTCCACACCCTCCATCTAATCTTATCTGCTCACGTGCACCCCGCAGACTCCAGATGACTTTGAGCAGCCTCCCAAAAGCCCTCGCAAGCTCGACCGAAACGCGCGATACTCACCTCCACCACCCTCGTTCACCATGGCCAAGCAATCCCTCTGGCTCCGCTGCGAAAAGAAAGAGTTCGAGCGTCGCACCGCCATCTCCCCGACGGTGGCTAAAAAGCTGATCGATTCAGGTTTCGAGATCTTTGTCGAGCGCGATGACCAGCGAATCTTTCGCGACCAGGAGTATGAGACGTAAGTGCCTGAACATGACCTTGTGTTCCTATGTGTGCTAAGACGGCGACGCGCAATGCACAGGATTGGCTGCAAACTCGTCGAGAACAACTCGTGGCCCAGTGCGCCCCATCACATCCCCATCATTGGTCTCAAGGAACTCCCTGTCTCTGAGGACCCCCTTCCACACACTCACATCCAGTTTGCGCACTGCTACAAGCAGCAGGGCGGGTGGTCAAAGGTCCTGTCACGCTTTTACCGAGGCAACGGCGTCTTGTACGATCTCGAGTTCCTTACCGACGATCACGGCCGCCGAGTGGCGGCATTTGGATACCATGCTGGTTTCGCAGGTGCCGCCGCAGGCGCACTGGCATTTGCTGCGGAAAAGGCCGGAAAGCCACTGGGTCAGCTCGAGCCATACGAGAACGAGCAGGCGATGGTCGCGGGTGTGAAGACCGTCCTTGGAGGCAGCGGGAAAGGGTTGAAGGCTCTCGTCATCGGCGCCCTTGGCCGCTGCGGACGGGGCGCAGTGGACTTATTCCGCGCGATCGGAGTCGAGGAGTGCGTTCACGTTTGTCCGAACCGTTTTGCGAGGGTGCTCACTGGCGTGCAGGGATGACATTTTGAAGTGGGACATGGATGAGACAGCCAAGGGCGGCCCTTTCCCCGAGATCCTGGAGGCTGACATTTTCGTCAACTGCATCTATCTCAGTTCCCCTATCCCCCCGTTCATGACGGAGCAGCAGATCGCTGCTGCGGGGAAGGACAGACGTCTGCGGGTTGTCGTCGATGTCAGTTGCGACACTACGAACCCGCACAATCCCATTCCCATATACTCGATTAACACGACCTTCGCAAAGCCTACGGTCCCTGCCGAGGTCGGGTAAGTGCCCAGATACGACGGTGGGGATGGGAAACAGGGAGAACTGACCTGTTATCCGCAGTACGGGTAACCCACCGCTTGTCGTGGTGTCCATTGACCACCTCCCGACCTTGCTCCCGAGAGAGGCTTCGGAACAGTTCAGCGAGAACTTGTATCCGTCGCTCTTGGAACTTCCCAACCGCCAGACCGCCCGGGTGTGGGTCGAGGCGGAGAAACTATACCGCGCAAAGCTTGCAGAGGCCGCCAAGGCAGAGGGTCTGTGAACGAGTAGTTTCGAGAAGCGCAGTGTTGTAACACCCTAGAGACAAGGAGTAACAGGTAGAACAGACTGGGACATTCTAATCTGCCTAATATGGGAGATATTGTGTTCCACGGACGTTGCGGGTCGACATCGTAACCGTTCCGGTGACCTAGCAAGGATGTTTCTCAGCCTTGCACTTTCATATGGGCCACGTTGAGCTTAGCGACGCCCGTCCTACGTCCACGACGGTCCTGGGACGCTTGAAGAGCTGAATGCAGAATGCACAGGATACAGGATGCCCATAGGGTCACAGACGAGGTTCATCACCGGTCTGATGCCTGAGTACCCTTGTCTTAGACCGAGACGTCTGAGGCAAGCACGCCTGTTTCAAGTACGTGGAGAGACCGGTACCGTTCATCGGGTGGCTGCGGGGCACGCGATGATTGAAGTGAGGCCGAGTCTCAAGTATGCAAGGGGGAGCCACTGATGGCCGGCATGTGGGAAGGGGGCCGTAACTGCGGGGCAGCCACAGCTATTGAGGGCGGGGCGGGCGAGCCGTGTCTGGACGAGGGCACGCGAATTGGAGAGGAGACCAGAGGGAGGGGGTCGAGGCCAAGAGAACGGGAGGGCGCGGCAGTGTGCGAGGGCCGGAGAAGGGACGCGGTTGCCATGATGGATGGCGGCACTGGGGGCGTTGCTGCGGAGGCAAGGGAGATCAGAGGCTGGGGAGATGACGGGGAGCTGATGTGTCTGGCTCGGTGTGCAACATGGGCCTGGGGACTGCTGTGCTGCCGCCGCTCGCGTCGCCCGCTGATTACAAGTTCAACCTCGACCTGGTCCTTTTCAATCTGATCGTCCGTCCCGTCCCCACCGCACATCTTCTCCTTCTCCTTTTTCTTCTCTCCTTCTCTCCTTCCTGTGGTCCCAGCCTTGCGCTGTTTTCTCTCCCTTTCCTTCCCCAACTTCTTGCTCCCGGCCCTCCTTCCGGTGCAACATTATTGCCCAAGTGTTCACTGGTGCTGGTCGCCCCCCTCTTCTTTTCTTCTGCAAGCAAGTAACCCCGTCCGCCGCCGTCCGCCGCGTCAACATGCTCGCCCTCTCTCCTGTCCCCGAGATTTCCATCTCGCTCGCATCTCCCGAGGAGCCTGTCCCGGAGCCCTTCTCTCCCTTCCGCCAGTGCACCTTCCTCAGCGACGACTCTGACAGTTTCCGGCCAACCCTCCTTTCGCCGCCTCCGCTTGCCATGACCCCCAAGCAGCTGTCACCCCTGCGGCCCAAGGACGCTCCCATGACGGGCAAGGGTCTGGAGAGGGAGAGATTCGAAGCTCTGCTGCAGGCTCAACGCGACAGGAATGCTGCACTGGGAAGCAAGAGATCGCCTACGGATCTTCGCAAGGAGATCGCGTTGAAGGTGCACAAGAGCAAGCAGAGTGAGTGACCGTCCTTAACGCCACACCCTTCCTTGACTTAACCGTGTATAATCCTAGTGGAACGCCGTGCTCTGTTCCTCTCCAAGGTGCAGGCCCCGCCGTCTCCTTCTGCTACCCTCATCCCCGTCACCCCTCCCGAGTCTCCCGCAGTGTTCCACTACTCGTTGCCCTCACCCGGTCTCGATTCCCCTCTCGAGGTCTTCGAAGCACTCACCCTCGGTCATATGACCTCCTCCACCTGTCAACCCTGGGTTGAACAGGTTGACTTCCGCCTCGCTGGAGATGAGTACCGCAAGGTACCTACTCGACGCACACCCGCCGCGGCCTTGAAAAGGAAGATCCTTCCCTCCCTCGAACAGATCACTGCTCGCTTAAGCACGAACGGCCATGTCGCCGCATCCGTGCAGGAGGGACCTGCGCGCCCGTCCATGCGCCTGCCATCTTTCCTCGCTCCTGCTCGTGCAGAGCAGTTCCAGGCCAAGGCTCCGAAGCCCGAACCACAACAACCAGGCACGCGAGCCCGGGCTGCCCTGCTTGCTGGTGTCGGCCGCCTTCGGTTCCCATCCAAGGAGACCACCGAAGCGCCGAAGGTTGAGATCGCCCAGCCGACACCCTGCCCCCCTCCCGTATCGCCCAAGTCTCCCATCGCGCCTCGGTTGCAGGTAACCACTCTGCTGGTCCCGCGCACCACGTCGGCTTCTCCCATCGAGCTTACGGAATCGAACCTGATGGCGTTCACCGCGGGCTCGCGCGAGCGTACTGCACATAACATGCTTACGCGCCTCCGCCGCCGCACTCTTCCTCCACAGATTGCCGTTCCCGCCCCGGGCGAGATCGATATGGAGGACGAGATTGAGCGCAAGGCCCGGAGGCACAGCGCCCCGCCCGAGCTGCCACAACGAAACCGGATTGGCTTCTCGCATCCCATCTTGGAACTCCCAGGAGCCTTCTGACGCACTAAATATCATACAACATCAGACGACTGGCCCGACATCCTCTCCTTTTGCTTGCTTCCTTTCCGCCATCATGACAGATTCGTCGTAATGTTCCCTCCCCTTGGATGGTCTGACAGGGATGCTGCTTGTATTATTATTTTCTGGATTTTTGTGTCGCTACCTCGCCTACTACTCCCTTTTGTCTTTCTTAGTATGTACCTCCCTTCTAGACATTTTGGGCTTGTCTTGTCGTTTCTTGTTGCTTCTCTTCTCCACCTTTTTTTTTTTTTTCGTTCCCACTGCCGTGCCGGTTTGGGTCCTGCTTTCCTGGGGGTGTTGTACGATGATGCTGGCGTAATCCGAGGCGGCCAGGTAGCTCGAGGCTGGCTGCGCCTGCCCGGGCGAACTGCCCCTCTGCTGCCCAACAAACATCTACAACACACCATCAGTCGTCTAGCCCAGCCTGCCTGCACTGCGCGCCGCCTGTGTGTGCTGTGTCCGCGTCTGGACCGTCTTGGAGCAGGCCCTCCCAGCCTTCTCATCTGTACCGCACCCCCAACATTCCTTGCCATCGTCCTCCAACTCCAGATGTTTTCGTACCACATACCTTACCTACACCACATCTCGGGAAGATGGGAGGGCTGTGCCCGCATCGACCCCCTACCTACAAACCACTGTCGCACAAACCAATGTCGCACAATACAAAACCATGGAACGAACTGCGAGTGTGTCGATGTGTCGATGTCAGCGAACTTCGTCGGGGTGGTGCAAACTTCGGACGGACGAAGAAGTGATAGCGGATATAGTGATATATTGCTGCCAATGATTTCGGCGCACGCGGAAGCTATGAGGGGTAACCTACGTATGTGAACCCACGCCTACACTGGACAGTTGTACACGGACGTATACAGAACAGGATTACGGCAACATAAAAATTACCTAGGATACTGCTAAGGCGAACAGCCAAACTAGGCGGGTAGCAGGGGTAGACGGGGTAAATGAAAGACATGTCGACAAGATGTAGTTCCTGTGGGTACATTTGAGACCAAGAAAAATGAAAATCATACGGCGCGGACACGCGGCGTGCCCCTTCCAGTTCGTGCAAGCGGATACACGTAGGATGTGCTTTGCGAAGGCACACCAGATGAGGTGAAACCATCGCGTTGTCGATCAACGCCAGGACTGGACCTGTTGGAGCCTACCGGTGGAGGGCTGCTGCTCGCCCTGACCGCTCCCACTCGGGCGGGGCTGCTGCGGCGCGGGAGGCGGCTGGATGTGAAGCTGGGGTTGCGGTTCAGGTTCCGGCGTCGGGGCTTTCCCTCGCAAGCGCTCCAGAACACGCAAACGGCGGTCTGTAGACGTGTGCAAATTAGCGACGTGATGGACAACGTTGGGCGTGGCCACGACGTGGTGTACTCACTATACTCCATCCGGACATGCTGGTCCTCTTCCTTGTCGGAGTCGTCGAGTGGGTCGGTGGCATTCACAACATGCCACGCCTCTGAATGACCGGTCAGTCAGCTGGACAGGGGAAGCCGTGTGAACATGCCGACTGACGCTGCAACATGCTTCGCTCGGCATTGGGATCTTCGCCAGAAGTGTCGCCTAATACGACGTCGTTAGCGACGCTTGAAAACGCTGAACAACCATGGGCGGATGGTTACCTCGGAATTCTTCCATTTGAAAGAGGGGGCGGGAGCTGCTCTCGCCCAAACCAGAGTGACCGTGCGGGCGCGACTCGTGGGAGTGGGATGAGCCACGGCTCCCGGTACCTCCCTCAGAGACGACGTGCCTCTGAGCCCGAGCCTGTCGGAAGGCGGCCATCTCCTGGACTGCCACCAGCGGTCAGAATCATCGATTCGTCGCAGCACTAAATGCAGCAAAAAGTCGAACACTTACTGGAGTAGGATGTGGACTGTGGGAGCGGCGTCGGGATCGGTGGGTTTTTCTTGCGACGCTTCTCCATCTCCATTTCGTCAACGAGCTCCTTCAGGAACTTGCTCCTGGTCGCGCTCATCTTCTTGCCCCACTCCACCTCGTCCGGGGGATCGACGTTCTCCTGCGCCTGCTCCTCACGAGTGAGGCTCCGCATGCGCGGGACCTTGGGCGGGTTGGCCCTGGAGTAGTCGTCGTCGAACGGGTTCGGCTTGTCGGGACCTTGGAGATAGTGGTACATGAGCCACAAAAATACACGGGCGCGGGACGACGACGACAGATTAATTGGAAGGAATAGGTCCAGAAACTCCACGGGCGGGTCGAAGTGCCTCTGGGCGACGGTCTGCAGTTTCCACGGTCCGTCAGAAGGCTGTATCGGATGCTGTAAGGGCGCGCAACCTACCATCGCGTGATTAGAGTTAGACAGGACGAAGATAAGGTTGACGACGCTCGTTGGGGGGAGCTGGCCTTGCCGCTGCAGAGGATGGTTAGAATCTACCGAGAGGCCGGCGGAAGACCTTACTCACCGTCTTCTCAATGATCTCACCGGGGGAAGACGGAGGAGGGGTCTTGAATTCAAACGGCAAGAGGGCAGCCTTCAGGCAGTTCTTGATCCGGGGAGCGTCTTGCAAATTCCCATCGGTCTTCTGGAGCGAAGGCACCGGATGGTAGCTTCGCAGGGCAGTCTTCATCTCGGGGAAGACTGCGGAATATAAACGGTGAATACGGAGGCGAATAGAACCTCGGAGCTTTTACTCACACGCCATGGTTGTGTTGATTCTACCTACGTTCGTGAGGAGGGCAATCTTGGCGAACTCGATCGCGAAAGCCGGTGTCTCGACCATTTTGTCCTTGAGTACCTTGGAGCACTTGGGGGAGTTGTACAGCGCGTTGACATAGAGGTCACAAAAGTTGACGACGGGTTGGTCGGGCGCGAGGTAGTCGATGAAAGCCTTTGTGCGGTCGGTGAAGATGTAGTAGAGGAGGTCATATTGGAGGTCCTCTCTGGTCAACGGCTCCGCGTCGGTGCGTTTGATGGGGAGCGTCTTCCTGCCCAGGTATTGCGCGCTGTGGGGGGGGGGGCGTGATGAGCGTAAGGCGGGCAGGAGGGGACGGAGGGGACTGACGGAGTGTTGACTTGGTGGATATTCCATCCCTGGATGTTTTGGAGGGCGGCAGCAGAGTAACGGTGGTCTGTTGAGCTGGATGACGCCATGAAGAGGAGGAAGAGCGGTGCACGAGGCAATTACGGAAGTACTGACCCTCACTGCACGAGGCGTCAAGACGATTTGCGGTAGTGGACGCGCCTTTTATCGTCGCCCACAGAGAGCCAGGACTTGTCGGATCTGGGGAGGGGGGTCTCACGTGTAGAATGGTGGTCGAGAAGTCTTGCGTTCCGATTGTCATCAGGAGCCGTTCGACGATCGATTTCACCCTGGAGGGGAGGTGCGAGGATGGGGTGCCACGGGTAATCCTAGGACGAGTGGAAAGTGCCGAGGAGCATGCAAGAGGGCTGGTTTTGGCAGAAAGGGTCCAGGAGAGCCAACTGAGGCGCAAATGAACGCAGTGGCAGCCACGGGGAGGAGGGCGAGGGCAGCCGTCTAGCACACGCGCGGCCCGAGGGTGGTCGAGGAGAATGAAAAATGCTGGGTCATTCCTGCGAGGCCACTCGCCCATGCTCCGCCTCCGAGACCCAGCGCCTGCCCCAGGCGCCCGTAACCAACCCCTCCGCAGCCCAGCGCCCGCGCATATCGCCCCCAGATCTTCGCACGCGCCGTCCTCAGCAACCATCGTCCGCATCTTCGCGGATGCAAATCCGCCCATTCGTCCTCTCCCAACCCCCCAGAGCTGCCCCGCCTCGCAGCGTCAGTGCTCTCCACCAAGGCACCCGGTGCATTCCGGCAACGCCATAAAAGGAAACACCAGTACGCGGTAACCTTCCCCGCCTGCAGTCTCCGCTCTCTGCGGTCATCGCCTGCGTCCCATCCGTCCCCCGTCTCCCTTAATTCTCAATACAGTCCCTACCCACTCATGCAGTCTGCGCAGCCCCTCTTCTTGACTCCGTCTCCGACAACACGGCGGCCTCATCAACAATAGACGCGTTCTTGCCTTCCATACTCTTAATTCTACGCCGCCACGACTTCGCGCCGCACCAGTGATCAACCGATAACCGTGCCTGCGTCGCGGGAGCCAATTCAAACGACGCCAGCATGCTATCGCGCACTCCCATCGATCGTATGCCGCATCTAAAACCTCCAGGGTGCCATATGATGCTGCCCGTCCTTGCACCCATACCATGCTGCATCCCGGCTGTACTCCATCGAGTTCCCGGCGAGTCCAGGTCCAAGTACGTACAAAACATGTCAGCGTTGTGCATATATTCCAGGCGTATTTTCTACCGACGTGGACATAGATGACGACCTGTGGTCCCTCGTATCCCCAACAGGGCTGATCGGTGCCGGCCACAAATCTCGGCCGCTTGCCCGACACCATTGCAGGCTTTCAGCGGATCTTCTTGCCGTGTTCAGTCGCGGCTGCAGGCTTTCCTGGCAATGAACGAGTTCCAGCCGATCTGTTGGACTCCGTGGTGTGCCAGATGATGAGGATCTCGGGGACCCGTCCTCCGGCAGACATCGTGTTTGCGTGGCGTGCGGTGTTTCCGCGGAAACGGTCGTAAAAATTAGCAGACCGCTACTTTTGCCTCGGGCTGCTTCTCCCGCCCCGAAATCTACATCCAGGTGTGTGTCGAGGCTCGGCTCCGGGATAGACTCCACGGCATCCACCGCGCATTCTGTCAGCTCCCCATAGCCCTGGCTCACCTGAGGTCCCTCGCAGATAACTCCGACAGTGATCGCTCGTCTCGCGGTGCCCATGATCGCAGAGGGTCTCAGGTTCCGCGGTACTGAATAGGGCATGCACTGGACAGGAGGAGGAGGTTCTAGCGTACGCACGGTGCTGAGGTCTCACCAACGCAAGGCTCATCCACGGACAAGTCAGACACTCGGTAGCCTGCCGCCTGCAAGCCATATGGGGCGAGCGGATGGAGGAGGAGGCTTGGTTGAGGAGAGCTGGAGAAGGCCGTCTATTCTTTCCTTCTTAGCGGGCGTCTGTTAGCGTTCCCATTTCGGTCATGCCTGCCACGTGTGGAATGAGCCAGGAACGACGCGTCACACTTTGTCGCCTTGGCACAAACACACGCACTGCAGGCTCCCTGGGAATCCTGCCGCACTCGCTTCGTCTTCACACCACCATGTCCGACGCCCTGGCCACCCCCAAGCTCGATGCTGCGTCTCAGGTATGCCCCACAATCTCATATCCCCTAGCCGTCACGCTAAACGCCATCCGCGACCTATAGAAGGAGCTCGAACAGTTCCTCGAAACAGAACAGGCGCAAGCCCGTGTTCAAACCCAAATACACACCCTCACCAGCCTCTGCTGGGATAAGTGAGTCTTCCCACCGCTACTTCTCGCTCTGTCTGGATCCCAATCATTTCCGTCTTTGCCCTGTCTAGATGTGTGGGCTCGATCTCGTCTGGATTCTCGGGAAAGGAGCAGACCTGTCTCGAGAACTGCGTCGGCCGCTTCTTTGACGCCAGCGACTACCTCATCCGAAGGGTCGAGCAGCAACGGGCAATGGCCGGTGCGCCGTAAAAATTCCGTTGCAACGACCGACCCCCTCTTCCCTATTCACCGCTCCGTCTGCCGGCTTCTTTCGCTGCCAGCGAGCCCCTCTTCTTAGACGCTTACCTCGCGATATTTTCACATCCTCCCATCCCCCGAAGTACCTTATGACATCCGTCCCGTAATCATCATGGATATAGAGGTCCCGCGCTTCGCATGCATTGAATCACATGAGCACACTATTACAAGATGCCCCCGTGCACAACGTTGTGTCTCGTGTCGTCTACGGCTCGAGCCTAGTCCAAGTCCCCACTAGCAACGTTTCGATGGAGCACACCCGACGACAGCCGGTATGAAGAAACAGAACGCATCCAATATCTCGTAACGGTGCTTGAGTTGCACCGGCAGGGTCACCGTCGCGGGCCCTGACTTTGACTCAGCCGCCGCACTAAGATAGCCCGTCTCGAGGAACCTGCTCATGAGCTTGTCCTTCTCCCGCCAGAGGTCCCGAAGCCAGAGCTCGAATGCATCGCTTTCTGCCTTGGGGATCTCGATCTCCACCGCACCGTGTGTTGAGCCGTTCGGCACAATGTCGGGGTTGGAGCTTGAGATATTCCCAATGGGTATGTCGCGATTCACGTTGAACTTTCGGATGTGCATGTGGACGGCGGGCGGAGGGACGCTGTCGCAGAAGATGGACCGCAGGGTATAGTATGACTGTCCGTAACCGAGGTATGGAATTCCTGCGCTTCTCGGTCAGTACGAGGGGCACACCCTATACCCGCGGAGGTACTCGCCTGGGTATGCCATGGTAATGTCGATCAACTCGAGGCTGGGTATGCGCGGTGCAAGCGAGCGCAGGGAGTAGTGCAGACCAGTCGAACGCGGCAGAAGAATGTTCACCATGTCGGGCTGGAGGCAGAAATGGTAGCCATGCATTGATTTTGAGAACACACTACGCACGATGCCCAGCTTGTCCGCGTACTTCTTGCTGATCGGTCGAGTGTCCTTGCTCACGAGCGTACCTTCCGGATACAGAAAGAATGTAAAGGGTGAATCCTCCTTCTGGGCCCGGCGGGCGAGCCAGGACAGGCCTGCTGACAGGTGCAGGCGGTCGGAGGCCCAAGAGCGTTCAAGGAAGATGAAGTTGTAGAATTGCATACCCTGCAGTCCCGAACGACCACGACACGGATCAGCACGCATGGCATCCGAATTGAAACGCCAACACACACCCAGCCCAAGATCGGCACCCATTTCAGGCTTTTCTTGAGGACGATGAAGACGTCTTTGTGAGTTCCCATGAAATACGTCAGCGTCCACGCGTACCACCAGTCCGCGTAGACCTATGATGCTGAGCGGTTAGTGAAATCTAGTGCCGGGCTCGCGGGCACGGACCTGGTGGTTTGCTATGAGAACGCTCCTCTTGGGCAAGTTGAGCGAGGCGACCCGTCCGTTCTCGTCTCGCTCTACGAGGGTTTCGATTTCTTCAGGGGTGAACTTGCCTTGCCCCTCTGTCTCAAATGAAATGACAAATTCCGTGTGTCCAAACCATTGGCTGGACAGTACTGCATTGGGACAATCCGCTTCAGATCCCCATACCTTCCGCAGCGTTCAAGCAAAGTAGAAACGTACCAAGCAGCGCGCAGAACGCACCCTTTGTATACCGGACTCCTTCGTAGTATAGCTTGCGTGCGCGGCGGAAGGGGAGGAGCTTGAGGGGCAGGACGACTACCAATTGGGAGCCGTTGATCATGAGACATGCGATGAGGAAGACGGCCAGGACGAGGGCTCCGTGGGCCGTCTGTGTCCATGTCCGTCGCGGTCGTGAGGGGATTGGAATCGTGTGGAGCTCAGGCATCGCGGTCATGGGGGGTCGACGCTCCGAGTCGTTGGAGGTCGTACAGAAGACAGGTAGAGATGAAATAGTACAGGCTTGCACAAGTATGGTACAACAGCACTGGGGCAAAGAGCGAATAGGCGAGAGGGACGGGGAGCGCGGTCTGGAGATATGTCGGTGCGGACGTTGGCTTCGAAGACGATGCAGGCGGTGAAGACCGCCAGGCGCCGTGAGGGTCGGCGCCGCGCACGATTGCGGTGCGGAAGATGCACGGTGGCCGTCCGACGCCTTCGTCAGCGTGCGCCAACTGAATCAGATGTGTTGGCGGCGGCGTCCCGAGGTGCTACAAGCCGCCGGAGTACGCTGTCAACATCGTTGAAACCAGTCACGCGTCGATACACAAGCTGCAGAACATACTAAGTGTCACGCTAGTATCGACTGGTTTAGTAGACATCGTCGGGCACCCGAATCATTTGAATTGGTACGTCAGCCTGACAGGAAATGTGGCGGCGTGAGGGACAACCTGAATGACTGCCCAGAGTCCTGTGACATTGTATTGGGGCGTTTCCGAGACATGTTGTGCTCGATACATATAACCTCTGAAGCCCTTCGAAGGTTCTGATCAGGCGTGAAGGGGTCTCCGCCAGGGTCGCACAGTCCTCGGAGATGAGGCGTGAATACCACAGATCTACCCGGTGGCGTTAGGCATCAGTACATCAGCGCAGATCGTATGTCCGCCGGTCCTCAATTCAACAACAATCAACACTAGCACCCTGGAATACTCCGAGATGGTCATCGCAATCTCCTCAGCGACAAATGGCCGCTTCTTCGGCCCTCGACACGTGAATGGTTCTCTAACATCCACAAGACCGTCGCAGCCTACCTACACTGGAGTCAATTGGCTCTGGTGAGCAACCTTGAAACAATACTTGGCGTACTTACGCTCTCACTCTCCCTGTAGCGCGCCAGGGAAGGCAGTTCATAGGATTGCTCAACGTCGCCGGTGCAGCGCTGAACTTCCATTCGTCTGCGTATCTGCGTCCCCATTGCGATAGAAAGTGCCCTGTAACCAAAGGACGTCCACGATGTCCACCATGAGGCGGAAAGGACGCTCGAGCCCCTCAAGGTGTGAAACTACCGGGACGGCTCTTCCAAGAACGACTGAGATCGCCGTAGCAGCGGAGTATGGGAGAACCCCAAACCATCCTGACCGTCCCACTGCTATGTGGGATTAGATGTGCCGGCTATATCAAAAACAGATAAATGAAGAGCATCCCCGCGGCATGGAAGCAAAGGAGATCTGCACGATAAATAGCTAACCTTCATCACAAGGCGGCACGTACACGAGGAAGTTGGCCGTTCCAGCAGCGAGAGTGATCTTCGCCCAGACAGGAGGCAGAGAGAAGATGACTAGGGATGGAGTTGGATTCCCGACGTATACGTAAACCTGAATGCCGAAGACGGCGTGGAATGCAGTGGAACGCCTCCATGGCGTCCTAGGGGCCAGGAGAATGACCAATACATGCGCATTGCACATAGTGCTGAAATTAATGTTGTCCTCATGGACTTCTGCAGGGGACGAGTTTTCAAGAGGAGCATAAGAAGCCTGTCAGACTTGATCATCTGTCTCGAGCAGGAAACCCTCGAATCCTTGAACGTCGGCACGACTCGTCCTGAACGGTATGATCGATAATAATCGGCTGTTCTTCACCTGTGCGCCGAGACGGGACGAACTGGCGTAAGTAAAACCCTAGAACAAGACATGCCCTCTGTGACCGTTCAACCCGCACCAAAATGCCGGTCCGGTAATGACCACTCACAGAAAGGTTCAATAGAACTTTGTCGGCACGGCCGCTGTATGGACGCGGTCTGGAACTGAGTTTGCTCCAGCCCCGATCGCTACCAGGACTTCCCGCGTGGACTGAATGAGCCGAGTCGGATAGGGTTCCAGGTAGCGTGAGGCGCAGGGGAGACGTTACAGTGGAAAATTGGTCTAACAGCTTGATTGCGCATAAAGGACCGTTCAAGATTTTGAACGCCAACGTTGACGATCGTTGTTGACCGTTGACCAACAGGACTTCGGGGCTCTGCATAGGCAAATCAGTGACCGCATTGACAACATGGGAACGTGGGGCGAGTGGCGTGATGAGGAAGAGGATGAATTCCGCGGAGAGGACCTCACAATTTAGAGGACATAGATAGCCCGCATGACCGTGAACGAAGTTCATTAGCGGGACCTCCCTGAACCCGTGGAGGAACGAGGAGTACTCGTGTTGTGTATGACCGAATGACGGAAATCGAAGCCGCGCAAAGCTTCGCGAGATAGGGTGTCGAGGAAATGCCGAAAAATACAACAGAGGGACAGTATGCACATAGGAGTATCAAAGAGGCTGCACACGGATCATTCTAGGCCACATACGTGCCACAGCAGCCAGGTTGGAGCTGACCATATTATTCCTGTGTGTGCAGAGGTTTAGATCCTTTCTGTCAATAGATCGCTGACGACCGACGTTCAATGTTCAACGTTCAACGTTCACCGGTCAACGGTCTAGCAAATGAGTTGAATCGGATAGATGGTCCGCTTCACTTCCGAAAACCTCAGGACCTCGTTCTCTCGGGGAACGACTTGCTCTCTTGGATTCGGGTTCCTGAGAAAGAGAATGATTACATAGTGTTTGGGAAGACTCCGACATGGTGACTGGAAAGGGATAGCGCGGCACAGACCTTGATGTTGAGGACTACAGTAAGCGGAAATGCCGTTCGAGATACCGTAACCTCCCTCAATGAGTGTCATTGAACGACCTCGCTGGGAGACGTATCTGGTAGAATATCACAGCGACATGTAAAGTTGGGATGATGATGAGGAAGCCTGCTGGGGGTCACGGCCGTGTGCACTGGCAAATAAGTATCGCTGACGAAGAAAAGGACGGTTGGTCGTTACCCTGGTCCATACAGCTGTGGCCAATAAGTAAGTAGCAGTTGCCCACAGAAGCGCAGAAAACTCTTCCCGACGCGAGGGGCCGCAGTGCGTTAAGTCGCCGGCGGGGCGCGGGAGAACCCGTGATATGCTGGGAGCGCCCACAGACGCCCACGGGGACAGGGCGAGAGACGCCGGCGGATGTAGGGCGGCGCTTGCAGAGTGCAGGGCCGTCAAGTGCCCATGACGCCGACGGTCCTGGTCCAAACGTCTCGGTTGCTCTCAGCGTCATGGCAGGCGTGTGCACGTCCCATCTACCACAGGCTACCTGCCCAGCGTCGCCCCGGTAGTCCCCTGCCCTCTTCTTGTCCGTCAACCACTGACGTCCCCGCTGTTTCCCGCAGCTCCCCATGCACCCCATCCACGACCCCCCCGTCCTCGTCGACGACCTCATTCCCATCATCCTTGAGAGCGACGACCACTGGTGGCCGCGAGACTTCCAGCGACTCGCTCTCATATCCCCCGCCTGGCTCTCTCCCGTCAGGAAGCGGCTCTACGCGACGCCGTCCCTTCGATCGTTCCGCGCATGCAACCTCTTCGCGCGGACTCTCACCGAGAATCCCACATTACTCCCGTACCTCCATGGGTTGGAACTCCGACCCATCGCAGACGGTCGGCGCGCCCTCGGTGAAGAGGAAATGCGAAGCCTGAGGTACATTCTCGGTCTCAATGGCCTCCAATCGATCACCCTCGGAGGGGACTTGGCCATCTCAGCCGAGCGGTTCCTCCATTTCATGGGCCACACCCCGACAGTCACCACCTTGCACATCGATGGCTACGTCGCTCCAGACGACCGCGCATCGTCTGCGGTTCACAGGCTTCCTTCCCTTGAATGGGACGATGTCATCGCGTTCAGGTTTCCCTACCTCCGCACCCTCACCCTAAGCAACGTCGCACTCACGATATACCCTTCCGCCTCGGAGTGTCCGGGCACGTTGTCCCACCTCACGTTGAATAACGTCGATATCATCGATGGAGTCCTTCCGGACCTCTGCCAAGGAGCTTCGGAAACACTGCGCGTCCTGAAGGTCGTCGGAACGTCCACGGTTCACTTGGATGACCACATCCTCTCGATGTTGGAGTTCTGTCACAATCTTCAAGAACTCCATTATACCGCCGTCGACAAATACATCCATCCATCAATTTTCGATAGCGAGGACACTCCGACGTCCCCGAACCTTCAGGCGCTCCATATGTCGGGTTTCGATGTCAACCCGCAGACATTACACGCGATTGCGCAGGTGTTTCCAAACCTTGTCGACTTCGCCGTTCTCGGGCGCATTATTCGCGTCCCCCCTGAGGAGTGGAAGTTGTTTGTCGAGTCTGGCAAACTACCCCATCTGCGACGACTGGTCACTACAGCTGGCACAAACGTGCCTCCCTTTGCATTCTGGTCTTTGGACCAAATAACTCCTCTGCAGGATGCTTGTAGGTCCTATGGTGTCGATCTTGATTGTGGACCACACCCAGGTCGTGTTCTTTAGCAACCATGCTGAAGTGGTGCGTGCTAGCCCTCGGGCCACTGTTTCGAAAGAGCTGATCGTAGTTCAATTCTCTTCAGGTCCATGCACCGCTGGATTTTGGCGAGCAACCGCTTGCAACCGCATATATTTACAGTCTCAATCTTATCCCCACACCTCAGCCTTGCCCCCACCAATATACTATCCTATTTCGCCTAGTCTCGCTCCCCACCTTGCAAGTTTGTTGTCGCGCATGTACTGTTCCTATATATCTCAACCGCCTTGCTGTACGATGTTGTACTAGTAGTTTGTTACTGCCATATATTTGTTGCATTATGCTCCGGGAGTCCTTCGTGCGCGGCGTTGTCGGGTGTGGGAGACGGCGGCGTCCCTTGAAGTTGCTCCAGCGGGACCCGGCGATGTAGACGCCGGGTTTGTTTTGCCGTCCAGCACCATCCTCACGACTCTGTCCGTCGTCGTCCTCTCACGGCCAATACCCCAACTCATTCCTCGTCGCCGTCGCTCACAACGACGCAGGCTTGCGGCTTTCTGCGCCCCACTCTACGGCCCACGGACATTCCTTTTTTGACATTTTCGTCCGCTCTCTCTCCGCCACGTTCACTCCCAGGTTTTTCTATATTCCGACCAATGTCTACACGGTTTTATGCCCCCGAACATCCGCCCCCAAACGTTACATGGAAACTCCCACAGAAGAAATCCTCGTTCCTCTCGTTGCGGCGCGAACAGCGGTCCCCAGAACAGTCTTCCCTCTCGGTTGGAGGAACTCGATCCCACGCTGAGAAGTCTATGTCTCCCTCCTCATTCCATGCCTTCCAGGACGTGTCAAAGCCGGTAATTTCCCGCCCACAAGACCTCACTGCACGCAATCACAATCGACGCCCTTCTAAGACAACCAACTCGAGGCACGAGCTGGGCTTGCCGAAGAGTAGCCGGGTGAAGGATCGGGAGGAACAGGCAAAGGAGGAAGGGGCACAGGAAAGTTTCCTTGACTTTCCCGTTGTCGAAGAGAGGCCGTTGCGTTCCAAGGGCGGCGAGAGCCCGAAGCCGCGCTCCAGGGCGCGGTCGGGTCCCACAAAGCGGACTTTGCCCCATCGTGACAGCGGTGGCCCATATGCAGTACGCGACTCCAACTCTTCGACGCTCAGCCATTTGGAGGACACGCCCCAAACCCCCATCGACGACGCCTTCTTCCTCGATCCCGTTTTCGGCGCTCCCGTTGTGGTTGCTGCACCGATCGCGGGGGTAGAAACGATGGACGCCTTGGTGGACGGGATGAATGGCTTTGGGAGCGACGACCACTTCATGGGTTTGGGTGGGATGTCAGCGCGTTCCTCGAAGTTCTCCAAAAGTGGCTTCCACCACCCACTTTACCATCCACCACTGCCAACGCCGCCTCCTGGTGTCACCCTTGGTGGAGCCCTACCTAGAAAACATTCCACACGCTCCCGGGACTCTGACGCAGACGAGGACGACGAGGACCCCACACTTACACGCTCCCCTCCTCCTCGGCCCCGAAAGGCCCCCCACCGTCCGCCAGTACGAACCGCCTCCTTGATTACCGTGACGAGCACTACTCCTTCCCGTCCTTCCACCAGCCCGTCCACCATCAGCTTGCCCAAGCAACCATCCCCGCAAAGGACTGTAGCTCCATCTATTTCGGAAATCATCCGTGCGCACGCTCCTCCAGAGCAGCAGGTACGCTCTCGCAAAACCTCATTCGCGACCAGTCATGGCCATGAGAGCATCGCTCCTTCGGTCAGCTCTCATGCGAGGGTCCGCGAACCTGTCCAGGAAGCGGAACGTCCCCCGGTCGACGAAGAGGGCGACCTGATCTCGCGCTCATCGGTGGATACGCTAGCGGAGGAGATTCACCGCACCATTCAGGCGGAAAGGCGCACCTCAGTCGGCCCCCGCGTTGTCCACAGGGCGCGTTCGTTCCAGCATCACCAGCAGCACACGGCCCCCGACATGGCCCGCTCCATCTCCTCGCCGCGATCGGATGGCCGGCGAGAGTCCTCCATCTACTCGTACTCCACCATCTCCGACCAACCGCCCCTCCCTCCGCTAGACCTGATGGGGCTGACGAAGGTGCCTGTCAACTCACCTTCGCAAACGATCGCCCAGTACCTGCGCTCCACTCGCTTGACCACGCTCCTTCGTCTCACCCGCTCTCCGCATGCTTCACGAGGCAGTCCGCTGACCGTAAGTCTGTCCGATCTGGGGAGTCCGACGGGCTTCCCGGTTGTTGTGTTCTTGGGGTTGGGGTGTGTCCGACACATCATGGGTTTGTATGATGAAATGGCGGAGTGTATGGGAATTAGGCTCATTACTATCGACCGGTGAGTAGGCTGCGGACTCACTAGTAAGTCTGAGAAGAGTACTCACTGGCATGTGTAGCTGGGGCCTAGGTCGTACCGGCGTGCCGAGGTCGAAGTCGGCGAGAGGCATCCCGGAGTGGGCTTCGGTCGTGGAGGAAGTGCTTGACCAGCTGGACATTGGACAGTGTAGCGTGATGGCACATTCCGCTGGGGCGCCATACGCCATGGCTTTCGCGAACAGGTATCCTGAGCGCATTCGGGGAGAATTATGCCTCCTGGCCCCTTGGGTCGCTGGTGGTGAAGGTGGTGAGTGAATGTCATAATGCTCCCCACACCTTACTGATATGTGCAGGAGGATACAAATGGCTGAAATATGTTCCAAATGGACTGCTGAAAACCGCTCAGGCCGCTGAGTGGAAGGTGCAAGCATGGATGCTCGGCAAGCCACCTACCATCGCATTTGAGGGCATCGGTTTCGACGTCAAGGCGTCCGTATCTTCGCCAAACTCCGCCTCATCATCAACATCTGCCCTCAACACTCCTCGATCACCCCCTCCCACTGCATCTACCATCACGGTTGGCAGGGCAGTCCCTCAACAGGAGGCCGAACCACGACCCAGCATCTCATCTGCTGTTTTTTCCGAGTACGACGACCTACGGGACTTTGAGGGTCGCTTCGACAGCCACAGCACGCTTGGTCGTAACAGCCTCAGCTCATATCGTAACCGGACCGCCAGCGAAAGTAAATGCGGCAATGCTTCGTCTCTTACGACTCGTAAGCCATCTAGAGGCTTCCTTGGGCGCCTTAGGCCCTCGTCAAGAGACCAGCAGCCACAGAGCCCGCCACCAGAGAAGTCCAGTAGTGGTCCCGCCAAGAAGCTCAAGGCTCTTCGCTCTATGGGCTCGCTCAAGGGCCGGTCAAGGGCGAACACGCCAAAGATGTCGGACCCACCGGTACCCACAACGCCTTGGATCCCGTCTCCGACCACGAATAGCAGCATCGAAGTTGGTCTCGGTCTCGACCAGTTCGACTGGACCAGTCCAACGCTGCTAGAAGGACAGTCCCGGACACCTTCTCCGTCACTGGCAAAGCGTCCGGATCTCCCCCCTCTGGACGTGTCCAAGGACGGTTCGCTCTACTCACTGTCGTCGCCACGCACGGATGGTCGTCGTTCTGTCTCCTTCGGTGCCAACGGTGCCACGTCTCCACCCCTTTCCTTCGTCCAGTCACCACAACCAACCTCAATGAAGACGACGCCCAGTTCGACACCCGAAACCGGCCAGGGCTTCCAGGCGGCTCTGGGCAATGCGCTTCTCGCCGCGTCTCATTCGGAGTCATCGAAGGGCACACATAGCGACCTATTGCAGATCCTCAACCATGATCGGCTGCCAATGGGCTTCTCGTACCACTCGTACCCTCACAATGTCCGTGTCTGGTACGGCGACCGAGATGAGAAGATTGCCGAGCACGCCGTGCGGTGGATGGAAAGTGCCATGGGACCCGAGAAGTGCCAAGTCAAGGTCGTCAAGGGGGCGGAGCATGCCCTCATGTACAAGAGCGGCGTCGTCGTGGAGGCTTTGGAACACTTCACGCAGTATTGGCGCGATTGTGAGTGGCCTTCCCACGATTCGGCGAGACGGTGCAAAGGCTAACGGACTGTTACGCGTAGGGGAATGATTGTGGGATGTATATCTCCTGTCTGCTCACGCTTCGTTATTCTTCTTCTAACGTCATTCGCTTTCTCTTTGTTGGATTACTTAAAGCTTTTTCGCAGATACCACGTCTTGTCCTTCGCTGTATCCTACACCGTTATACGCCCCAGCTTCCAAACGTACAGATACGTTACGCGTTACCCCACAACCAGGACTAATAAGCAGATATATACCTCTTACCGTCGCCTCGTAATTTTTGTAGGATCCCCACGGATGGGTGGAATTAGTCCAGTCAACTCTATGTACCATTCTTTCGGCTGGCCATTATCAGGATCATAGCACATTCCCAAGGATGCCATCTTCAATCTCCTAAAATGTCGCCACACACCTTCGCCGTGATCGGACCACCACTATTCACTTCCCACAAGGGTGAAATGAAAGACGGCCGATGTTCATCAAGAAGGTGCTCGCTCGGTACATGCATGCAATATATAGCAATAATATCCGTCAGCTATGAAGTCCGGTATGGGTATCATTCATTCGACTCGGGCGACGACGTCCTTGGAGTCCGCGTTAGCCACGCTGGCCGGTCGCTTGGAAAGTTGACCCGAAGCGGGCTGCGAGGTGGAAGAGGAGGAGCCGCTGGAAGCGAACGAATGGTCAGTTTGACAGATTCCTGTTCGGCTGTTCGGCCGTCAGAGCGGGGATGCTTCACGTACGTGCTGGCCGGGGAGGCAGGTCCAAATCGTCCAGCGGGTCCACGAACGGATTCGGGATCTCCGGCCGCATGGGGGAGAGAGGGAGGGGATTGGACACCGTGAAGGCAGCGGGGGCGGCCTCTCGCATCGGGCCGGGCGTGCCTTCGACATCCCCGCGCGGCGCTGGTTGGTTGCGGATGAGGAGCCAGGTTATGGCAGCGAGCAACGCCAACACGAAGATGGACGCGATGACGGCGACCACGATTATCACCGTCTTTGAGATGCCACCATTCGATGGCAAGTTCGATGACCCCGCACCCGACGTCTGTTCTGACCTCGCACTTGCAGTCGAGCTGGAACCTGAGCCAGAATCGGAGCTAGCACTGGTTGGTGTGGCGGGCTGGGAGCCCCCAGAACTGATCGTGCTGCCTGTAGTGTTACTCCCGGTCTGAGTTTGCGATCCAGTCGACGTTGGGACGAGGCTCGAGGTTGTTAGAGTTGGACTGGCGCCGCTTCCGCTGTTGCTGAGTGATGCTGCTGTGCCCTGCGTATTGTTAGAATCAACCGTCGCTGGCCCGCTCGTGACAGATTGACTTACACTCACACCTGGCGATGACGACCCAACCGAGGAGGGAACTGTCGAGGCAGTCCTTCCGTCAGTGCCACTGACAGGGACTGTGACCGTCAGGTTACCTCCACTAGAAGCGGTAGACGTCGCGCTAGGAGAAGTGACTCGAGGACTCGAGCTTGGGGAGACACTAGGGTTGATCTCGTGGTCATCGCCATCTGTAGAAGCTTCGGTTGACTAACGAGGGCCATGGATGCACAGCAATCTCTCGTACCGTTGAGGGTTAAGACCAGCGAATCGAATGTGATTTGGCTGGCACCGTTGAACCGATCGTCCTCGAGGTTGATCACCCGGAGGACGCGAGTCTGCGTCGGATCTACCGAGAGGGCAAACAGCGTGTCCTGCATCATAACGCACTGTCAGGGAAAACATGCACATATCATGGACCATGTGTGCTCACCGGAGGCTGGGTCCCATTGTCAGCGTCGTCATGCGCATCCACACTGAGCGCGACCGACGGGACGGTATCCGAGCAGTCCAAGCAAGCAAAATAGTGAGCCCCTCCCCTGATCCTGAAGCCACGGTAAGACAATGCAGTAACGTTCTCTGCAAAAGGCGGCGCGCGTCCCGAAAATCAGGAGTCAATACTCGAACGAGTTTCCGAAGGATTTGGGTTAAGCGAAGGAGAAGTGAGGAGGAGGTACTTACGAGGGACCTGGATGATTACCTCCTCGCCCGGACTATTCGCGAACGCGAATTCATCGACTGACCCCGACGCCGCGAACTCCGCCAGGCGCCATCCGGTGGTGAACGCCACTTGTGAGCTGTTGAAGCGGAACGTGACGTTCTGTGTGCAACTGGCTGCATGCGGGAGGGAGAGGAAAAGGAGGGAAGAGAGAATTAAAGGCGAAAACATGACTATACGCAGGAAAAGAGCGAAACAACATGGGGATGAAAAGCCGGCGGGAATGCCCAGCATCCCAGCGCGGGAAGCGACCTGAGCGCGCAGCCGAAAGGAAGAAGGGAATGAGGGAAAAGAAAGGGGAAAGGGGGAAGAGGGAGGAGGCCCAAGTGGACGAGCGGACGTCGGCGGGGGACGACTGTGCCGAGCGCGATGGGGCGTAGCGCGTGCCTGGTGCGACAGAGCCTTTGAGGAACTGTCAGATTGCGACCTGTTGGCATCGTGCGCAGCGGTCATGTCGCTATGTTGGCTTATGTTGGCTGTGGCTCCGTCAATGAGGAAGAGAAGGGCGGTGGGGCTCGCACGTCTCACTTATCTGTGCGCCTGGGGCCCAATGGCGGGCAATGTCGAGTGATGATCATCATCCCAAAAGACGTGCGAGCGATTTCTGGTCGTTGCGCGAGGGGATGACGCACCAGCCCTGTGGCTACGTCCGGAGATGGAACTCCAATGCAAGCCTCGGTGACGGAGTGGGGTATTCGAGCTAACGGTGAGACGGTAGGTGAAATCTGAGAGCGATTGGACTGAGGTGGCGCTCATGGCAAGGATCCAAAGACCCAAGACCGTGACAGCGTTGCAGATAAAGTTCTCGTTTGACTGGATTTGGAACGGGACAGGCAGAGCAAGGACATCAAAGATCCGCCCAACAAGTCTCCTCCTTCTCAACGGGATCCCGAACCCGATTGCCCTTCTCGGACCTCTATATATAGCACTAACATACTTCTTGGTAGTACACCAGCGTTCGGTACAAGTTGGTAGCACAGCAGCCCGTTCAACCACCTCCGAAACCCGTCATCGTCCCCCAGACAGGTCACACCGCGCAGTGCTGGGTTACCCTCTCCGTCGTGACAACGCGAAGAAGGCTCAGTCCGGTCTTTTCCGGCCTCAACTTTTGGGCTTAAACTCGACAAGTCGCTGACAATGCTGTGCGTCATCGTGAGGTTACTGCTCAATATCGGCTGTCAAACTGCAGCATCCAAGGCCCTGAGTGTTTCGCAGGACGACTCGTCCTTCACAAGAAAGATGGCTCATCGGCCCGGTCATGAACAGTCACCACTCGACATTGCACAAGGCTGGTGGTCAGGGTATGCAGTCAGAAATGAACCCGCCTCGTTCCCTCACCGGTTCGCCTAATGCCCAAGGCCTTCATGCCGGTATCGAACGCGTTCTTGTGGCCGAATGTGTCACTCGCGGCGCAGGCGTCCCACATTGATTTCATCTGCGTTCCACACTATTCAGTCGGGAGGTAGATGAAAGAATTGATAACTCGCCTCACCTTCCCATGCCAGCTACTCCGGCATCGCCAACGCGCGAACTGCTCATTTGGTCACGACTATTTTCGCATCGGCAGAACCGGGCTTCGCGGACCCTAGGAGCTACGCAACGTCGGAGATCGTCCCTGCGAAGTGCTCGTCGCTTGCATATGACGCATCAGTGCGAATTTGGGGGATACGCTATACCGATGTTGCCCGTTTCAAAAATGGTAGTTTTATGCATGCCTTGCCAGCGACGCACAGCCGGAACTCTTCACCGCTAACACGTTCGAACGAGGATGTTCATCTTGTGACAGCTTTTGTTGGCTGAGGAGTAGAACCTCAATCGTGTCGGTAACTTCCTCATGACGGTCCTGTAAATCGTGCACGACAGCTTCGGCCGTTCCTTTCATCAATGCACGCCCCTTGCGATCCGCGGTGTCCGGATAGTACTGAGAAGACTTGTTCGATGGACCAGTAGAGGAATACAGGTCTAGCCCGTGGACCGAGACCGTTTGCGACAGACTGGTGACGTTACCGAAGACCTTCTGATTGTGCGCCGTGCACCCACGAAGCATGACATCACTTCTTCTGTCTAAGGGCGTCGGGAAATCTTTGAAAGAGTTGTTAGGGTCGGAGTGGAGAAGCATAGGCGGTATGACAGACCTCTCAAAACTTGGCGAGCAACTTGAATTGTCCGACGGAAGCTTTGTGCCGTCTAGAATGTCGCGAACATGGAAGCGAGTGTTTTGGGGTGGGCGGTGAGAGGTTTCTTCACGTCACCTGTTGTGTCTCAAGGGAACCGACCCGTCCGCTTCGATAGTGACGGCACTGAAGCCGTCTGGGTTCATACGGTGCTTGGTCAAATTGGTAGAGAGTGGGTACCGGGCATAGAACTCGTCGGACGCATGGGAGCCGTCGCCGCGGGCACGACGACTCCAGGCCTCGTTTGGCGGCAGCCTAATGAGCGGAACACTGTTTGGCGGGAGGAGGAACCGACCTAGGCTTACTGATAGGGCTGATGAGAGGGTCATCTGAGAAAGGAGACGAGGGGGAGAACGGACGCGAGTGTGCCCGGAGGACTTCTTTGCCTTGATGGATGTGCACGGCATCGAGGATGCGGGTGTAAGAGGGTTCCTAGCGAATGTCGAGGGCAAGGAGTAGTTCAAAAGAGGCAAGACGGTGACGAGGGTAGCGAGAGGGTGGGAGGCACGTCGGACGGGCGATGGGCAGGTGGGAGATCGCGGCTCGAGGGATGCCTGCACCGACGTCCATTCCAGGCAGGCCGTCCGTTGGACTGAGTGCATGGAACCCCGCTCGGGCGAGTGCCAGGCTGGGGAAACACAAGCCGTCGGTCGGAGGACGGCGCGGAGGACGGTGGTAAGTGACCGGAGGGGTCGTGGTGAGGATGTGAAGGGACGGCCGGCAGTGGACACGGAGATCTACTGCAGAGGGCATTCAAGTTAAAGGGTATTCATTGATCATGAAGACGGGGCCGGTCGATGCTTATGTAATTGGCGGGCTCGAGGGATCGCCCGTAGGGTGCTGCTACGAGATGGGATCGGGGGTCGTGCCGTAAATGTGGCGGAAACGACGTTGGGTCCAAGTTGCAGCATCTCCCCTCTCCCCTCTCCTCTCGCCGTCCCAAAAACATACCGCCATGCCCCCTGCTGGGTCCGCATCTTCCCTCCTCTCCTTTGCGCCGAGCTCACCGTCCCACACCACAGTTCGCACTCCCAACATAGCAAGAAGAGCCTCGCCGTCAAGCGTCAGGACGGCGAACCCCTCACGCGCGTCGACCTCCAGTATGACATGCTACACGCTATCTTCGCCGACAGACATGTGGCCTTCACCGATCCTCATAGGACCATCCGTGGTGACCCCGCCGGTACAAAAGTCACATTCCGCGACCTCTATGTCAACGCCTTGATCCATTCGCCTAAATGCTCCAAGGCGTCTCGGGACAAGATTAGGGAATCCCCCGAATTTGGTAACGAATTCGCCATGATCTCTCTTCTCTCGAATGTCGGCCGCATCAACACTACCATGGCATGTGAGTGTTGACTCCGTGCGCTCTGTCTCAAAAGCTAGCGCATATAACCAGGGCTATATTACCACTCTTTTTCCGCGTCTTTCGTTGCGGACAGGGCGGTCTGCGCGGTGAACAACCCATAGCTAACTAACGCTTTCTTCACCTAGTCTTTCCCGAGATGAAGACCGCTCTCAGGACATATCATCCCGTTCCCGCCCTCCAGCGAACGAACGGCAATCTTCAGGATGCTCCCCGAATAAAGAACATCCTCAAGTCCTGCTTCAAGCCTGGGGAGGAGCAAGGAAATTGCACTACCCCGGGCGACGTTCTCGCACGCCTTGTAAGTCGGGACTTTTCACGTTCGTCTTGTGACCTTCCAGCAGTTGTTAATGTCCGTTTGCAAGCGCTCCGGTAAGACACCGCCAACCAGCATTGTGAACCTCATATTTGTTTTCGCCAACCATTCCCCGGTACGCGTGTCATCAGGTAGTCCACGCTAGACAAGTGACTTACGAACATTCCACCTCTATATTGACAGACCATCGCACGAACCCACTTCCCTATCCGTGCAACAGTTGACTTCTCAGATTTGTTCACCCCTGTTCGCATTTCTTCAAAGTCTCGAGCACGAGCCTTCCTTTGGCTTTGCTATCACTATCACGAAGCCCCCTCTCTCAATCCGTTCTCCGACCCCGACTCCGAGGACCCTCCGGACAAGGTACCTCCCTTCGACCATATCACCGACGACGAGGCCACAGCCGAGAACATCGACACTCCAGAAGAGCATCAACGGGGTCGCGACATGACGGCCCTACGCAGGCGCTTCTTGGAGACGAAAGCCAAAGAAGAGTTCTCTAGGGATCCAGAAGGCGACCTCATGAGACCCCAGGGTAGCGGCCCTAAAGGGCGTGGTAAGGGCGAGGGAAAGGACTTTACCGAAACAGGCTCCGCATTCAGAATGCGGGAAGTCTCGCCTGCGGATAGCCAGTACTCCGTACCGTTCTCCCTCAGGGACGAAGACATGCTCGAGGGTACGTCTGCCGTTAACTCGAAGCCACATGTGCCCATCATTTCGCAGGACCCGGCCGGCCGCCGTTGAAGCGCCTTTCGTCGTCTGGGCCTCACCATCTGCCTGAGGCTCGCCATCCTCCTCTGCACCGACAACATTCTATGCGTGCCCATTCAGATACCGGTTCACATCCTCGTGCAGTTGCAGATCCTTATCCCCGGCCGCAGTTGAGTCCTAACGTGGACGTGCTGCACACGAACGGCAAGCCCGTACGCGCGCAATCAAGGAAGCATCGGGCGCATGCCCCTCATGCGCCTCTTTTCGTTCACGAACCTTATCAATGCTCTCCTGCACCTGCCCAGCCCGTCTGCAATGCCCCGAAGTACGCGTCGTCTTCTCAGGACACTCCCAAACGAAGTATGCTAGAGCGTAAGCCTCCCAGCTGTCTAGGACATCTCGCAATTCAGTTGACTCCCGTTCGCCATGCAGAGGCTTGGCACGTCTCGATGACCACTGACCCATTGATGGACTCTGACGATGAGGCTTACGCCGACGAAAATACCCGGCAGGATTACGGTTCGTTTCGTCTCAGTCAGTTACAACGAGTTGCGCCCACTCACCCTCCCGTCAAATGTTTTACAGTGCTGCGTCTCCGCATTATCAGTCGGCTCCGTGGCAAGGAACCCACACCCCCGCGGGATTTTGGTCCCTACCGCCTGACACCCGTCCATCCAATGATCCCCTCTCTCGAGGCGCGATAGACGGCTCCAGCTATCGCTCAGCTGGATTGTTTTGGGCCGCGGTCCCCTTGTTCCAGGCCGCTCTAGATGGCCGGTCTCTTCCCCACCAACGTTCGCCTCTTTCTGTTTTTCTCTCATCACTTCCTCTCCCCTGTACGCATAGCCCTCACATTCCTATCACGTCTGGATCATGTTCCTCCCCTCAGTTCACAGAGTCATCATGCCTCAGAAAACCTGTATGTCTTTCGGCATTGGTACCGGTCATACCCTTATTATTTCTCCACCCTGTGTATCATTCTGCGTCTCGTATCCCATCTCTCGCATTGCTCGCTCACACCACTGTATTCTTGAAGTCTTCTTTTGACACACTTTCGTTTTACGCATGTACGTTTTTGATCTGACACTAGACAATCCATTGACTTATTGGTTGTTCCGCAACCACAACCTACCGGACGTCAGTCAGCTTCAAAGAAATTATCGTTTCACGCAGGGGGGGAGAGGAATTCGGTTATTTGTTCTTTTAAGTCGTCAATGTGTCAGGCAATTATATACAGGCACCACCGCCAACGGCGGTTGCTCGCCATCCAAACGAAAAGAAAAAAATCCAAAAGCGGTGACAGGAGGGTGGAGGAAAACCGAAGTGAAAGAAGACAACAGGATCGAAGAGATGAGAGGAAACGAAGACATCTATCCCATAAGCATAATTTTACACGTTGTGATACCAAGCTGCCTTCCAAAAGACCATCCCCGTTCGCGTAATAAAAAGGTGCTATGCGTGTGTCGTGTGAATGACGGAACCGGATTGTATGTACGCTGATGTGAAAGGGGGTAAGAGTAATACACGCAGGAGGCGGCGGCCCGCGGGCATTCATCCATCGCCAACAACAACATGAGAGTTCCACATCCGCGTCGCTGCCTTCCGCCGTCCGTCCAGCCATCCGTCCGTAGATCCCCCGCCCCTACGCCGCGCCTGGCTACCCTCCAGGTATGTACACCCACGCTATCGCCACCATCCACCACGAGGAGCCGTCGCGCCGCGCATCACGGCTGGCCATCACTCCGCGAGCCACTTCTCGCACTTCTTCACGTACTTGTCGAGAAGGAGCGCCATATCGCGGATGACGAACGTGAGCACGACCTTCGCGAAGAACTCGGACGCGTGCCGCAGCTTCATGTCAAGCGCGGCGCGCACGTCCATCGGGAACGTAGCGTACAGTGGGGCCATCCCCTGCGGCGCTGCGGCCTTGGTGTGCTCGTCGAGGACCTGCACCGCCTGAAAGAGCTTCGAGATGCCCTGCACGTATAGTGCGGGCGAATCCAAGCTGGCAATGGGCGAGAGTTAGTGTTAGTCTGCTGCTCGTAGCCCGGCCAGAAATGTCACACGCACTTCTTTCCGTTCGTGATTTTGTCGAACTGTCGGGTGAGGCGGCCTCCCCATGAAGTGACCTGCAGATCGGCACACGCACGCGAATACACGTCAATCACCAGGACTCCACGCGACGAAAGCGAAAGGGCCTTGAAAAAGACAATACGAGACGGGTACTCACACCGCTGCTCTTCTTGGTCGCGAAGCCCTCGCCCACCCCCAGTTTCTTCCCGAACTGGCCGACAACACCATCGCATACGCTCGAAAACTCCTCCAGCTTCGCCGCCCAATGCTCACCCTCCTTCCTCCCAATCGCACCGATGCCTAATGCCATCCCGCTGCTGACATTCCCTGCCCCAAAATACTCCGCAGACCAGTGCGCGAGCTCCTCGAGTGCGGAACAGAGCACCTCGACGACGCGGATCTTCTCGGGTACGTTCGTCAGCTTTGCGCCGCCCTGCGACCAGACCTCCTGCGGGACGTGCAGCCGGCGTGTAACATACCCACCGGTCTTGGACGTCATCGTTAGCCGGATGAGGGTCATCATGTGGTACGGTTTACGGAGGGGATCTGACGGAGCGGATGAAGGGAAGGGGCTAAGCGGTGCGGTGGGTATATTCGCGTAGGGTATCGGGGGTGGCGGAACGAGAGGTGGGGACGTCAGCGAGAGGGTCGATAGTCCCAATTGTGGCGACAGGATAGCTGTGTTGACGGTGATTTGGGGAGGCGCAGAGGGGTTGAGGCGGGAAGGTATGGAGGGTTTGCGTGGGGCCGGTGAGCCCCCAGGCGCAGCTGTTGGGTATGAATTTGCGCTGACAATAGATGGTCGTCTACCTGGCTGCGATACTGCACGACTTCGGCCGATGCCAAGGCTGCTAACAGTACTGCCGGGAAGGGCGGATACCATCCTGTTTCCTACAGTCGGGACGGATGGTACGGACGCCGTGGAATCTGTCGGTGACGGTGTATCCCCCAAGGACGACGGTGGTGCTGATGATTTCCCTCGTCGCTGGTGAATGGCACCCATCGCTGGCGAGGTGTTGATCAGGGTGAGCTTGCTAGTCGGCGTAACTTCTGAGCGTCCTGAGAGCGTTGAACCACCTCTGGGTCGCGGTGTCGTAAAGTTATCTGGGCTAGCGGGCGGTGGAGGTGACGCTGGTTCAGCGTTCCTGATTCGAGAAGTTTGAGGATCGGGAGAGGGAACGGGGAGAGGTGGTAAAGGTGGAGACGCCCCATGGGGTGCGTTTAGACGCGATCTTGAGCGTGGCGATTCCTCGATAGTATGGGGTGGTTCACGAGGAACTCCGCCATCGAGTGGCTCTTCCCGGAGGGAAGCTAACCGGCTCCCAGAATTATTACGCTTGTGGCTCACCGAGTTCCCTCGCGGGCGGACGATATCAACTGGGCGCAGCGTTTGCGTGGGCGTAAGATCGGGTTGGTCAGCACTTGTTGGAGACGGTGCTGGAGGAGGAAGGGTGGTTGGCGGGGGTGCAGCGGGCGGCAATGTTGATGATGCTCGTGGCCTGTTCGTACGAATTAGCGATTGTCGAGAGTTTGGGCCTACAGGGGAAGCCGCTACTGAGGCGGCGGCGGCGGCGTATGGGTGTACAGGTGAGGCCGTTCCGTGGACATATTGGAGGGAGCGCCCGGAGAGGGGAGAAAGACTTGTGTAGCTGCCATTGCGACTGAGTGCACTGGACTCGTCGTCTGTTGTACTGTCACCTCTGGCAGTTTCTGACGAATGGCGGTTCTCTGCTTCTCGTGAGCGTGACGGGGAGTGGGGATGGCTGCTGACATCAGAGGTTTCAGAGGTTGGCGATATGGACGCGGGAGATGAAGGCCGTGTTGAGTCGCTGGAAACAGATACGGAAGACACAGACGGTGGCGAGTGGGGTGGCAGGGGGATGTCGTAGACCACGCTGAGAATGTTCATACGATCCGCGTATGTGTCATGCTGTGGTGGGTGAACGAGGGTCTACTTAGGGGAAAACACACAAAGAAGACTTTGCCACTCACAATTGATTTCAGCCTTCGCACCTCCTCCTCCTGCGCAACAACACTCCTCCGCCTCCCGGTCCCTCTGCGCGATTCAGTACTGTCTTCTCCCCTTATTACCCTCTCCATCACCTCGCTCAAGAGCGCTACACTCTTCGCGTAGGCCATCACAGCACCATAGGGATCGTCATTGGTCGAGTCGAGCTTTACGGCTTCTCGCGCAAGCTCCAACGCCTTCGTCAGAGCCCGTCGTGATGACGGTCGTGGTTGCCCAGATCGCTGGTCCATTGGGGGAAGGAGGAGTTTGTCTGCGGGGTCGATCGGGGCAAGCTGGATCCCAGGGCGACGGAGGATGGAGGGGGGCGGAGAGTCGGCAAGGTTTTCTGAGGAGGGGTTGCTGCTGAGCGTAGGAGACGTGTAGCCGTTGTTGGAGATGGATGCGTATCTGGCTTGGGAGAAAGCGGTGACTGCAGCCAGGCCGGGCGAGGGCGATGGGCGCGCATAGGTTGTATTCATGCTGGGAACATCGGGACCTGATCCTGATGCATCTGGCATTCCATCATAGGCTTCATAGCGTGATAGGCCCATGGCCGGAGGCAAGCTCGGGATGGGCTGGGAGGGAGGGGGGCCAGGGGGCGGAGGAGTATGGCCGACAGTTGAGCGACGGCGCGAGGCGAAGTTGGAGGAGGAAGAGGCCGCAACGAGTGATGTTCCCGAGCCGTTAAGCGCCGCCGTTGTCCAGTCCCGACCTCGATGGACTACAGATACCGGATGGCTGTCGTAGTCGAGTTCCATGACGAACAGTAAGGAGAGGGCGTCGCGCGGACGAGGGGCCTGCGTGTGCACCTATCGCGAACTTGACCAGGGAGAGAGACCTCGACCGGGAGAGTCGCTTGTTCGGGGAAACAAGAAGCCAATTAAGGCTAGTTCCTTCAAGAGTCCGTTATTGTCTACAAGCGCAAGACAGGGGCGACTGGATGCAAAGACAACGATGAAAGGACAGCGAAGAGCAGTGAGGGCGCGCTGGAGCGCGTCGTGCGGATCCGAGAAGGCGGGCTGGACTATATCGGTTACCACAGTGCGCGTCGCGCGCCACAAACACTAAGCTCGCCAAGGGGAGATCGATCAGGCGAGAAGTCTCAGCGCATATAAGTATGCCAGAAGTACGTGGGAGGGAGGGATTCGGAAGAAGGAGGATGGCGGACGAAGACAAGCGCAGCGTCAGCGCTGTGTGGTCAGAGGATAAGGTTGCTCAAGACCGGCAAGCTTTAGACATGGGGACTCGGAGGAGGAGCGTAGCCGCGAACAGCTGCTGCGCCGAATTATTCCGGGGTGCATATCCCCCAGCGACGACTGGGCGGCCGTCTACACCCGTGGCCAAGGCACGCGTCCCGCTCTATTCCTTTTCGCCACAATGGCCGGCCCCGCGCTCAGATAATCCATCTCAAGCCGTACTTTGCTGCCACCCAGCCCCACTCTGACTTGTAAACGCCGATCCAGAACAAATGCCCCCGCATGAGCCTCAATGTAACGTCGCCGTTTACCGTCATCCTGTGAAACCGAAGCACGTGGGCTGCATGAATCTACTGTGTTCTCAGTCGTTGAATCCCCAAAGCTAACAGATGGACTCCTCTATTTCTGATCATCATATCTCCCGCTCCGCTGTCTCCGCCCATCAATACTTACAAATTTAGTTCTCGTTCTTCCACCTTCCCTGTCTTATTCGCACGTCACAAGAGGTCCTGTCCCATCTCCCGGTCGTCCTTCTGCTGCATGTCCGCGCTTTCCTACACAGCCTTACCCGAGAGCAGACATTTCCTACCTTCCCCACCCACCAGCAAATGGAGACAATGTGAAAAACAGTTGGCAACCGATAAAACTATTATGTGATCCAAAAGAGCGGAGGGACATCGTGCTATCAACTGGAAGCTACAAAACACTGGCGAATTCGGAGAAACGAAGCAAGGAGACGCAAGGGGGCACTAGAACAAGTATCGCGGAGCTAGGTATTGAAACGGTTATAGTATACCATCCGTAGGAGAACCCACGACCAGTGGGACAACAACGAGGGTGAGCCGAACACATAGGGTATAAGTACCGGAGCCTTGGCAGATGAGATTTTCCAGCGCAACTGTTGCGCCGTAATCACTCGCGGAACTCTGACTGGGAACCTTGCGCCGCGAGCCGACTCTCGAGATTCCTGCAAAAGATGACATCAGCTTCTGACTTCCCCCATGGGAGTATTAGCCGAACTTACCTGAGCGATTCTTCCTTCGCCAAAAGCTCCTGCCTCTTCTCGTTGATCTCGCGCTGAACACGAAGTTCGATTTCGCGCAGCTGGATGATCTAACGTCAGCGCCGGAGTTGGAAACCAAACATAAAGAAGCTGATCCACCTTCTCCTCCTCCCTGCGGAGTTGCTCCTCCTTGAGACGGACGCTCTGGCTCGCAAGCTCCTCCGGCAGGATCGAAGAATCCCTGTTCCCCCTGTTAATCTCAGCATCAATCTCTGCCAATCGTATAGCACATACTGAGTGTCAGAGTGCACGGTCCTCGAGAGCTTCTCAGTACGGTACGTCTCGTAGAGGACATCGTGCGTGAGCGCCTTGAGGTCCGCCAAGTGGGTGCTTTGCAGATACGATGAGCCACAGCACGTTGCCAAGGCTCTATGTCTGGTGACTCACTTGAGCAAGGCGCCCCGGAGGCGACTGAAGTCGCAGTGCTTAGGGTTGTCGACCTCAGCAATGCCCCACGGATAGATCCTAGCCCGAATGGGCTGGCCGTCCATCTCGATCTCCTCCTCGGAGCCGATGATAGAGAAAGGCATCATGGCCTACGCAATAGGATTAGCTCCATGAATGTTCGAAATAGATGCAAGGGCGACGAACGCGGAGTTCGCTGTTGTCCTGGATTGTCTCCTCATCGTCCTCCTCGATGTCGTACGGGAAGTTGTACACCGGGATATCATAATGCTCGATGTCCTCCATAATCTAGAGTTTCTAGATCAATATGCATTCGTTGGGCGGGATCGAAGGATACACCTACCCGCTTCTTAAACCCACGAAGCTCGCTCGGGGTAAGGGAGTCAGCCTTGCCAATGACGGGGATAACGTTGACGCGGGGCGAGAGCCGACGCATCAACTCGATGTCAATCTCCCGCAAACTACTTGGACATGAGTTCCATGTAAATCGGCCCAGAATAGCAACACGTACGCATGGCCAGTGGGAGAGATGAAGTAGAGGAGGGCATGCACCCTGTTGTCCCTGAAACGGGGGTTACGTTTGATGCGGGACTCCTCAGCAAGAATGTCATCATATTGGCGTTCAAGGTGGCCGACAATCTCTTGGAAGCTATGGTGGTGGGGGAGATTCAGGGGAAAGCCTTGACGAACAAAGAAATGCACGTACGCGAACTCGTTGTCAATATTGTCGCCGAATCCGGGGGTATCAACAATGGTCAGCGCAATACGAACACCGTCTTCCTCCAGCTCTATACACTTGATCAGCAGTGTGCACTTAAACAAGACACGTGTACGCACCAACGTTGACGGGCTTGATCCTGATGCCCTCCTCGACGTGAGCGGTGTCAGGAGAGTCGCAGACCTTGTGGGGAAGGACCTCGGACTCGCAAAGGGTGTTCACGAACGTGGTACGACCAGTGCCAGAAGCACCTGCGCATGAAAGTTATCGTCAGGACCAGTATAAGGCCTTGGAGGATGGGATATTGGTGAATGGACGCGCATGGACCATGCGCGTTGGCAGGGTGAGCGCGCGGCACAAACGGAATGGACAACTTACCGACGACCATGACGGTGAACTGGACACCCTTCTTGACCTTGTTGCCCCTGCGTCTGCCAGCGAACGACATGATGGAGAGAGGATGAACTGCGGGTTGGAGGAACGACCTGGGCGACGGCGACCGCTTTTTCGTGGTGGAACAGGAAGGCAACTTGGGTCGCTGGCCGTTTCAAACTCCGCCCACCCCGGCGCTTGCACGTCGGTCTCGTTCCATTCCGTTTAGCGCCCATATCTGGCCATTTCCATTCGCCCTTCCCCTGCCCCCCTCGCGTCTCGGCGCAGATGCTCTCGACGCCCTCCTCTTCTATTGCATGCTGCGCTAGGAGAGCGGTGTATCTTCATTTCAAGAGAAGCATCAAGACGCGTCCACTGATCGCAGAGGAACCAAACCAATCGCTCAAGAAACCCAAGGTCACTAAGAAGACATACGCTGAGCTCCCGACTGGACGCGTCCTCCCCGATGGCACTGTGTCGCCTCCACTCAACGAATGGACAGGAGGCCTTAGGGAGGCTGTAGTCGCGCATGAAATCAGTATCTCTTCCATACGTGCGCACTTCCATGCGGACCAATATATCTCCTTTCTGACTCCTTCGTCGACTGGTCGGCTGCATGATGTTAGCGGAAGAGACGCGTTCACTGGGCCCGGAACAGCTGTTGCATGACGCGGAACCGTCAGATGGCCCAATTCGTGAAGATTCAGACCTCATCCCGGCTAAGAAGACCAGGCGAAGACGCGTGAAGACGAGTCCTTCTGAGACTAGTCCGATGCCCGAGGATGCAGAGGAAAGCGCGTCCACGACACCCAAGCGAAGAAAACGGCGGACGTCGAAGCAGGCTTTGGATGGTAAGGTACCGATTGTTTGTGCCCTCTCCTGCTCTGGACTTACGAGATGTAACGTGTTAGACGTGGAGGTGTCCGCACCCACCAACCCTCTCGCAACAGAAGTGTTGGACAACCTTAATCGGTATCCTCACTGCATTCTGTTAACGCGGGTCGGCCAGTTTTATGAGGTAAATTTCCGCCTTTTAACGTATATCGAAACTAGCCCAACTCTTCAAACAGTCATACTTCGACCAGGCTGCTGAAGTCGCCCGTCTCCTCAACATTAAATTGACCAAGAAGAAATGGGGCGGTCAACGCATATTAATGTGTGGATTTCCCATCATGCACCTGCACAAATACCTCAAGATACTCGTTCAGGACCATAACCGTTTGGTCGCCATGTGCGAGGAGCTCCGTCGCGACCGTCCTTTCGACTCTAAGGGCACCTTCGAGAGACGTGTCATGCGTATCGTGACACCCGGCACACTCATCGACGAACCATTTCTCAATCCCTATGAGAACAACTTCCTTCTGTCTATATCCTCAGCTCAGGGTCAACACTCTGTCGACGGTCTGTCAGCATCCTCTGCGTCTGCCTCCGATGCCCCCGTTGGCCTTGCTTGGATTGACATTTCAACTGGGGAATTCTATACGAAGACTACGACAGTAGGTTGTCTGAGGGATGAGGTTGTACGTATCAGCCCCAAAGAGGTGGTCCTCGATGAACGCCTTCGCGAAGATGACACAAGCCAGGTTCGGAAAGTAGTCACCGAGGAGGATTCCTTCGTGTCGTATTTCACTCCTACACCCTCCTCCTTCCCCTCCGTAAATGGATCTCCTGATGATGGGATTACTGTCGACGAGCTTACAGCCCAGATCAATGCCTCAAAGGAGGTCCTCCCAGTTGCGCTTACAACCGAAGAGGACCGAGCCGTCGAGCTTCTGACTGCATTCATGCATGCAAACCTCATGGACTACATGCCATCCCTCGCTTCTCCAAACAGAGAGCTGCCGAGTTCAAGAATGCAGATTGATTCCCACACCGTCAAGGCGCTGGAGATCCGTGAGGGTTTGCGGGAAGGGGGCACGGTCGGGAGCCTCCTCAATGTAATCAAGCGGACGGTGACGAGTGGTGGCACTCGTCTGCTCGCGCGCTGGCTTTGTGAGTACCAACGGTTCTCTGGAAGGTATGGTGCTCATCAGTGTGCTGCAGGCTCTCCCAGTACCTCCGTGGCTGAAATCAATGCTCGTCAGTCTTTGGTCGCATTCTTCCATGCCCGGCCCTTCCTACGGCAAGATTTGGTACAATCACTTCGTGATGCCGAGGATGCCACTCGCATTGTCCAGAAGTTCCTTCTTGGGCGAGGCAACTTCCAGGATTTGACGGCGATATGTACTACGGTTGATATCTGGTCATCCATACAGGAGAGGATCCTTATGGAAAAGAGGATGGAGGGGAGATGCAATGTCCAGATTGGAGATGCACAGTGGGCGAGCATCGAAGCCCTCATGGAGAAGCTGAGCGATTTGGAGTGGCTGGCCAATCGTGTCCGTGCGGCGCTCATCCCTCGGGAGACAGCAGTCTCAGATGAAGAGGTTGGCTTGGACGAGCCTTCAGTAGGCTCAATGAACCCTGTGTCTTCGCCTGACCCAAGGAACTCATTGGGAGTTGTTGACTGGACCATCCGGCCTACGTACGTCGTTCTCGCTCCTTCATAGGATTAGGATGTCCTCATCGTTTCGTTTCGTAGGTTCTCTAAGCACCTTACGGACCTGCACTCAGCACTCCAATCCCTTCTTGCTGAGAAGGATGACCTGGAACGACGACTACAGGTCACTTATGGTATGCCAATTGATCACCCCAGTACAACGTTGTCTGACAACCTACCAGCTGCACCTTCTTTGACGCTACGTGCATCGCCAGGGCAGGGGATGCATGTTCACGTTGCTCGTAAGACTCATGCATCGCAGTTGAAAAAGGACAAGGATTTCGTTAGCTTATCTGAAAGCGGATCGACTTGCACATTCTTCCATCAGGGGTGGTCACGACTTGCAATGCAGATCAATGAAACCGCATTTGCTATTGTAGGGGCTGAGAAGGAGGCTTTCGAAATGTTGAGAAATGAGGTACGGTCTGTGCGCCTTACTGCTCTTTACCACTCTCAAATTGGAACAGATCACTTCCCAAACCACTCTCCTGCGCCGAAACGCCCACATCATCGACGAGCTTGATGTCACCCTAGCGTTCGCAAACCTCGCCATAGAGATGCGCTTTGTCCGGCCAGTGATAACTGAGGGGTAAGCAACTAACAGTTGATCCTGCTCGTGCTGCTCTAACTCTCGCCTTCAGTTCATCTTATCATGTCGTGAATGGACGGCATCCTACGGTCGAGCTAGGGCTTCTCACGTCCGGAAGGAGCTTCACACCTAACACGGTTACCTTGACTCCCGAGTCTCAGCTCCAGGTAATAACCGGGCCCAATATGGCGGGAAAGTCGACGCTGCTGCGTCAGACCGCTCTCATTGCGATACTAGCCCAGATTGGATCTTACGTACCCGCCGATTCAGCACAACTGGGCATCGTGGACAGGGTGTTCTCGCGTGTGGGAGCGAAAGATGATCTCTTCCGCGATCGAAGCACGTTCATGGTGGAGATGTTAGAAGCCAGCGACATCCTCCGACGAGCGACGTCCAGAAGTTTGGTGCGTTTCTTTTACCTATCATTTATGACGGTGACTCGAACACTATCTAGGTGATCATGGATGAAGTTGGAAGAGGGACCACTGTGGATGACGGCCTTGCTATTGCCTTCGCTACTGTCCACCATCTCTTGTCTGTGAACGGTTGCCGGGCTATGTTTGCCACGCATTTCCATGAGCTGGCCGACATGCTGGGTCATATGCATGATACCGACAGCCACCATGGGCATGGCGCATTCTCGAAGGTCGCATTCTTTTGCACAGACGTCGATGAGATCGAGGTGAGCTCTGAACAGCAACGATACCAACGCAGGTGATGATTGATTTCTCCGCAGAACGGCTACTTCGCATATTCCCATAGGATAAGGCCTGGTGTGAACCGGGACAGCCATGGACTCAAGGTCGCTCAGTTGGCGGGAATGCCGGAGTCTGCCGTCGATGTTGCACGATCCGCTCTTGCATGGCTGAAGAAGCGGTCAATGCAGCGAGCGGACAGCAAACTCGATCTTCGAACATTAGGACAGGCATTGGTGTCGCCGCCTATGTAGATCTTCGCATGGTAGCTTGTAGCAATTCGTACTTTCGCCTGACTTCTAATGCATACGCCTTCCGTTGTCAAGGATCCGTGGGCGCCGATTCGACCGTCGTTGGCATAGAGTAGCAAAGCGCCCTCTAGGCACAGCGGTGCGCACACCAGCATGCCTCATGTTATAGTTTCTGGGGCTGTCGAGTTGACTCATGGAGTGCCTGCATAGCAGCATTTTCCCTAGTGCTGGAAAAAGACCAGAAGATTGTGCGTATTCTAAAGAGCGTGGAGTAGATACTTTTCGTGTGCCGAGGATACACCGACAGCCTCAGTTCGCGCTTGCAGCGATCTGAGTGCGGATGTGGTTCAACGCGGAACCTGCACGGAGCCACTTGAGCTGGTCCGTGGACATTGTGTGGCGTACGGGGACCTCGAACCTCTCGCCATCCCTACGTGTCACACGGAGGCTTACGATGGCATCGGTCTTGCCCTCCAGAAGGTCCGCAAGGCCAATCGTTTCAATGGTGTCGCCAGCGCCGATCCGGGTGTAATCGACCTTGTCAACAAACCAGAGGGGCAAAATGCCTTGTTTCTGTGCAGATCGTGAGTTTCTCGTAAAGGAGTATGCAAGACCCCGAAGACATACTTTGAGGTTAGTCTCGTGGATGCGAGCGAAGGACCGAGCAACGATAGCAGCGCATCCATAGAAACGGGGCTGGAGAGCTGCATGCTCACGCGCACTCCCCTCACCATAGTTGTCATCAACTACAAGAGCCCATGGCTGCTTTCGCGCCTTCAGACGCTTGGCAACGTTGGGGATGGTGTCCGTCTCAGACTCGCCGGATGCGCGGTCGTGGTCGAATGCGACGTTCACATCGCCGCCCTCGTCGTTTACAGCCTGCTAGAGTTTCAGTACTACCATAGACAATGACGTGACAATGAGCACAAACAGTGATGACTGGGAAATCGCAAGGTCAGCGTGCGAGAAATGCGCAGAGAAGAATGACATACGGAGGTTTTCGGAGATATTGGTCAGGTGGCCCTTGTATTTGAGCCAAGGTCCCTGCAGCAAATCGTCATCAGACCCTCTACCCCCACAATTCCATCCCCAATACTCACAGCAGCCGAGATGTGATCCGTCGTGCACTTGCCCCGCACTCGCATAAGTACCTTCAAAGGCGGTAGCTCCAGACCCCTCTCATTCCCGCTGCCCACCCCGAAGTGGCTCGGGAAAGGGGCAAGGATCTCCAACCGCTGCGAGTCTGGCCGGATGACCATGTCCGTCTCGGGCTGCGGCTCCGGCACGGGCTTCGGATAGTACTGTGTCTCCCCGGCGGTGAAGCCCGCCGCTGGGAGGTCCTGCCCCTGCGGAGGCGAAAAGCGGAAGTGGTCGCCGGAGGGCGTAGTGATGGAGTCCACCATGGGGTTGAACGAGAGCTTCCCCGAGAATGCCATGGCAGTCACGATCGTGGGCGAGGCGAGGAAGTTCATCGTGAGCCGGTTGCCATCATTGCGGGACTTGAAGTTGCGGTTGAAGGAAGTGAGGATAGCTATACATGCAATGTTCAGACCACGGAAGTGAGGGCATAAGGGTCATAGGCCGCACCGTTCTCCTCGCCCTGCTTGTCCTCGCGCTTCCATTGCCCGATACATGGCCCGCATGCATTCGCCAGGACGGTAGCGCCGACGTCTTCAAGCTCGCTCGTGATCTGGTCGCGCTCAATCGTCGCACGGATCTGCTCAGAGCCGGGGGTAGCGAGGAACGGAACCTTGGTCTTCAAGCCTGCTTTCTTCGCCTGGCGCGCGAGGTCCGCGACACTGGTCATATCTTCGTATGAACTGTTCGTACATGAACCGATCAGTGCTGCAGAGAGCTCGTCTTTCCAACCCTGCTCCTTGATGAAGGTACCGAACTTCGACAGGGGGGTAGCCAGATCAGGAGTGAAGGGGCCGTTGATTGTAGGTTCCAATGTCGAAAGGTCCTGTCAGAGTAGTTGTTAGAAAGGCACCAGGAATCTAGGTGATAGGGTAACTCACAATTTGTATGACCTCATCATACTCTGCGCCCTCATCTGCAGCTAGGTAGCCTTGGCTAGCCGCGCGATCTGCAGCCCGAGCAACGGATGCGCGGCCAGTGGCTTGGAGATAAGCTCGCATGCCGGGCGTATATGGGAACGTCGAGGTAGTGGCACCAACTTCGGCACCCATGTTGGCAACAGTGGCCAGACCTGAGAATCGTCTAGTGAGGATGACGGCAGGTGCAAGGACGTCAACGTAAAGACGTACCAGTACATGATTGGTTGAACACCCCAGGGCCGAAATACTCGAGGATGGCGCCTGTACCTCCCTAGATAACATTAATGTGAGTACAAGTGAGACTCCAACATCGAGAATAAAACTTACTCGGACAGTCAACCTGCCCGCGACATTCAAAATCAAATCTTTAGGAGTAGTCCAGCCATTCATCTCTCCAGTCAAATGGATTCCTGCATGGTCACGTTAAAAGACGTCTTGCACACACACATGGACTAGACTGACCGATGATTTTCGGGGCTTTCAGCTCCCATGGGGTACCGGTGAGGGCATCGACAGCATCCGCACCGCCAACCCCGATAGCAAGCATCCCGAGGCCACCCGCGTTGGGGGTATGCGAGTCTGCGAACTCAATGAATCGAACAAACTCGCATGCTGTTCGTACTGACCTGTTCCAAGCCTAAATGACGGCTAGTCAGTGACGCGGTTCGAGTATTCGGAAATAAAGGACGCACATAAGCATTCCTGGCGCAGCATAGTTCTCAAGGACAATTTGGTGAATGATTCCAGAGCCAGGCTTCCAGAACTCGATGCCGTACTTGCGGGCGGCGCTTTCGAGGAAGTCGAAGACTTCTTGGTTCGTCACGATAGACCTCTTGGGTTCACGTATTTTTACACTGAAATAAAACTGCAAAGCGGACTCTGCACGCACCTGTAAATCCTTCTCGGCGCCTTCAGCGGCCTGAATGAGATGGTCACAGTGGATGCTCGCGGGAACCGCGCATCTTGACATCCCAGCACTCATAAACTGCAACCTTGGAGGTGTGGTGAGCTCCCAGCCAGGAAAGACAAGAGATCAGACGCACAATGCCATCTGAGCAGAAGCATCCTGCATTGCAACACGCTCCGGGTTGAGCTGCAAGTATGTCTCGCCCCGTTGGATGCCACCATTCGCCAAGGTGCGCTCGGGGTCGTGAATGTGGCTGTAGAGGATCTTCTCGGCGAGAGTCAAGGAGCGCTTTCCAATAACCTCGCGCACTATGGCGAGATTGTCGAGGAGCTTGGTGTAAGGGGGAGTGATAGACGTGCAGTCTTTCTCAGGGACAGAGGTCGCCGTTGCGAAAGCCCTGCGCTGGACGGATGAGTGGGAACCACGGAGCGAGCGGCCTAGGCCTCTGGGGCATACGATAGGTTGTCGCATGCTGGCCCAAGGAACAGCCTGCGAGTCCAGCAACCACAGCAGCGAGACGAGACGAGACGGCGACCAGAGTCAACAGAAGCCTCAAGACTTTCGCGACTTTCCCCAAAGCCTCCAGCACGCAATCACACCTGCTCAGCCGGGCCGCCTACTCCGCACCAATCACCGCCCTCAGATTCGGAGGTTCCTCGACTTTTCAACGTGTCCTGTCGAATTTGAAGGCGTACAGAAAAGCGAACAGCAGACACGAGGGACTCTTGACACTTGGCCATAACGCAGTGCGCGAGAGTCTGGTCGGGCTCCAGTGACTTTTTGCACGGAATAACCATTGTGCATCGCGATATGCGACCGGTACCAGCTGTGAAGGTAGTGTAGCGTCTAACCATTGGCCTTACAACCTACAGGCTACAGCTCACGTATATCTTGGTAACACTGCCTTTGCGCGCAGAAGCCGAAAGTCGATCAGTCAGGCAAAGCAGGTGTATATGTATACGCACAGCAAGAATACATCCGTTCAAAGACAGCAATTAGGCAGGCGTCCTCGGTATGAGGACACTAAAGAGATTACATCGGAAACCACTGTATGGGTGTGAAGGATATCTAGAGTGCGGGGTATCCAAGCGAACAGTAAGAGACGACTCAAACATGGCAACGACAGGGAATGCGAATGGGATACACACGTCTCACCCTTCCGACTCGTCCACTATCAACCATTCGGCGTCAGATTCACGTCCGTCTCCGCCAGAGATGGCGTCCCATCCTTCTTCGGAGAGGCCCCCATCTCCTTCTTCTCCTCCCCGTTTCCCGACCCGTTCGTGTTCGCCGTTTGGGTCTCGCCATCCTCGCTCGTCTGCTCTGCCTGCCAATTCAGAACCGCTTGCCGGCGGGATTGCATGTCCTCGTAGAACTCGTTGGCCTCGTTCATACGGTTCACTTCCGACTGTTTCGCGTCCAGCCAACGTTGCAAGAGCTTTGCATTGTCCTTCGTGAGGATCTGATTGCGTTCTTCGATTTGGCTGAGCTCCAGCTGAAGGGTGTTGATCTCGTCATGAAGGATCTGAAGCCGGGATCATGAGCAGATGTCTCATCGGAAACGACATAGTTCAACTTACTTGTGCCGTACGGTCCTTCTCTGCCATCAGCTCGCTATGCTGGTCAACCTTCTTTCTCAGGACAGCAATCTCATCTCGCGATTTCCTAAGGTTCTCCGCATCCATCCGCGAGAACTCTTCCTTTTCTCGTAGTGTTTCGTTCATGGCCAATAGTCGCTGAGCATTCTGACCCTGTGCGTCTTATATACCGTTGCCAGCTCGTCTCGTAGTGACGAGATTTGCGATTCGAGGGAAGCGATATACGCGGCGCGTACGGGGTTGCTTTACGCGTTGGGGATGAGTGTACCGCCCTCAGGAATATTCAGGATCACGACGCACTCATCGCCAGTACCAGGGACAAATACGGTTGAACTGCTTGGATTAGGGCGAGCGGTGCCCATTGCGCGGAGAAGAGACGCGTTGCGCTCCCTCAGGAGTTTCGTTTGCTGTGCCAATCTGCGGTCTTTTCAGCGTTCACACCTTGGTTAGATTCGGGTGTAACTGAGACGAAGGAAGGCGCGTATATCCACAGGGCTGAGGGAGATATCGGGAAGGACATACATTGCTCGATGATGGGGGCATAGGAGGACTCCCTTGCATTACGCTCGACCAGCCGCAAGCGGAGGGTTTCTTGCCAGGACGGTTCTGCCATGTCGACGGGAGGATAGGCACAAGGCCAGAGGGAGAGACGAGGGTTGGGACAATCGTGGCAGGGGCAAGACGATGGACCGAGGTGAGCAAAGCCCTTGTCCTGCTCAAAATGGGCAGCTGCAGGCGCCCGCAATCTCAGATCACCCGCTGGGCAGAGGCGCCCGCGTCGTCTGAGCCTGACGCCACGGCGGTCACGTCCACTGGCACTATCCTACACTCGACCCTCACTGCCCCCCACCCGTAGTCTCCTCCTTCTCCACTCCGCTTCGCAATGGGCCGCGTTCTACTCAAGGTATGCCTTTCCTTGTGGTCGTCCTTAGCTTCCTGGGCTGATGCTCTGCGTAGGTTATCATCCTGGGCGATAGCGGGTACGTCGTATGGCTGTTCACCTCATCTCTGGGTGGTTCAGCCGACACTCTCCTTCCGTCTCGCGCGTTAGGGTTGGCAAGACCTCCCTCATGAACCAGTATGTGAACAAGCGTTTTAGCAATCAGTACAAGGCCACCATTGGCGCAGACTTGTAAGTTACATGTCGCCCGGCCCGTCACGAGTCAGCTCCACTCACTCACCCTGCAGCCTGACAAAGGAGGTTATGGTGGACGACAGGCTAGTGACGATGCAGGTGAGTCGATCTACCTTCTCAAGCGTTCCTGTGGTTCTCAGACGTTGGTGTAGCTATGGGACACGGCGGGTCAGGAACGATTCCAGTCGCTTGGAGTGGCCTTCTACCGTGGGGCGGACTGCTGCGTGCTTGTCTACGACGTTAACAGCGCCAAGTCCTTTGAGACGCTCGATAGCTGGCGCGACGAGTTCCTCATCCAGGCAAGCCCACACGACCCGGAGAACTTCCCCTTCGTCGTGCTTGGCAACAAGATTGATATGGAGGAGAGTAAGCGTCAGGTGCGACTGTTCAAACCAAACCACTGGCATATGGAATTTTGTTCACTGTGGTTGCGTCTCTATAGGTCACCCAGAAGCGTGCCATGACTTGGTGCCAGTCGAAGGGGAACATCCCTTACTTCGAGACGTCGGCAAAGGAGGCTATCAACGTTGAGCAGGCGTTCCAGACCGTGGCTAAGAACGCACTGCAGCAGGAGCAAGACGATCAGTTGTAAGCAGATCCGTGACTTTATGCGTCATGCTCTCTTTAATTATCTTCCTAGGTATGTCGACTACCCGGACCCAATCCGGATTGACTCGGAGAGCTCCCAGAACGGTGGCTGCAGCTGCTGAGTCCGCAGTTTTTCTTACCTCTGCCTCTCTGGCAGTCTACCGTTTGTTGATGTCATCTGAGGACAAGTTGTTACCCCTTGATTCGAGAGTCCTGTTTTTGTCGCCTTAACCTGCGGTTTATGTTAATTTACTGCTTCCGTTCTTCTCTATCTCGTCCTCGCATTTTGTACATTCGTATAGGCGACTCTCTGAATCAGTATTAATGTTGGACTAGGACCGGCCTGAAGAATACTGGGGCGTGATAGGGGAAAGAACACAGATCCCAGTGTGCTGCAAGCTTGACACGGAGGAACACCCCTTTCGTCAGGCGGTGAGGTCATTCAGGGATGCGGGCGCTCCGTTGGGTCGGTCGAGCCACGCTTGGCCTTGACCACACTCAGACGACAGCCGGCTCAATCCGTCCTGTTCTCCTGCGTTATTGTACCCTGCCAGCTCCGCCGCTGACATACTGTCTTTCTAATTCGTTCTCGAGATGTGCTAGAGATCCCATCAACCCCTCCGCTCGCTCCTGTGATTCGATTGAACTACTCTGAGCAACGCTCCCTCTCTCCCTCCCAATTCACGCTTAATCGTTCAACGGCATGCCCCTCGGACAAGAGCACAGGCATCACAGCGGAGCACGACTCGTTCGTGCTTCCCTACTCACTACAGCCCCACTAGGGGCACCTCTGACGCCGCAGGACTCGTCGAGTGGAGTGATTTGTGAAGGATGGGTCCTCAAGAAGAGGCGGAAGAGAATGCAAGGTGCGTCCACCCGATCAAGTTGCCTCGTCTCTTAAATGTTCACTCTAAGCTCTCTCAAAGGATTCGCCCGCCGATATTTCACTCTTCGGAGCAGCGGTATTCTATCATATTCGTTCGCACCAGGGGATCCTGCTCGAGATGAAATTCAGCTCGCTCAGGCGGCCATTTCAACCGCCCCGGGCAGAAAAGACATCCACGTTGACTCGAATACCGCCACTTTTCACATCAAGTGTCTGAGCATGGAGGATTTTGATATGTGGATGGGGGCCTTCCGGTGAGACCTGTGGCCGGGCACAGGAGTGCGGAGCTGACACTGCTCGCAGTAAGCTGCTGGCACAGGAGATGCCAAAGTCCCGGCGGTCCTCCCTCGCCCGCTCGGCGGCGCGCGGGGGCCTCCAATTTAACCGAGCGAACATCCTGATAGACGAGATCGGCAATGTGCGTCCTCACGACCCGGCAGTAGGCAGGGACTGACCTGTCCGTACCTCAGACCATTACTGAACTTGACAACATACTGTCAAACTACTTCGAAGAGGAGACAAGGCGTAGGAGGAGCAGCGGCATGCGTTCAAAGTCGGATAGCGGGAAGGATTATGGAGTATTGGGGTTATTCAAGAAGGGTGCGTCCATTCTCAGATCCGCCACGTTCTTTTTGCTCATGTGCACCAGGACACCACCATGATTCTTCGAACTTGGGTGTTCCTGAGCCAATCGCGCCTTCCCCTTCCCAAACCGAGCTACTCGATCACATATCGACGGCTGTTCGCCAGCTCAAGAACCAGCATTCTGCCCTCTCCAAGACTTTCCCAGTATACCCGGGCAGCATTGATACCACTAGTCTCTCCAATCTTGCCGGTTCACATCTTCCAACCACTGCGGAAGAAGACGACGAAGTGCACACCCCGTCCACGGTCACCACCGGGAGAAACAACCGTCAATCCATTTTCAGTACTCACAGCGGAGATGGCAGCGTATGGTTCGACGCGCCAGAGTACGACGGCCCTGAGGAGTATCTTCTAGACTTAGCTCCGTTAGAAGACGCCCAAGACAAGGTCACGTCAACGGATTCACGGCTCACCGAGCGTACCGACATGACCGATGTGACGGACGCCGGGTCAAGTACCGGTCTAGAGACAGACTCAGAGTCCGAGGAGGAACCTGCGAAGCTTGTCGCGGAAGAACCTGCGGTCGTTCAACGCAGAACCGCCTTGCCTTCTGGACCAGTGGGGGACGAAGGCAGTTTGTTCGGCGTTCTGAAGAAGAACGTTGGGAAGGTAGGATAACTCGACGATGTGGCACTTTCCAGCACTCTGATAAATGGTTTAGGACTTATCGAAGGTGGCGTTACCTGTCACGTTCAATGAGCCCCTCACGATGCTGCAGAAGATTGCCGAAGAGCTTGAATACTTCGATTTGCTTTCCCTAGCGGTGCAGGCCACCGATCCCGTTCAGCGGATGTGTTACGTCTCCGCGTTTGCTGTCTCTACGTACGCGAATACTAGACACCGCACCGGCCGGAAAGGCTTGTGAGTACTTCAAGGCTTCTTACATCATGTTTCCTTTCTAATCTACTTGCCAGCAATCCTTTGCTTGCGGAGACATTCGAGGATCCTCGGATGCATTTTATCGCGGAAAAAGTTTGCCACAATCCCGTCATCCTGGCTTGGCACGCTGAAGGGGAAGGATGGGAGCTATATGCAACCTCCACCGGGAAAACGAAGTTCTGGGGTAAGACCTTCCGTATTGTCTCATTTGCCGGAGATGGACCGAGCTTTGTTTGCAGGGAAGAGTATGGAGATCATACCGCAAGGGACGATCCATCTCAACCTCGGAGGAGAGCGTTACGAATGGTGCGTATCAAACTTCATACTAGACACCGAACGCCGAGATCTGAATGCGGTCCAGGAACCGACCGTCGTCATTCATTCGGAACCTCATGATGGGCACGAAGTACCTCGAACACTGTGGCAAGATGGCTATCAAGAATACGACCAGCGGGCTGACATGCGCCCTCGACTTCAAAGAAGGTGGTTACTGGGGTCCAGCGAACGTCGTTGTCGGGACCGTCAGCTCGTCTTCTGGAGAGACGGTGGCCAGTCTGGAGGGAAAGTGGGACGAGCAAATGTCTAGGAAGATCGACTCGTCTCACCTTCACGTGCTGTGGCGGGTCAACCCGTTCCCGAAGAATGTGATGGAGTGCTACGGCTTCACTTCCTTCGGTGTCACTCTCAACGAGCTCACGTCCGACCTCAGGGGCCACTTACCCCCGACGGATTCACGCTACCGGCCAGACGTGCGAGCACTTGAAGAAGGCGATCTTGACACTGCGGAGCACGAGAAGCAGCGCGTGGAGGATCTGCAGCGACAGCGGCGTAACGAGGGACAGGAGCGGTCGCCGAGATGGTTCAAGCAGGTCGGGGAAGAGTGGATATATTCGGGAGGTTACTGGGAACAGAGGCAGAAGGGTTGGACAGACGTTGAGCCGCTCTGGTGACATATCATTATCTAACGGGACTACCTTACTTACACTAATACTAGGCAGAATACGCAGATGCTGCTATTTATTCAGGGACGTTCAGAGCGTGTATAGCTCTGCAGGCTGGTACTCAAACATATCGCCGTGCCCTGAACACGTGCCCCCGAGACCGTGCGGGAAGGTCAGCGACATGTTCTGCCGCTAATCGCGCGACCCGCTAGGCCCGAGGATTGAACGGTCCAGTCTCGGCGTCCCTGCAATTGCCCAGAGTGCTCGGGTCACCGCTTGTCATCGTCAACCTCCTCCGCCGATTATCCGCGCCTTCTCCGCCTGTATCATGGTGCAACGACAACATGCCCCGGGTGACCATTTTTTCGGGCGTAAAGGTAGGCATGCACGATGCTGTTACCCGCTATAAATACGCGAGGTGGTAGGTCATTAGGATGGCTAGTCGCTCCTCGAGTGTCTTGAGGCGTGATGGCTTTTCGACTCGCTGCAACTCTCTTGTTGCTTACGAACTCCGTACTGGTATTGGGCCAGTCCGGAATTTACCAACAATGCGGAGGCATCGGATGGTATGTCGTCGCCGTAGGCGCATGTGCAATCCTCGTCTCACACCGCATATAGGACTGGAGCAACGACCTGTGTTGCCGGCGCAGTCTGCACAAAGCTCAACGATTGTATGCACCGCTACTGTTTGGGATCACCAGCACAATGACTCATAGCGGTTCTCCAGACTATTTCCAATGTCTTCCGGGATCCTCTACGTCGTCCGTGCCCTCGACAACCCCGTCTTCAACTTCCACATCGCCTTCCTCAACAGTTTCCACTCCGCCTGCTCAGACCAGTGTAGCTAACATTTCCCCAGAATGGACTGCTGCATACACCAAGGTGACAGTATCACCGCAGTTGCCCTGAATTCCAAGCTGACCATCGAGTAGGCGAAGGCAGCGGTCGCGAAGCTTTCACTTACGGACAAGGTAAACCTCGGCACGGGTATCCAGTGGCAAAAAGGTGCCTGCGTTGGGAACACGCCTGCAATCGCATCCGTCCCAGGTTTTAACGGCCTGTGTCTCCAAGGTACGTTACCCAGGTTCACTGTGACACTGGCTAGTCCTGACACCAGCCGTAATAGACAGTCCCGTCGGTGTGCGATACGCGGACTTGGTTTCCACCTTCCCACCGTAAGCCTTTTTTACTAGTCTCGCTTTTGCTTCTCTGCTTTGACCTCCGTACATAGTGAGGTCAATGTCGCAGCTACGTCAGTCCTTCGTCATATCACCTGGGAGCTTTCCTGAAATGATGTAGATTCAATCGAACTCTCATGCGCCAACGCGGAGCTGCGATGGGTGCCGAGTTCAAGGGCAAGGGTGTCCATGTCGCCCTTGGGCCAATGATGTACGTCGACCACTGCTGTGCAGACTAGCGTGAGACTTAACATTTGGATAGGAACTTAATGCGTGCCCCTGCGGCTGGTCGTAACTGGGAGGGGTGAGGTATGATCTGTCTTGCAATATTACAAAGTCTCACCCCATGTGGTGCAGAGGAGGAGGAGATCCATTCTTGTCCGGCGAGCTTGCTTTTGAGACCATTACTGGGATTCAGAGCGAGGGGGTGCAAGCATGTGCGAAGCACTACATCAACAAGTCAGTTTTCCCGTTTTCACCGGGCAGTAACGTCTAGTATTAAACACCTTACAGCGAACAGGAGCATTTCCGCGACAGTAGTTCATCTAATGTCGACGACAGGACGGTGAGTCATAAGATTTAATTAAGGAACCATTATTTATCGGCGCATCTATAGCAACACGAGCTTTACAGCTATCCAGTATGTTGGGGCCCTCCTCTCTCAATTTGGCTCGACTTGACGATATGTCAGTTCCTACGCAGTGTGCAGGCCAACGTCGCTTCCGTGATGTGCAGCTATAGTGAGTTCACCTTGTTCGCCGTCGTAATGGCACCTTCTCATCTGTCTCAGATCAAAGTAAGTCCCAAGCTTGAATGACCCATGAGGGTTTGAGCTCAGAAATCTGCAAGTCAATGGGTCATTCTCCTGTGAGAACGACAAGACTTTGAACGGGATTCTCAAGGGAGAGTTCGGTTTCCAAGGATGTGTGTCTTTCTCTCGCAATCTCGTGAAAACCATGAGCAGCTTACGGTCCCCTTCCAGACGTGACATCGGATTGGTGGGCCACCCACTCCGGTGCACCTGCCGTTAATGCTGGTCTTGATGTCAGTTTCATGTACGATGCCGCGATTTCAGAACTGAATGACATATCCGCAGATGACGATGCCCGGAGACACTTCTGCAGGCTCTGGACAGACGTAGGTGGTCGCAATGATTCTTGTTGCCTGAAGTTTGCCATCTGACGAGATGTCATCCTTAGATACTTTGGCCAAAGTCTTGTCAGCGCTGTGCAAAGTGGGCAGGTGTCTGAAGACCGCATAGACGTACGTTTATGGCCATCAGGAATGGGGTGCGATGCTAAAGTCGTGTTTCAGGACCTGGCTACCCGCATTTTGGCTGCCTGGCAAGTGCTTCTTAACTGCTAGCAGTCAGAGTTTTAATACTCCTATATCGTTAGGTATCTCTTGGGCCAGGACTCGAACTTCCCCGCGGTGAATTTCAACTCTTGGAACGCTGGCGAGGGACAACATTTAGATGTGCAAGCTGACCACAAGGAGTAAGCCTATTTTCAACTTTCACGTATGGGGGCTGACAGTTTTCGGTAGCCTTATCCGGACCATTGGCGCTGCGTCGACGGTGCTCCTGAAGAACACCAACGGTGTACTCCCCTTGGTAGCACCAGAGACAGCTCTCCTACCCCGTCGTGAAGGCTCGGCAAAGGCATGCAAGCTTACTCAACGAGACAATATAAGACTGGCCCCACAAACCATCGCTGTCATAGGTAACGGGGCAGGCAATTCCTCCAGGGGATCAAACGGGTGTGTCCGGAACTCCTGAGAGCGACTACATGCTGAAGTTCCCTTCTAGATATTCTGATCGCTCCGGAGATGATGGTGTTCTTGCGCAGGGTTGGGGTAGCGGGTACGTATATTTGCCCTGTGTAGAAGTTCGCTCTCTCATTCGCCTCCCCAGCACCGATGACTTCCCCTACCTCATTGCGGTAAGCAAGTTCACCTATATCGATGAACACTGACTGATTCTGTTTCAGCCTGTCGATGCTATCACTGCTCGTGCCAAGACTGACGGAACAATCGTCACATCTTCGTTAAGTGACACTGACCTGAATGCAGCGGCCCAAGCGGCTTCGGGCAAGGATGTGGCCTTTGTGTTCCTCACAGCTGACAGTGGGTGAGTTGAGTCATGATGGAACGGTCTACGACGAAAGCTAACAACGCCGTAGTGAGGGATACCTTACGGTCGAAAACAACGCAGGCGACCGCAATGATCTGAACGCATGGCACAGCGGGGTACGTATGATATCAGAATGTTCATTGTGTGCATGTTTTGAACACCTCTTCTAGGATGCACTCGTTGAGCAAGTCGCGAGTGTAAACAAAAACACCATCGTTGTGGTCAATAGCGTCGGTCCAATCCTCGTCGAACAGTGGATTGACCACCCTAACGGTACGTCCATGTCCCCAAGTGACGTTACCAAAAGATCTATGACACCTTCGCCTGAATTGAACTAGTCACCGCATTGGTGTGGAGTGGTCTTCCTGGTCAGGAAGCTGGAAACTCGTTGGTAGACGTACTCTATGGCACATACAACCCAAGGTAAGCAATAAGGTCTCAGAGTCTATACTTGCAAATAACTCACGCGCAATCCGTAGCGGGCGGCTCCCATTCACCATTGGCAAAGCAGTCACCGATTACGCCGCACAGGTCATCTACAGCGGATCTGGAATTGTCCCTATCCCGTACAACGAGGGAATCTTCATCGACTACCGCCACTTCGACCAGGTATGTATCTTGTACAAATCGTTGTCTCATTTGAAAAGTCCTCACCTGTTGGTCACAGGCGAACATAGCACCGCGCTTCGAATTTGGTTTCGGGCTCTCGTACACCACCTTCGACTACTCGGATTTGTCGATCAGCGGGTCCACCGCCGGTGGAACCCGCCAGCCTATCGGACCTGGAGCTGCTCTGGACCCATGGTCTGTCGTACATGTGATCATACGATGTACGGAATACTTACCTCACGAACCTTGGCTCTACTAGGCTTCACGACCCCGTCGTCAACGTGACGTTCACCGTTACCAACAACGGCACGGTTGCAGGAACGGAGGTAAGCACCCAGTTCGTGGACATTTTACCGCTGTTTTCACCTTACTGTTTCCTGCTACAGATCCCGCAGTTGTATACCTCGCCTCCGACTTCGGCGAAGAGCGCTCCGTTGAACCTCAAAGGCTTTGACAGCATATTCCTTGCGCCTGGCCAGTCTACGACTGTATCGATGTCGCTCTCGCGCCTTGACTTCTCCACATGGGACGTCGTGTCGCAGAGCTGGCAGATTCCCAGCGGAGTTACCGGCATTTCTGTTGGTGCAAGTAGCAGAGACCTAAGGCTGAAGGGATCGGTCACAAACTGAGGGAAGGAACATGGCGCATTCGCAACGTTTGCATGTGACGGATTTCAGTAGACATTCAGACTGGCCATGTATGATGTCCGTCATAGAGAGGGGAGAGACTTTCACGATTGAGAACAATAGATAGGACATACGCACGTCAACCTACAGCAGCAGTAAAACGGAAAGAAAGAAAAAATGGGAAGAGTATCGACCGTCGACGTTACGAAGGACAAAAACGAGGAAGGGGATCAGTCATAAGGTTGACGAGCCCACTCCAGACAGTGCTTGGGACGGTCGATGTTGATGCTCAAGCAGTAAAGGAGGACGCTCTGCACATGCGATTAGAATCGATGGAAACATATGAGGTCATAATAGCACACTTTAATGAAACACTGATGATGCTACAGCCGTGTTGAGTGAGTCGATATAATCTGTTAAGCCTGGCCTTGGGCATCGGGCGCAGCCGTTCCGGGAGCTTGCTGGCCATAATAACCTGAAATGGCGACGTTAGCGAGGAACGAATCCAGCCGACAACCGCCGCGAGCTGACTCACCTCCCCAATAATTCGAGTAATAAGAACTAGGATCTGCGGCCGGCCACTGTCCTTGCGCAACCTGAGCGGCAGCGGCGGCATCCCCAGGCGCTTGACCTGCCCCAAGACCCATAGTGGCGGTCGGCGCAACAGGGCTTGCCATGCCAGGAGCTGCGGCACCCGGTGTACTGGCAGGAGCTTGGTTGGGGAAACCGCCGTAGGCGCCAAATCCATATTGACCATACGTGTTCGGTTGCGGCATACCGTACATGGGCTAGGAGATGGGGTCAGTTCGCAACTCGATGTCTGCCAGAAGAAAAGCACTCACCACGTTACCGTAAGGCGCCGCAGTAGGCGTGGGGCTCATGCCGCCCGCGCTGAGCCCAGCACCACCGTCCGCTCTATCCTTCCCCCAGCTGCACTTGATTGGGCGGCCGTGGACCATCTGGCCCTGAAGCTGGACAATTGCCATCGCCGCGTGCTCATGCGTATCGAGCTTCACAAACGCGAACCCACGGTCTGCTTGCATGCGGATCTCCGAGAGGTAGCCAATCGACTGGAAGAGAGGGATGAGATCGGCCTGGGTCGCGTACGGGACGAGGTTGCCGACGTAGACCGTAGTGTTGTATGCGGGAGTCTGCGTGACAACGGACTCGTACGAGAGCGGTCCGCCCTGGAAGTTCATCGGCGCGGGAGCCCCTCCGCCCATGCCACCGCGCGTAGGGGGTGCAGGGCCACCGGTGGCGCCTTGCGTCTTCTGGTTGGCCCAGTTGACGCGGATTGCGCGCGAGCCAAGCCACTCGCCGTTCATAGTGGCGATGGCCTGTTCGGCATCGGTCTTGTCTCGGAAGGCAAGGAAGCCGTATCCACGAGACTTGCCAGAGTTCATGTCCCACATGACACGCGCATCCGAGAGGGTGCCGAACGCGCTGAAGGCCTTCGCGAGGACGTCGTCGTTGACCTCGGGGCTGAGGTCGCCAACGAAAACATGGTAGTGGTTGCTCGTATCCTCCTTGTTCTGCTGACCTTGGTATGCCCAGTTGACGCGGATCTCGGTGTCGAAGATCTTGCGGCCGTTGAGGGTTTGGAGAGCAGTCTCGGCTGCGCGCATGTCCATGTACTCGACGAAACCATAGTTAAGACCGCCGTGTTGATAGTTGCGGTCTGGGATGATCTTGACGTGCTGCACAGGACCGGCCACAGCGAAGATCTCGGTGAGCATATACTCGGTCACCCGGGGGCTGAGGTTTCCGACGTAGAGGTGAGCCCGTCTCTGACAGTTGTGATCGACCAGGGAATCGACGGGGAGGATTTAGAGTTGTAGCATGACGACATTGAATGATGGGACCGCGGTTGCGGGTGAAGAGAGCGATCGAGGAAAAGCCGGAACGTCAGAGGTGGCAGGTACGCGACAAATGGCGGTACTCACAGGAGCCTCCGCCGGTGACATAGGACCCATTGCATTCATGTTGACAAGCAGAGAACGGGATCAGGACTCCTGGAATGGTGCTGGATGAGCGGTGGATCGCGTTGGGACGAAGCGGGGATATGCACAGGGGAAAATTGACAGAGAGAGACGGATGAAGGAGACAAGTCCGTAAGAGACAGAGAGGAGAGATACGAGACGGAGAGACAGAGAGGAGCAGAGACGAGACGAGAGAGAGAAACGGAGAGAGAGGAAGAGAGGAAACGGACAGACGAGAGCCTGGACAAGTCAGGAGACAGTGGACCGTTGGAAAGATGCGTCCGCGCCAGCCGCCCGTCTCGAGCCCCTCGGACATCGCCGGCCCCATCAGCCCCCGCCCGGCACACCTCATGTTGTCATCGCACCGAGTGGTGATATCCCATTAGACAAGACTACGTATGTAAGTAACAGCGCGACGACCCTACTTGCGAGGGAAGTGCGGCGGCGTCGGCACATTCAGCAGCACGTTCCCTCCCCCGCTCGGGATGTACGTCACGTTGGGATTCGACGTCAGCGACTGCACAATCGCCTTGCTCGCCTCGATCTTCCTGAACGCAATGAACCCGTCCCCAGCCTTGTCCAATGCCCTCGAGATCGTCGCAGCTGCGTCCGCCTCACCCTCGGCACGGATCACCGCCGCTTGCCGTTCTTGTTCCGCCTGCAGTGACATCAGCAAAAGTTCGCCCTTGGGGTGTGTCTCAAGCATACCTTCTCCACGATGAATTTTGCGCGCTCAGCATCTATTGAAGAAAATGATTAATTCAAGATCAAAGCTGCGCACTGTAACGCACCCTGCTGGGCGATCTGTTTCGCCTCCACAGCCTGTACAGAACGTTAGCAAATTGGCGGTATATATCTCCACCAAATGGGCGCACCTGGGTGAATTCCTAGAGGTAATGAGGTGAGCTTTACGCTAGAGTGCTCATAGCGAAGTACAAGTGAACTGACCTTGCCGAACGTCAGGTGGGTAATGGAAACATCCTCCAGGACGATATTGAACTCGCCCGCACGCTGAAGCAAGTCCTCACGAATCCGCGACGACACCTCCACCAGACTTTCAACCACGAGCTGCAAACATGAGACCGAAAGCACGCACCACCTCACGCTGGGTAATAAGCTCTGCAGCGTCAAACTGGGCGACGATACTTTTCAACACCTCATTTCCAATCGACGGTAGCACCCTCTCGTCGTAGTCCTGACCCAGACTCTTGTAGATCCTGGGCAGGTGCTCGAGGTCCGGTCGTGAGAGCACACGGAGGGTAATGGAGACCATTTGCAAGTCCTTCGAGCCCGTTGTTGTGGAAATATTCTATATCCCCCGTGTCAGGCCTCATGTATCGTAGGAGGTCGTCGGTCTTACCCTAGGTTTGATGCGGCAGTCGTAGAGAATAGCCTTTTGGAGCCAAGGGACGAGGAAGTGGGTACCTTCAGGAGAAGCCTTTGCGTGTGGTCTTGAATGAGGGTAGCCCATATATTCCGTACTATGGCCACGTACCTTGTCTTTCACACCAGAAAACCGGTCAAACATGACTGCCCTGTACCCTCCTGGAACGTCATAAATACTGGCCTGGAAGGTGGCGGCCGCGATTGCGACCGGCACTGCAGATCGAAGTATGAGACTGGGGGCACAAGGGGTAATGTGAGACACAAACCAATGATGCGGTTAGCGAGTTGTGAGAGAGACATGGGGAACTCGTCAGACAAGCAGTCACGTCGAGCTCGAGGATGGTCGAACGCGCACTGAGGAGGCGCGTCACCTTCCGCCGCTCCGGCAAATCCACGTGGCCCGATCCCAATCTGGCGTCTCAGTCCTTTCAGCGCTGGTCCTCCCAGCTCACAGTAGCCCAGTGCTCTCCCGCAGACGGTTCAACCCCCTGGACAGTCAAAAGGTGCACTTCTATCTATCATCTAAGGACAAGTCCCCCTTCCGATCGTTGTCGCCTGGAGCCATCCTCGCTGAATGGCTGCCAAACTGCATCGCTCTCTTCTTCCTCCCACTCGCTTCTACCAGTCCCAGCTTCCGTGCTGCCAGACGCAGTAAAAGCTTCTCCCCTACACCCTGTTCCAAACGTGGATCCATCTTGAGATGTACCGGAAACTGCGCGAGTGCATTGACAACAGATAGAGAGAGGAATGGGTGTCTTGTCTCTTTGCCCCAAGACGATATCACACGGTCGTCTCTTCCCAAGTTCCTTGTGGGTATGCGATCGATTTCGAGCTGAAGCTGCAAGGAGGGGTGTCAAAGAGAGGGATGCGCCATGATCATGCTACGTACCTCGTCCACGACCGCTTGCCAGCCGCCTGCTTTGAAAGCGGTACGGTGTCTGCCATATCCGCCCAGGAGCTCGTCCGAACCTAGCCCATTGAGGAGCACCCGGGCTGGACTCGTGTAGGGCTGCGGCTCTGCGCCTGGATGGGAACGTATTTTTCCAATTCCCCGTGCTGCGAAATACAGAGCAATTGCCAGACTCTGCGAATCCAGTCAGATTGTACTCATATGGAGAGAATTCGGACGCACGAGATCCATGACTGTTCTGGAAGGAAACATGAGAGCTTCTACGGCTTCTCGAGCATTCTGAGATTCCTGGAAACTGGTATAAGATAATTGAAGTTGGTCACGGATAGAACACCAACCTCGTATGGAACGTCGATCTCCAAGAAATTCCACGTCCGTCGTGGGCACAGTCGCCGAAGCTCTTCTACCTCCTGCCTACCTGTCAGTCTGTCCGGGACATCATATGTGACTTTCACTGTCGAGTAGTCCAGCGGGTCACGGAGCTTTTGCTTCTTCTCTCTCTTAGGGAGAGCGTAGATATTCCCCTCAACTTTGACAGCGATCTTCCGAGGGTTCTCGAACGCAACGTTGAGCAGATCGATGGGCTCATCCGGAGCGACGTGTCTAAGTGATCATGAGCATGAGCAATCAACACTTAAAAAATGAGAGCAAAAAAGTTACCTGTCAGCTAGAAACGCTATCATAGTAGAGTCTATCCCTCCACTGAAGAAGACAGCGACTCGGGCTTGTCCTGGTGGGGTGCTGTAGAAGAACATAGTTTGGACGGTGAGAATGATGTCAACTATGTCATGAGCTTACTCTCTTCTCGGGATGCTGCAGATCCTCAGCATAACGCTATGATCCAGTTGTGCGATCAAGCTGTCCACAGCTGGAAACAGTTGTGGAGGTATATTGTCTAGACTTTGCACTCTAGGTGGATCGTCCGGGATGGTACGGTTCACAGCGGCTGGATGTGCCTAGAACTCCGTGTTTCTGGCTTTAATTCCAAATGGTCTAGTCTGATTGGAAGAGGGAGATCACGTACGAAGGGGAGCTCGATGCTGGTCGCTCGAGAGATCGGGACAATGCATGAGCGCAAGTCCAGTATCTAGTAGAGCGTCAGGGTCGCGATGACGTGCAGAATGGATGGTAAGCACACACATTGTTCATGGAAGCCAGACTGTTGATATCCAAGGAGTATATGAACCCTGTAGATATTTCCTCAAGGGTATAATCGGCATCCGACCCAGCAGAGACCGAGGCGAGCAGGAAATAAGGATTAGACTCGTTTGGGTGGTGGATCAACAGGGACCGCCGTCCAAGCGGATCACGCCCGAAGTAAACCGTGTTGGATACTCTCTATTAAATGATTAGTGAACTAGTTATGATACCGTGCCACGGACTGTCTCACATGAAAGAATAGGAACGCATATCTGAGGGCATGCATCAGCAAATGAATACTAATGCGTGCTTGACTACGTCGTCTCTTTACTTACGGACCCTCTATGCTGCCAAACACTTGGCTAACATCCTCTGGGGTGGTTACTTTTGTCAACGAGGAAAACAATCTCCTCCCATCGTTTTCATCCGCGCCGATCTGTAAAAGTTATTTTCCGGATCGGTTCCCGACCTTAACACCAAAGGAGACATGGTTGGCTTACGTCCAAGCCCTCGAATATCTAAACAATCCTATAAAAATTAACTCTACAAGGAAGGCGAAAATCTATACCTCACCGTTCCAGCATAGGATGTTACCCGCTTCATCCGTGTGGGGCTGTTTAATAGATGCGATGCCCCGCAAACGAAGTTCTGAGGCAGTGAAGGCCAAGTTCAGCTGCTTTATTTCGCAGTGAATTGTTTCTTGTGCATCCGGACCTACAGCAGGGTTAGATAAAGTACGCTGTGTGCCAATCGCGTCTGGACACACCTCGGGAAGCGGTAGCCACCAGAAGTCTGGACAAGACATCGTTGAGCCGACTCGATTGCGACAAGTCGCTAAAGCTACTTGTTGACTGGAGAGAAAAGAGTATTCCGCACATTCTCCCCAGATTTGGGACTGTTGCACAGGAGTAGTTGAGAGGTATTTGGGGTATAAGTGGCCCCCAAGTGAGTCCAACTGGTGTTTGGCCACCGAACCAGACAAATGGGCTAAAGGACGAGGCGCCTGCTCTCTCGGCATCCGGGAATGCGGCGAGGATCGAGATCTGAATTTTACAGGGCGTCTAAGCAGGTCAGTAGCTTTCCAAGGCTGTCTCTTCAAGTCTCTCCCCCGCGTTCCGCCTGCCACTGTCTCGCACCCCTTGCTTGCTATCTATTTCGCGGTACTACGATGCAACCACGTATTAGATATAACTCCAGCGCAAGAAGCTCCCACAAAAAGAAGGCGAAACGCGTGAAGGATAAACACGAGGATTCGACAGAGGGACAAGTCGATTCCAATGCTGCAATTGTCGTTCCAAAGAGTGAGGAGGAAAGGGAGCGGGAGAGAAAATTGAAAATGCGGGAAGAGGCGCGTTTCCTTCATCATATCTCAATTCTACATTCCTTCTAACTAACAAAGCCGGATAGATGCTCGCCGAGTCTAATTCCAAAGCGAACAGCAAGAAGAAGAAACGGTTAGACAAGTATATTGTCCGTTCGACACGTTCCAAATGTCCCAGTCACGGAATATCTCACAGTCCTGTAGGATAAGAAGCTAAAGCAAGAGGAACGGCTGGTGCTGTTCGACAAACTCTCGTACGTTCCTCATCCGATTCAATTCTACTCGACACAGAGTCTCAATGGCGTACAAGGAAGAGCCAAGCTCAAGCGTCATCTGCACTCAACCTGCAGTCTTCTGCTACCCTCGGTACCGGTAAGGCGACCACTCACCAACACCGTCTCGACCAGCTGGAGGATAAGGAGGTCAGGCGAGCCTTGGACGGTCGCGGCGGCAAAGGCAGACATCGTCGTGACAACAATCCTTCTCTGGCTGGAGCCAGTGATGACGAAGGAGATGCGGACGACCGAATGGACGTGGACGTTCTTGACGAACACAAAGATGTACAGGAGGGCATGTCTCGCTCCAAACCTGTTGTGATCGTCGATTCCGGTTTCTCTACCACCGTCCACTCACCTGAACCACAACTTGAATCTCTATCTCCCACTCTGGTCAAGGTTGGAAGCGCACTGAAACGGAATGCCGATGGGTCCGTTGCGACGCCGAGGATATCGAACCGGAAACCCAAGAGTGCGAAGGTGCGCTTTGTCACTCGGTTTCTGCCCCCGCCCGCTGACACTGTACCCATCATTAGGGAACGTTCGCATCTTGGAAAGATCGTAGCCAGAGTAAGAAGGCACAGGCCGTGGAGGAAGATGCCGATTCGTTCGATAGTTCCGATTCCGCCTACGATTCAGACTCTCAAAGCGACGAGAATACCGCTGCAGCAGAGGAGGCTTCTGAAGGGTCCCAGTCGGAAGACTCTGACCAAGGATCATCTGGCGAGGACACAGGCGAGCAGGGTGAAGAGGCTTTAACTGGACCTCAGGAGAAGAAACGCAAGAGACTCGGGTTCAAAGAATGGGCGATGAAGCAACTCAGTGCAGCGAAGGGATATGTCGCGCCGATAGTTGATCCTGAAGACTCCGCAGCCCATACCCTGGCCCTACCTGAACATCCACTGAAGAAGCGCAAAGTGGAAGACTCTGATGGTCCAAGAGAAATGCGTGGGCCCCTTGGTGAAGACCTCCACCTACCCAAGACCGCCTTCGCGCAACAGCTTCAAGACATAAGGAAGAACGCTGTGAAGCCCAATGCTCGCAAGTTTGTTTCTGTCACGCGACCCAAGGAGGTGGAAGAGGCGAGGCTCCTACTTCCGATCGTCGCGGAGGAGCAACCTATTATGGAGGCCATCGTTCTGAACAGCGTCGTCATCATTTGCGGAGAAACGGGTAGTGGTAAGACCACTCAGGTGCCGCAATTCCTCTATGAAGCGGGGTTCGGTTCTCCTGGAAGCGGTCAGTCGCTCATCTCAACGACAGTGTTACCGTGTGACTAAATCCACCTCAGAAAATCCCGGAATGATCGGCGTCACCCAGCCAAGGCGAGTCGCTGCAATGTCAATGGCATCTCGAGTTGCACATGAGCTGTCTTTGGCCTCCACGAAGGTGTCATACCAGATTCGATACGATGCGAGCGTATCTCCGTCGACGGCAATCAAGTTCATGACGGATGGTGTTCTTCTCCGCGAACTGGCTACAGACTTCTTGCTAAAGAAGTACTCGGTTATCATCATCGACGAGGCGCATGAACGGAGCATGAACACTGACATCCTAATCGGGGTGTTGAGCCGTGTCGTCAAGCTAAGAGAAGAGATGTGGAAGGAGGGCAAGGATGATATGAAGGTTCGTGATCATTTCCTGTCAATCAGGACTACCTTGCAATTGACAACTTGCTGCAGCCACTTCGTCTCATCATCATGTCTGCTACACTACGTGTATCTGACTTCGCAGATAACAAGACTCTTTTTGCGTCTCCCCCGCCTATAATCAACGTCCCTGCTCGCCAACATCCCGTTACAGTCCACTTCAGTCGTCGAACACACTCCGACTACATCTCCGAGGCTATCAAGAAAGTCAGCAAAATCCACGCTCGCTTACCTCCGGGCGGTATCCTCGTTTTCCTCACCGGTCAGAACGAGATCACTGGAGCGTGCAGGAAACTGGAGGCGAGGTACGGAAAGATCGCGTTGGAGGAGCGACGGAAGTCGAGACAGTCGCTACAATCGCGGCTTAGCCATCTGGCCAATGCTTCAACCGGAGACGGCGAACCGGGCCGCGCGGTTGCCCCTGCAAATGGTATGTAGCTTGAAGGATGTTTTGGGTGCACTTTCTCATCACTGTGCCATAGCCGACGTAGAAGCTGAGGACTTAGATCTCGGCGACTCGCAACGAGCGGATGAGGTGCTAGCTTTCGACGTCGACGGAGACGTCGATGCAGAGGCACTGGACTCAGATGACGAGGCGGAAGGTAACGATGAGTTGAGCATCGAGACCGAAGAAACTGACGGTGGGTTCATAACGTTATCGTTATCCCTGATGTGCGGCAAGTACTCAAATTGACTTAGTACCGATGCACATCGTCCCTCTGTATGCCCTTCTCCCAAGCGAGAAGCAGATGCAGGTTTTTAAGCCACCACCTGAAGGCACGCGACTCGTAGTGATTTCCACCAACGTCGCAGAGACGTCCCTCACTATTCCGGGTATTCGTTACGTGGTAGATTGTGGTCGCGCAAAAGAGGTTTGTGCCATGCCTTCATCGTCCGCAACGGTATTGATACCCTGTATAGCGGCGATACGACGTTGCCAATGGGATCCAAGCATTTCAGGTCAGCTGGGTCTCCAAGGCCTCGGCTGCACAACGCGCGGGCCGTGCTGGTCGTACGGGTCCTGGACACTGCTACCGCCTGTACTCATCCGCCCTCTTTGAGAACTACTTCGACGCCTTCTCCCAACCCGAGATCCTGCGCATGCCCATCGAAGGCGTCGTCCTACAAATGAAGAGCATGCACATTGACGCGGTAGTTAATTTCCCCTTCCCTACCCCACCCGACCGCGGAAGCCTGCAGAAGGCCGAGAAGGTCCTAACACACCTCGGCGCTCTATCCCTTGCTCAGGCCAAGCTTGGTTCCACTCTCGGTGCGGCGATAACTGACATTGGAAAGACGATGTCGCTGTTCCCTCTATCGCCAAGGTTCTCGCGGATGCTCGTGAGCGGGCGGCAGCACGGCTGTCTGCCGTACGTCATTACGATCGTGTCTGCGCTGTCAGTGGGCGACCCGTTCCTGCGCGAGGAAGCGCTCGAGCAAGACAAGGATTGCGATTCGGAGGAAGACGACGACGTAGACGAGGATCTGAGCCATCTCACGAGCGCCGCTGTGCGCGCAAAGGAAGCGCGGCGAATCCGCCGGAAGGCATTCTTCGAGTCCCAAAAGCTGCATTCCTCCCTCGGCAACTCCTCCAGTGATATCCTCCGCATTCTCTCCGTCGTCGGCGCGTACGAGTTCGCTGGGGGCGGGCACAAGTTCTGCGACGAGCACTTCGTCCGACCTAAGGTGCCTCATCGTCTCCCCCTCCATCTAGGAGATAGTACGTTCGTTGACATGACATCCTGTGACTTTCTCAGGCGATGGAAGAGATCCACAAGCTGCGCGCGCAGATCAGTAGCATTGTCCAGACAAACTTCCCCGATATCCAGACGGGCTTCGCAGTGGACCTCCGTCCCCCATCCGCGCTCCAACTTAAGGTTCTCCGGCAGCTCATCGCAGCGGGCTTCATCGACCAGGTTGCCATCCGCAAGGACATTGCACAGAAGGGTAGGACCGCCGGCGCCGGCACGCAGTACACGACTGCGCGCGGTGTCGCGTATCAGGCGCTCGGGATCCCGGACGAGGACGTCTTTATCCACCCCTCATCCGTGCTCGCCCAAGAGCCACCGCCGGAGTACATCGTATACCTCGAGGTCGTCCGTACGTCACGTGCGTACATTAAGGGTGAGTGTGCACGTCTCTGGTCAGCTCGCACCACCGTACTGACCCACCGGACTCCGTGAAGGTCTGACTGTCGTGAACAGTGCCTGGCTGTCCATGCTAGGCAAGTCGCTGTGCACATATTCAAAACCGTTCAAGAATAAGGACGGTCAGTCCATGGTGATCCCACATTTCGGGTACAGGGATGGGAGCTTTCACCAATCAGAGAGGACCAGAAGTAATCGTTGCTTCCACCCATGTAACTCTGTTCACCGACTGGAAAGCGATACCGAATCACTGAACGTCCATTCCTTGCATTCATTCCCACCCAGTGCCACTAGAGCTGAGAAACGCCGCAGCTTACCGCTCACAAGTGACGGAGAATTGTAAATTCAGATTTGTCTACATGCTAGTACTACACACGCTATCGTACTACTGCCAAAGATTAACTCTCCCGCACATCACGCCCAGCATGAACTCGTCACACACAGTGAGGAGCGTGTGGGCGGCGGTTCAGTACATGGATACAACGTCTATCGGCCACACTGGCAAGGCCTTGAAACCGTAATGCCGATCGTGCGTTTATGCAGAGTATGTGGATGCTGAGACGGAGCCACCACGGCCGGTCCAGTTGACGTCTGTGGGATTGAATAAGAGAGGTCAGCTCCGCTCTGGATAACCAGGGATATTGAACCCACGGATGTCTTCGCCAGCTACGAGCTTGGAGTTCTGCTTGCCCGGAAGCACTCGGAACGTGTGGGCGCCGAAGTAGTCACGCTACAGAGTGAGCGAGGGATGAGTCGTGAAACTTACACAAGAATATATTATGATTGGAGCTTACCTGGGCCTGGATGACGTTAGCAGGAACGATCTCACTGCGGTAACCGTCGAAGAACGCGAGAGCAGTAGAGAAAGCAGGGGTTGGGATACCCCAGAGGAACAGCCTGTGCGATAATGCGACGCCATCCGGGTTGTGCCTTGTGGACGGCCTTGTTGAAGAAGTCGTCAAAGAGCAGCGACTCCAAGTTGCCGTTCTTCTGGTATGCGGCAGTGATGTCGCCCAGGAAAACGGACTTGATGATGCAACCGCCGCGCCACATTTGCGCAATGCCGGCGTAGTTAAGGTTCCAGCTGAGCTGTAAATTCGCAGCATAAGGAATCCCGGATGAGGTTGGAATGCAATGGCCACTGACCTCCTTAGCAGTCTCGCGCATGAGCATGAAGCCCTGAGTGTAAGAGATGATCTTGGATGCATAGAGCGCCTGCTCAAGGTCGTCGATGAATTGCTTCTTGTCCCCCTTGAACGGCTCCTTCTGGGGACCGGCAATCTGCTTGCTTGCGCGGATACGCTCCTCCTTGAGGCCAGACAAGCAGCGAGCGAAGACAGCCTCGCCAATGAGCGTCACTATAGACGCCGATCAAGATCTGACCGATCGCGCGCATACGTCATATCCACCACGCACCAGGCATGCCGGCGTCCAGGGCAGCAATAGCCGTCCATTTGCCAGTTCCCTTCTGGCCCGCCTTGTCGAGGATCTTGGTGAGGAGCGGCTCGCCATCATCGTCCTTGAACTTGAGGATGTTCGCGGTGATTTCAATGAGGAAGGAGTCGAGAACACCCTTGTTCCAGGTCAAAAAGATGTTGGCAATTTCGTCTTCATGGAGACCCAAACCGCGCTTGAGAATGTCGTAAGCTTCAGCAATCAGCTGCATGTCACCATATTCGATGCCTTGGCACAGGTCAGAATGCTAGGGAAGGAATGTGTGGGAATACTCTCACCGTTGTGGACCATTTTCACGTAGTGACCTGCGCCAGTTTCACCGACCCAGTCACAGCAAGGCTCGCCGTTGACTTGGGCAGCCGTTTTCTGGAAGATCTCCTTGATGGATGGCCAAGCAGCGGGTGAACCACCAGGCATGAGGGAAGGACCGAAGCGAGCACCTTCCTCGCCGCCAGACACACCGGAGCCAACGAAGAGAAGACCCTTAGCCTCAAGCTCCTTGGTGCGGCGGATAGAGTCGGGATAGTGCGAGTTACCACCATCGATGATGATGTCACCCTTTTCAAGGTGAGGTACGAGTTGGGCGATAAACTGGTCAACGGCATCGCCGGCCTTGACAAGAAGGATGATTTTGCGGGGACGCTTGAGCTTGGCAACGAGCTCCTCGATCGACCATGCACCTTGAATCTTGGTGCCTACATCAAACATACGAATACAGAGGGTGGGGATGGAGATTGAGCGGCTAGTGATACACCGGCTAGATAGAGTTGGACTAACCCTTAGCCTCGTTAGCGAGGAAGTGATCGACCTTGCTGGTTGTACGGTTGTAGGCGACGACAGTGAAACCTTTGTCGTTCATGTTGAGAATGAGGTTCTGGCCCTGGAGGGAACTGGTGAGCAAGGCGTGAGATGAGTTGAAGGCGGGAGGGGCTTACCATGACGGCCAAGCCGATGAGGCCAATATCACCGCTGGAAGGAAGGTTGGTTACGGCATGAGGAGATGGATGACAGGAAGGAGGATGCATACACGGGCGCAGACATTGTGGGGTACGAGAGGAGGACAAGAGAGGATGGTGGTGGTAGGAGAGAGGGATCGTTGGGATCGTGAAGAGAGCGTTGGGGGTGGATGATGGGTGATGAGATATGTAATCCCCGCCTCTGACGTCTTTGTCACGCCCGGTCCGGACTGCATGACCGTGCGAGCCGCCTCTCCCGGCAACCCACAGGGACCAATCCTATCGACTCTCTCTCCCCGCCTAGTCTCACAATCCCCCGGCGTCCACGACCATCGTCATCCTGTGGCCAAGTCGGGTCGCCCAGGCCCATGCCTGCCCGTCTCCTCCCCATTCTCACTCCGGGGGGGCCGGTGCCCCATCGATAACACGCCGCGAAGGACGCGTCGCGGTCCCCCATAAGTATTGCGAGCGAACTCGGGCCGGCGTCACATCCACATATGCCGTCTGTGACTACCGCGTCTGTGACCCCCGCGTCTGTGACGAACCGGGGATCCATCCGACTTGTGAGAAGAGCCTAATAGAAGAGCGCGCTGTCTCAATTGCAAGTACTTCGCCCTCTCCGTGCGCAGCGGGTTTCATTGCGCACCTTCCGCGAGACTGCACACCACCTGACAATCCCTCGCCTTTTCATAGTGGTGCAATCGGACACTGCCGGACTTATCGGCTGTACCGGCAAAAACGCTTCCGCGGGCCGCAAGGCGTCAAATTAATATGCAACAAGTCTGCGCTCGCGAGTCAGTCATACTTCCCTCTCAGCTCTGTCTTGCCCTTCCATCCCACCCCCCTCCTCCTCCGAATGGCCTCCTCATTACGCTCCGTGCGGCTC